>VBSM01003214.1:2633204-2660395 GCA_008086735.1 Cheirogaleus medius
CTGAAATAAAAAAAAAATAAGACAACTGACTGGAGATGGGGACATCCCTGTCCCCTCTGAGCATCAGGACTGGCAAGTTCGGACACCCTGGGGCTGTTGTTAGGAAGGAAGAGCAAGGAGATGGGATCTTTAGGTACTTACAGGGGCCGCCAAGGCCCTCCCGGCCAGGCAAAGGAGAAAGAAGACCCAGGTCCTCATGGTGCAGGAACCCTAGGAGAAGAGAGAGGGACATTTCAGCGAGGGGGGCTTCCTGGTGGAAAATGCCTTCCGCTCCCGGGATATGCGAGATAACCTCAGATGTTGGTTAAATGATAGTGAAAGACATGAGAGGAAATCGGTTCCACCCAATATTCTTTCCATCCTGATTATATGAGAAGTCCTCAGTTTGGTGCTAAGATGTCTTGACACCTCTCTCACACTCATCCATTTCCCTTTTCAACAAGGAGAGAGCAGCCCTCTGGCTCAGAGCTCCCACAGGAAATTGTATCCAGCTGCAATTGAATAAAGTTGTTTTTCTCATGTGTGTTTGTTTCTGCAGTTTCCTTCTATTTATGACAAAGATACACAGAGTTTTCCATTTATGGGAATGATATAAAGCCTCCTTTCTCAATACATTTATTTAAGTTTTTAAAAAGTGACTCAGCTAAAGTAGTGGGCTAATTAGTCAAGTTTGGGCAATGCCAAGCCAGATCATCTTCAAGGGCTTTTCAATCCTTGATGCTCTTAAGATTAATTCTTTTCCTACACCCAAAGCCCTCCTCTTCCTCCTCCTCTACTTCCTCTGCAATGGGAGAAGGTAACAGGCAGCAACTTCTTGCTAATTTTAGACAATGAGACCCACATTTTAAAACAGAAAAAACAAACAATAGTCTTGGAGTGTGACCTTGGAGTGTGGCCACATTTTTCTCCATTCTACCCAGAAGCGACAGCACTTCTCTAGATCCTCTAGGGAAACTATCCAAATGCTTCCACATGGTGCAAAGGGGATGTTAGCTGAGATCTAGAAAATTCCTCTGCCCCGGTCACTGCTAAGAACTCGCTCTGTAGGTGTCGAGCTCTAATGTGCTCATGACTATAAAGGATCTTGGAGCAAAATCTCCGTTGATGATCCAACACCAAAATGCCATCCCTAACAGAGGATCCGCGATGGGGACATTTTATTTCTTGTGCTAACTAAGTGGATTTCCATTTCCAAATTGCTTTAGAAAGTTCTTCCTTTTACTGATCTCAATCTGCCTCCTTTCCTCGGCCCTCCTGGTCTATCTACCCTGTCCCTCCTTCTGCAGCCGCACAGAACAAACGTGCTCCCTCTACCCTCAAACAGCCTTTCAGTCAGGGGCAACAGTGGCTGAGTCTTTCCTCTTTTATCCTCCAAAACTTCCCTGTCAGGCTCATCATCCCTCGTTCCTCCCAAGACTTCTCGACTGACCAAGCACGGTGGTGGGAGGTACCCTGGCACTTCGGAGAAAAACACTCAGCTTGAAATTAAATGCCAGGGATTCTTGTTCTACCTCAATACTGTCTTGATGTATTGGTTAAGTTCTCTCTAGACCTTGGTTCCCCCACCTATCAGTTGAAAGTGGTAGACTAGATGAACTTGGAGGTGGTAGGCTGGGCCTTTAAAATGCTCTTAAAATATCCCAGGCACATGCTGGTCTTGGCACACATCACCTCCGCCAGAGTCGCCCATCTTCACTTGGAGGATATTAATAGTGTTTGGGTAGCGGGAGCGAGCAAAGGAAGAACAGACTTCATAATGGTCCTTTCTTGAGCTAAAAGAGACACAAAACCTCACCCCCATTGCATGAAGTGTGCGTGAAATAAAAGGAACAGGAATTTAAAGGAATGGCCCCAGGAGCTTGACGTTGCTGCACGATGACACCAACTCCTGGCGGAATCCAGTCTTCCCTTTTCCGGAAGTTTGTGGAATGTTCCTCACACAGTTGTTCGTCTGTTCCCCCAGGCTTATGAGGAAAATCTCCCTTCTCGCTTCCCCATTTGGAAGACACAAGAAAAACAACTCCTGCATGTGGCTTTGGACAAATGGAACATGAGAGGAAACATCAATGAAGGACTTGTCTGAGGTGGTTTAAAGTAGAAGAGTCAAAGGGAGACTGGCGGCTGGAACAAAAAACAGTCACCCCGTCTGGGCTACGATGACAGAGCAGTCATGTCATGGGAGAAATAGCCCAGCTAGGACTGCACATGTAACAAGCTTCAGATTAGAGAGCCAGGGAGATGGACATTTCCCAAGTACTGTGTCCTGCACCTGAACCAGGTCCCCTCTGGGAACAGGGAAAGGTTTTGTTGGTGGCTCTTCCGTCTGTCCTGCCTCACCATCTCCCTGCACTCCTTTCCCAGCTGTGCACACACACGCTCTGCCACCCCCATCCCCGCTCTTGCAGCCAGAAGGGAAAAATAACTCAAGTCCTGTCGTGCGTTATAGTTGCTACAGCGCTCTCAGGCACACACTGTCCCCGGAGCCTCCTGACAGCCCTGGGTGGGCAGACAGCCATGGAAGGGCTCTTGGTCCCACTTTACTGACGACTGTGAAGTTGAGAGGGGGGAAACACTTGCCCAAAGTCATGCAGCATTCAGGCCCATTCCAAACTGACAAGGCTCCCTTCTCGTGGAGTTGGAGTGAGCCGAACAGGGGTTATGCTCAGAGTGGGGAGTGGGTGGGTAATGCAGACAGAGCCTGTTGAGAACAGCACACAAAATCTTGGAGGAGGAGATATTTTCCAAATGTGGGTCCTGCCCAGTGTCCTGTGCTACATCACCAGTCCCAGAACCGTTTCCTCTATGTGGTGGGACGGGAGGGAAGGGAAGCAGCTGGGCTATTCTAGACACACAGCCTACTCTCTGCACACCGTGAGACCCCCCTCTCTGAAGTTCTCTAAAACGCCATTGGCCAAGGCGGCCAGGGTCCACCCTGCAAAGCTAGTGGGGTGCAGCCGTCACTCCAGCAAGGTCAGAACAGGGGGTCAAACCCCAGCATTCAGAACTTATCAGCTGTGATCCTTTGCCAAGCGAACCAAGATGTAGCACGCCCATGGAAATATAAACGTTCTGCATATGAATGACCAGTATTAGATGGAAACTCCCTCCTTTGTATTTCTTTAGCCTATGATGATGCATATATGTTTCCTTTTCAGAGAGTTTTCATAATCCAGCATCCCAGTGGGGGCTCAATGCCCATAAGACTGAGACGGAGAGAGAGGAAGAAATCCACCGATAGCCAAGAACTGAGAGCCCCAGTGAGTGAGCAGGGCTGGGGTGAGGCCCCGGGCAGCTTCACCCACCACTGGCACGTCCCTACCTCAGCACGCTATTTCCCCTGGCGGCCACCCCTCCCAGGTGGCCACCTGAAGGGGGCCCAGTTGGGCTGAGAACTGGCCTGAGGTCCTGGGAGGGAAAAAGCCTTGGGCCAGGGGAGAAACGGGAGGTGTATTTCCCTTGGCCATCAAATGCAGACACCCCTCACCCCCACCCACCGCCTCCTGTTCCGTACATCGAGTCCCTTCCTTTTGCCTTTATTTGCTCTGGAGACGGCTGAAAACCCGTCCTTGGCTGCCAGCAGGACCCGAAGCTGAGGTCACTTCTCTCTCTTTGGAAAGACTCTGGGGATGGAAAAGTACAGCCAGCCCCCCGGTTTGTCTCCCTTAAGACATAAACGGCCTCCTTCGGGTTCTCCCTGGATGCTGAAAAGTTGCTAAATGTCAGAACTGGGAGAAATGTCAGAATCATAGAATTTTAGACTGTGGTTCTCATAATCATAGACTCTCAGAATGTGAAGCAGAGAAACTGAGTGGCAATTGTTAAATCTGATTTGAGTGGGAAGCGTTGATGAAGCAATGCAATCCCATAGAACTTTCCGAGAAGATGAAAATATTCTATATCTGCATTGTCCAATGTGGCAGCTACCGGCCACATGTGGCTATGGAACACTTGAAATGTTGCCAGTGCAAATGAAGAACTGAATATTTGATTAATTTACATCTATCCCACATGTGGCTAGTGGCTATAATAATAGAGTGGTTACAAGCTTTTATAGAGGCAGGATAACATGAAGGTGAGCTCGCGGGCTCTGGAGCCCAAATGTACAAACCCTGGCTCTGCTGCCGAGCAAATGTGTGACATTTAGAAACAGACTTTACCTCTCTGAACCTCCATTTGTTCCCCAGTCTATAAAACAAAAATAATATACCTACCTGGAAAGGTAGGTATATTTACATGAGTGAATACAAGTAAAGAGGTAAACAAAGGTGTCATTTGGAAGAGCATCTTAAATTTCAAAGATCCCAGAATCTCCCTCACCCTCGAGAATCCAGTGCAAGAATCCCAGCACTTTGTCTCTCTGCCCAGGGAGAAAGAGGCATGGGGGTGGAACAAAGGAGATATCGCCTCTGTTGGTCTGGGGGACACCAGCACGCAGCCTCCAGAGGATATAGTGACCAGGCCCAGGCCCTGGGCTGGCCTCTTCGTTGGGCTGCGGATGCAAGCTAAGCAGCTCACTCCCACTGTCTGGCTCCGAAACAAGGGTTCCAGAAACACACATTGCTGGTAAACAAGCCCAAGGATAGGAAAACAAATGGAGAGGCAATAAAGCAAGCCTGGAGCCAGGCCCTCCGGGGAGCCAGGACTCAGAAGGAGGGAGGGTGGGCTCCACTGCGGTGGGGGGGAGCCAGCCCAGAGGGGCAGCCGCACGTGGCTACACCAGCAAATCCTGCTCACACCCCGGGGAGCACACACAGCCTCTCAGAAGTGTCCTCATGATGTGACGTGGAAGTCAGGAGACCTGAGAGCAAGCTGATGGCTCCCAGCTCACTGTGCAAACTCAGGGAAGTCTCTGCTCTCCAGATCTGAAAACCTCCAGGTTGTCTGTATAACGAGGAGGTTGTTTTAGATCAGTGATCAGAATTACTGATACCTAAGCCAGAGAACCTTTTCTTTCAATGAACTCTTCTGCAGAAGTCCAATATTTCAAATAGTGGCAACCCTTTATCATGTGCTGAAATGTGTGAATGATTATTATCTATTCAATAAATAAACTTGAAATTAAAAAACAAAAGCAGGTAAAAATGGAGTAGAGATGGGGGCTGGGAGTCCTATGCACATGGACATCCCCTGAGACACCTTGGAGCATGTCTAGGTTCTCCTAGCAACATTTGGAAACCCTCAGGCAAGGTTGGTCCCTAAAGTTCCTTTTGGCTCTGACTTTTTGTATCAAACTCAGGGAAAAGCTTTTTTGGAGTATCACCTCTCTCGACTTGCCCGTTGACTCCCTGTTTCCACTTCTAATATTCTAATGCTGGAAAGGAAGAAGATAAGAAAAATTTTAAGGTGTTGTGGATGTAAAAACCGAGGACTGGAGAGTTTCTAGGGCAACTGAGAGGTGGCTCCAGAGTTTAGGGCTGGAATGAGCCTGACTGAGAACCCTTAATGGCATCTAAGATGCCACGTTTCACTGTGGCTGGCGGAGGCTCAGGGTGGAGATTCAGGCTTCCTCCTTGGCTCCTTGTAGGGGACCACTGCTGTATCCAAGGTGACCACAAATGGAGGGGATGAGAAATAACATCAAAGTGTCCAGGCTGTCACATCTGGAAAGGCCTAAGAGATCCCAAAGATAGGAAATGCGTGGCATGCATGCCCCCACCTGCCCCTCCTGTGCATGTGGCAGACATTACTAATTGATCATATGACCTTTCCCTCCAAAGTGTGGAGTGGCACCAGAATCCTGAACACAGTTCTCTGGCAGCCATTACTAATGGATTAGTGCTGTCAGGCCATGTGAAACCTCTTTGTCATGCCACTTATTTTAAAGATGGACAAACTGAAGTTTAAAGAGAGAAAATAACTCACTCAAGGTCATAAAGCAAGCTGGTGTCTGAGCCAAACTTCCAGATGTTGAGAAACATCCAGATGTTTACCTCGTTTTGTTTTTTTATCTGATCTTTTCTTTCAGTCTGGAATCCAAATGCCGTGACTAACACAAGAAGACCCAGAGGGATCCCCAAATGAGAGGGGCTCTACCCAGTTTCTGAAAGAACCCAGCTCTGAAAAGAGTTGGTGTCTCTGTTCATATTTTCACTGCAGATATCAAGCTTTATAGCATGGTGGGTGGGAGCAAAGTTGGTTTCCTGTCTAAGATACCTTCTAGCTGAGGAGGAGACTGTTTTTCTAAATAATTCTGTCAAGTCACTACTTGCTGGGTCTGGCCTTGCACAGCCCAGCTGTGTCTGGGTTCAGGATTGGGGTTGGGAGGGAGGAAGAGAAGCATCCAGGTTCTGTGCTGTAGGAAAAAGGTAGCTTCATTCACCCCCAGGGCTTGTTGAAAGCTCAGGGCCAGCCTCCTCTTCTCTCCTTTTAAGAGAGAGGTTGGGGAGGGAGCCAGCAGGAAGCAAGTGAGCAGTGGCCTATTAGCTCCATCATGCTGGGCCTTTGGGCCTGATGACAAAGCCACGTGGGCTGGAACAGGGTGCAGACCAGCGAAAGGGAGAGAGAAAGGGCTGGTCATCGCTGTTACCCACAGGGCTTGTTGCCTATAGAAAGTGCCTGAGCATGATTCCAAAGTGACCAAACGGGGTGGAGAGAGGAAGGCAAGGTGAACATCTAAATGGCTCCAAACATCTGGAAGTTTGGCTCAGACACCAGCTTGCCGTGTGACCCCAAATGAGTTATTTTCTCCTCCTGAGCCTGAGTTTCCCTCTCTCTAAGACATAGAGGTGCTCGGGTGGTATATGTGGGTTACGTGTCTGTCTCCTTGTCATGATCTGTATTATGTTTGACTGTGTACATCCATGTGTGGCTACAAATGGCAGTGTGTGGTTGCACGCCTGATGGCATGTCTGTGTAAGTTACATACAGCCTGACTCAGCATCTGTTTCAGCCTGCAATGGGTGAGGGTCAGAGTGTTCACTTTCATCACGATGTCTTCCTGGAACGTGGCTGTGTCTATAAATCAAAGTGTCATCCAGGGAGAGGCATGGGAGTGAAAGACTTTAGGTGTCTGCTCGTGTAATGAAGGCTCTCATTTTTAGCTGTGCCAGTGGCCGCCTGTTGATGACATCGATGTTTATACTTTGCACCCCTGTGAGTTTGTATCTGTCCCTGTTTATCTCTGCACACTTATCTACCTACCTAAATAACCTCAAAAGCCAAAAATTCTACTGTTTATCTCACATCCTCAGCTCTTTCCTTTCATCCACTATCCTTTCTTATTAGTAGCTTATTTTCAGCAAGGAGAGCTGCTCTTGTGAATGGCAAACCCCAGCCACGCTATTGGTTGACAATCTCTAGAAATGGATAAAGATTTTAGCATGACCACTGGGCAACCCAAGATCTCCCCGAGCCCCTCCTCTCATTTTCTTTTCAACTGGGGTGAGTGAGTGTTAAAAATGTAGGCCAGCTGTTCCTTTGAATAAAAGCACCATTACAGATTGAAGTTAACGGGATTCAGAGCTAGAAGAATGCCTGGCCAGGGACCATCTAACTTAGATCTTCCATTTAACAGATTGGAAAACTGAGGCTCAGGGAGAAGTGCCTTTCTCGATGCCACACACTGTGTGGCACCTCTGCTCGCGCCCGTGGCCAATGCTCTTTCTACGTGGAGGACACAACGTCCTTAGGAAATATACAAGAAGGTCCCCAAATTGAAGTTAATTTAAATAATTTTTAAAGATATGTCTGTCAGCACTTTTAGTAAAGGGAAGTTCTGTACAAACCCTAAGATGATGAAGCTGCCAGGGAAAAAGCTGGGAATGATCTCGCCAAATCTTTAGATGCCATAAATCCACCAGTTGTAAAACCTTTCGTGTTAGGAGGGAACACCACACTTTGCAAAGTGCTTTCCTATGCATTAACTCATTTTATCCACACACTATCCCCTTGAGGTTGCTGTTGTTATTGCTCTTTAACCAAGGGAGGGGACTAGGGCCTGGAAAGGAGAGGTGATTAGCTCAAGGTCAAATGGTACCCTCAGGGCACAGCTAGAACTAAATCCCAGGGCTTCAAACAACCTGTGCAGGGAGCTCATCACAGACCCCGGCTTCCCCGGGATCCTGGGGGACCCTAAGGACAGGGCCTGGAGTTTGCCGCTGCCCTTGTATTTGGGGGTGGGGTGGGGTGGGGTAGGGGACATTCAGACTGAGCCTGAAGTCCTGTGAGGGTTCTCAGCTTCCCCTCCCAGCCAGCAGGCGGAGACCCTGAAAAAAAGGTTACCGTGGCAACTCGCATTCCTCGGAGGGTGAGTCACGGCAGAGAAGAGCCTTCTGGTGGGTGGGACTTGGAGAAAGTTTCAAAAGTTGATTCCTTCTCCAGGCAAACCCCCTTCCAGCCCTCCCTCCCCCTCTTAGCTCCAGGCTTTGTCGATGTGGCAGCGGATGGCTGCAAAAGTTAACTCTCTCTTTCCCCAACCACTCCCACCTCAGGAGTCCCATCCTCCCGCAGATGCGCGTTTGTTTCCAGCGCCCGCTTCCATCTCCCACATCCCCCCTCGGCATCCATTTGAGGATATCTTAAGGCTGAAAGCTGTGAACCCCACTTCTCTCTCCCGATGCAGCCCCCAACACAGTGCATACAGTTTTAAGGGGCTTGCAGGTGACTTGGAGCCCATTCAAAGACCAGTCCACGGTTTCTGGTTAAGAGACCTTCTTTGGAAATCTTCAGAGTATGCCAGGTGCCCTGAAGACCCCCAAGTCCAACCCTCTTCCCTTACGGACAGGGAAGCTAAGTCTGGCGGAGACACGTAAGGTACATGCAAAATACGTGCCTGAAGTCTGCCGTGCTACGTATGACTTTCTTCTCCCTATGCCACCAGCATCGGGGCACATAGAAATTTAGCCCTAGAGAAGGACCGGTGAAAACATTTTCTAATGTTTTCAGCCAGTCGGTGGAGCCAGGGAGGGTGAAGGCAGAGGGCTGTCTGAAGAGGACCTAACACGCTGACCGGCTGGACACCATCAAAACAGTGAGGTACAGAAGGGGGCCCTGGAACCCTCTCTCTCTTACCTCCCTGTTCCCGGGTTATCAGTACATTCCCCACCACGCCTGCCCCCCATTGCACCCTGCGTCTTGATTGGGTGATATCTGATGTCTAGGTTCTTCAGACCTAGATAAACTAAGGGCTACTCCCGCGGAATTCCTGTGTTTTCCATCCCAGGGAGCCCAGGGCAGGAACAAAGCCTAACTCAAGACTCAGGGTGATGATGCCATTTCAAGCTAAATGGCGCCAAGGTCTGTGTGTGTGTGTGTGTGTTGGGGGGTTCTGGGAGTGGGGGGAATTAGAGGGAAGCAGGAGTCTTCCTGGAGATACAGATTAATGGTGAAGCCTCCCCTTTTGCCTTTCAGAGATTCATTTATCATCCGTATGAAGTCCCTTTTGGAAAACAGAGCCCCTGACCAAGAAGCAAGTCTAGGTGGTTTCTTCTCCTAGACTTCTCCTGGAATAGGAGGCCGGACAGACTCGGCTGCTGGCCGGTCCCTATGGCAGCTGTGACGGGATCAGATTCCCAGGAAAGGAGGAGGCTGCCACATTCGCAAAGGGAGCAAAGAGGACAGGCAGGCAGCCTCTGAAACCAGAGAGACAGACAGAGAAAGAGAAAACGCTCCCCCAAAGACACGATGAGATTATTTTCTGCAAACCTAAAAGGGGGACCAAGTTACACAGTAGTCTACCTTCTGAAAAGCAACAGGCAGGGACTCAGGGACAGTGCCCTTAAGGGCAGCCGTGATGGGGCAGTGGAGATGCACACCCCAGTGCAGCTTTCCCTCCCTGGCACACGAGCTGGAGTCGTGAACTAGGGTGTCAGGGTAGATGCAACTGCAGAGGGCAAAGGCTGGGCAGGGGTCGCGCGTACCTCAGTGGCAGGCAGGCAGCAGGCAGGGCGGCTGTCCGGACAGTCTGAAGGTCTGCAGGAATGTGGAGGGGTTTAGAGCTGAGCAACAGGAAACCACTCAGAGCTCTGGGCTGGGTCTATCTCCCCCTCCACCCCGCAGTCCCTCCTCCTCCACTGTCTCCTCCTTCCCCCGACCTCCCCCTTCTCCCCAGCCAAAGCTGTCTCTGTCTCTCATTTCTTTCCTCCTGTTTTTGCCATGTGCTGACCAGACACCCCAATCCTGCCTGTCTTATCTGTTCTGGGGCTGCTGCCTAAACAGACTCCAGAGTGCCAGGGCTGGAAGCACCCGCAGGAATCACCTAGAACAGCCTCCTTCTTGTTCAGAGGCCACCGGAGGCCTGGAGAGTGCAAGGGATTACCCAAGGGGTCCCCAGGGGCAGCCTGGACCAAGTGTTCTCACTTACTGACCAGTGACCTGTACAAGAGTCCTCCCTAATATTAGGCAATGCTGAGAAAGGCAAAGCAACTCAAGAGGGTTGTATTTGTGACAAAGGGAAGGCCCAGACTCGCCTCTGCACAGACAGGACAAGCTGCTGCTGGTAGCATATTCCTTGATGATTTGGGGCGCGGTCTTAAAAAAAACCCCACTCTGACTCTAGCTGTACCACTGATCAACACGTAAGGGATTAGACTTCTAGCTGGGGACCTGTGTCATCAGTGTGGAACAGATAAGGTGATTGATGATACTGATAATAACCATAGTAGTGACAATGGCCGGGGTTTACTAAGGACTTAATCTTCACAGCAACCCCTTGCCGGAGGTATTGTTACTATTCCATTTTAATAAAAGGAAACAGAGGCTCACAGAGGTTAAGTAACTTGCCTAAGATCACCTGGCAAAAAGTGATATAAGCAGGCTGAGTCTACATTTCAACGTGGTTCCTCTCGTGGTACGTGACCTGCTCAGTGCAACAGGTCTGGGTTGAAGACTAACTGTGTGGTTAGCACTCTAGGGGGGTACAAGAGTTAATACCAGGTCCTTGTCCTCAAGGAGCTTTGAATCTTGCTGGAAGGACGTGCCGTATGCATGTAGCCACTTACACGAGCGGTACAGACTCTAAGGCTCATCCCCGGGGTTCAGAGTGGTGGAGGCTTCCTGGAAGAGGGGGACCTTGAAGCATGGGATGGGTTTGAGTACCCTGGGAAGGGAGAAGGCAGAGAACACTCAGATATGCTTCCCCCTGCTGTGGCCCCTGCCCCTCTTGCTGTCCTCTCCACCTACCACTGTTCTCCATGTCTACTCTCTGCAGCCACACCGGCTTCCTTCCCATCACTCAACCACCCCAAAGCTGCTCTTGCCCCAGGATCTTTGCACGTCCTCTTACCTCTGCCAGAGACACTCTTCCAGCAGATTCTCCTGTGCCTGTTCTAATGACACCTCCTCAGGGAGGCCCCCTCCCTGACCACTGGAACCAGCTCCTGGCCTCTCTCACAGGCATAGGTCTCCACCTTACGCTGTTTTATTTCCTCCCCAGCATTTGTCACCATCAGAAACTACTTGTTGCCCCCACTAGATGGAAGCTCCCTGAGAACAGGGGGTCCACGTGTCTTGTTCACTGCAGGTTTCCAAGCGTGTCCAACAGTGCCCCACCCAAAGCTGGCTCTCAATCCACGTCTCTGTCAATAAATGGATGGACTTCCATTTACCCAGCTGAAAAAAGAGGGGATCATCTTTTACTGGGGTTCCAGCCTGGAGCAGTGCCCCACACTGGTCTTTAAGAGACCCTCAAACCTATTAAAATTGAATATCAAAGTCTGGGCATCTGTGCATTTTTCTGCAGAGAAAGTTCATGGCTTCCTTCAGGTTCTCAAAAGGACCAGCTAGGAATCCAAGCAGGAACCTCTGCTCCAAATGACCCCCAGGCCTCTCCCTGGTCCAAAAGCCATTGATTTGGTCTTTGAATACAGGGTGCTGGCAGACGCCCCAGATATCTGTTTCGCCATCTGGACAGATGTGCAATTTTATAGGATTGGTTGCTATAGATCCCAGGCATTTTGGGGACTAAAATTAACTGAAGTTTTGTGTTTTTCTTCATGAACTAAGATGACGATTCTGATGAGGCTGAGCCAATGGAACTATCCCCAGTCTTTGGCTGCGGTTCCCCTGAGGCAATCACTTCAGGAATTGGAAGTCTGGTACAAGGGAGGCTGAAGCTTGGGACAGAGGTCCCATCTGAGGGCTGTCCCCTGTGGGGACACCCTGAGCCAGGATCCTTCAAAGAAGGAAAACTTAGTAGGTTTTATATCTAAGGATAAGAGCAGGCTGGGGGAGCAGGAGCTTCTGACGCAAGGGGGACTCTGATCAAGAAAGACCACTGGGATTAAGGCTGGTCCTCTGGCCACCAGCAAGGGCTTGGTAGGAAGGGAGAGAATCACAACCCGGCTGGGTGTGACAGACCTGGGTGCAAGTCCCTGCTCTGCTGCTGAGTCACAGAGTGACTCTGGGCTCATCCCTGCCCCTGAGTTACACTTTTTCATTTGGAAAATAGACTGGACAGCAGAGTAGTAGTAATAAGAACCAGCATTTATTAAACACCCACTATGGGCCAAGCACTGAATTAAGGTCTTTGCATATATTTTCTGATTTAATTCTTTTATAAATGTGGAAAATGAAGTTCAGATCAATAATTTTCCCAAGTACATGACAAATCAGGGATTCAAATCCAGGTTTAAGGGACACCAGAGCCCAAGTGCTTGACCATTAAGCTCTACCGGCCTCCATCCCCCTCCACACTGACACTGGTGGACCCCAGACCTTTCAGCCCCTGGCAGCCCTCTCCTTTGTCAAGTACGTTGCTGATCCACATGAAACTGGATCAGCTTTCATCTTGCAAAATGGGGAGTCAGTACATTGGGGGCCCTGCTGCCTGCCCACCACCCCCTCCAGCCACCCTCCAGCTGTGCTCTTCTGGGCACTTCCCACCTGCCCCTGATCCCGGCCTCCTGACCCAGCACCCAGGCCACAGCCTTAGACCCCAAGGGTGCCCCACCGGCCCACGGCTTTGGGAATGCCCACATGTGCCTGCCATCCAGGCTCCCTGCACCCCAGAGCACCGCTACCTCATGCACGCATGCAACCAATCTTCACTGTGCCTTGAATCAGGCACTCAGCAGTGAGTAGGACAGACAAGACTGCCTTGTGCACTGTATGTTCCGGTAGGCGGAGGCTGGAATGAACTTGTTTCAGGTTGTGCTAAGTTCGATGGGCGAAATGAGCAGGATGAAATGAGAGAGCAGTGGGGAGCGACTGCAGGTGGGGTGTCAGGGCAGGCCTCTTGGAGGAGGCAAGATAAGAAGTTGGAGGATGAGCCCAAGAGAAGGGCTGGGGAAGACTATTTGAGGCAAGGGGAGAATAAGCACCAAGACCCTGAGGTGGGGAGAGCTTGGCTTTTCACGTAACTGAAAGCGCGGCTGGAATTAGCCATTGGAGGAAACTGGCCGGCCCCTCCCATGCTTCCTCCTCCTTTCTCCTTCCTTTTCTTCTTCTTTTTTCTTACTCTTTTAGCCAAAGTACTTCCTCATCTACTATCTCGGAGAATGACATAGCCATCCTGTGAGGGAGTCAGGGTAGGGATCAACACCTACAGTGTAGCTATGGGGAAACTGAGGCCTCAATCACCCAGCAGAGCTGGGGCTCAAAACCAGGTCTCCTGACCCTGGCTCAGCACCAGATTCTCAGCACCACCTGCTTGTCTTTCTGCTCAGTGAGTCCAGAGTCTCTGTCACCTAGGCTACCTGATGAACCATCTCTGGGAGCCGATTGGGGCCAGGTATGCAACCAGTGTCCCCATGTAAGGGCAGGAATACCTGGATGGGGAGCAAGAGGTCTGAACTCTGGAAATAGACCAGGGAGGTTCTGTTAATTTGGCTTCTGGCAAGGAGGAAAGCAACCAAGCAGAAAGTTAAATAAATAAAAACAGCAGCCCTGGGCATGGTAGCTCACGCCTGTAATCCTAGCACTCTGGGAGGCTGAGGCGGGCAGATATCTCAAGGTCAGGAGTTCAAGACCAGCCTGAGCAAGAGTGAGACCCCATCTCTACTAAAAATAGAAAAAAATTATCCAGGCATGGTGACGCATGCCTGTGGTCCCAGCTACTCAGGAGGCTGAGGCAGGAGGATTGCTTGAGCCCAGGAGTTTGAGGTTGTCGTGAGCTAGGCTGACACGACGGCACCCTAGCCCAGGGAACAGAGTGAGACTCCGTCTCAAATAAATAAATAAATAAATAAAAGCATGGCCAAGAAACATCCCCTAAGGCCATGCACCGTATAGAGCATCAGGATCTCCAGGCATAACTTCTGAGTGGGCCTTTCAGCTAAAAATCTCAACAAATTTTCCATGTGGGAACCTGAGGGCCCTGGGAGATTAGGTTCCACTGGAGTAATTATGACTAGACTGGGAAGAGAGTCAGCCACTTGACAACACCCGTTATACTCATTACCTTATGTAACCTCCACAACACTGAGGTAGGATGTTTGCTTCCTATTGTCACTATAAAAATTACCACCCACTTGGTGACTTAAAAACAACACACATCTATTATCTTACAGTTCTAGAGGTCAGAAGTCCTACAATCACAGTATTGTAGGGCTGTCTTCCTTCTAGCGGCTTGAGGGAAGACTCTATTTTCTTGTCTTTCTCAGCTTCTAGAGGCCGCCCGCATTCCCTGGCTCGTGGCCCCTCCCTCACTCCAACTTCTGCTGCTGCTATCACGTCTTCCTCTGACTGTGACCCTCTGGCCTCCGACTTATACGGACTCTTGTGATTACTTGGGCCCAGCCAGATAATCTAGGATGATCTCCTTATCTCAAACTCCTTAACTTAATCTGCAAAGTCCCCTTTGCCCCCTGAGATAGCCTATTTTCAGGTTCTGGGGATTAGGACATGGACTTCTTGGGGTAGAGGCATTATTTGGTCTACCATAGGTAGGTACAGTTACCAATCCCATTTTAAAGATGAAGAGACAACAGTTCAGGGAACTAAGTAACTTGCTCAAGGTCCCACAGTGGTGAAAGCAGCTATGCACACAAGCAGCTCCATCCAGACCCCACTCCCCAGAGCTGCCCCAGCACACCTCTGCCCTTTCTGCCCACCTGGCCAAGGCTGCCTCCCTTCCCCCGCCTACCTCCCCCACCCATCCTTCAAGGTCATATTGGATCTCTCCCACTCTTTCAAAGCTTAGAGCTGAGAGGAGCCTTCAGCTCTGTCCAACCCCACACTCTCCTTGTATGGCTGGGGAAACTGAGGTTTCTAGGTCCCAGTGTTATAGCACAGACAGCTAGGCCTGGGGCCGTGGTGTCCCAGCCTGAGGCCAGCTCTGGCCTGCTCCAAATCTCTGGAGGCAGGGACTGTGCAGGCTGACCCCCCTTGGGCTGAGGATTATGTATCAAAACTCTCAAATGTACCCTTTGTGTGTCTGGCTCAAAGTCAAGGCTGCCAAGTTAAAAAGGTCCAGGAACATTGGAGACTGACTCAGCCTGTTGCCTTGTTACTGTATCCTTCCCCAGGCAAGCCCTCCTATTGGCTGAAGGGCACAAAGATCCCATTGTCATCTGGCCCTGGGTCCCCGGGGCAGAGTAGCCACTGCTGACCAGGGCAAGGCCAAACAGAGAGGAGGATGAAATTTGACTTCAGCACCCTCCCTGCCCACAACACTCCCACAGAGCAGCCAAAGGTTTCTCCCCCAGCTCTTTACAGCTCACAAAGGACCTTTATCCTCCTAATCTTAGCAAGTGGCACATTTAGTCTATAAGGTAGAGAAGTCAGGATTCACTAAGCACATTTTGGGCATGGGCAGACAGGGGGACCTGCCCAGTGTCACACAGCCAGCCCATGGTGGAGCTGATACGCAAACCCCCAAACTCTTAACACTTGGTCTAAGACCCCAGCTGCCTCCACACAGGGTTCCGGTAAGAGTTTGCAAAGGCACCTCCTTCTCACAGATCCTCACTCTCTCCAAGGTAACAAATAGTTAACAATATATTGGGTGACCTTCTCACTTTGACACAAACCCACCTGCTCAAGTCCGGTTTTTACTGCTAATGGCAGAAAACTTGGGACTGGCTGATTTATTGATTCATAGTTCTGAAGACTGGGAAGTCCAAGATCAAGGTGCTACATCTGGCAGAGGGCTTCGTGCTGCCTCATCCATGGTGGAAAGGCAAAGAGAGGGCAAGAGAGAGCAAGAGATTAAGCTTGCAGCCTCAATCCTTTTTATAATCACTATTAATCCATTCATGAGAGTAAAGCCCCATGACACAAACACCTCCCACTAGGCCCTACTCTCAGCACCGCTGCCCTGGGGATCAAGTTTCCAACACACACTTTTTGGGGGACACATTCAAACAGCACCTCCCAAAGAGCACTGATTTGTGTTCTGATTTGGGGTCTTCCCTTAGTAGGACCTGTGCCTAAGGCCCGGACTATGGTCTGGCCTTGAGAAGCTCACCTTTCTTTTCCAAACCTGAGTTCTCTTATCTGTAAAATGGGCATGATTATAATATTTGATCTCCCTGGGTATAGAGTCAGTGTAAGATTCAAGTGAACTTGGGTTTTAGAGAGTCAGTAAACACAAGAGAGTGGTTAAGAGGCCCAGTTTGTAGTCAAAACTCTGGGCTTGGGTCCTGGAGCAAGGTATCTGACTCTGAAAAACTGAGGCATGTAATTCAGTCTCCAGCCTCAAGTGTAAAGTTCTCGTGAGGTTCTTGTGAGGATTACATGGATAGTATGTGGAATGCCTTTGGCTCACTGTTACATATCCTAAGCACTCTATAAATGTTAGCTATTTTATGATTATATCATCTAATTCAGAATTTCCCAAATGTGTTCTACAAAACATTAGTCCTATAACATATTCCAGAAAGAAAGGGAAGGGCAGCATCCATCACCTTCCTCATGAATATTTCTGAGGCACACTAAAACATTAAAGGCCCTGATAATTTCTGCAGAAAGGAAACCTACTGAGCCCTGTTTAACCTATCATAGAGCCCTCTTTTTCATGAATTTGTGAATGCATTCCAGAGAACTTATGCTCCATGACAAACTTTTTGGGAAAAGTTTATTTGAAACAATGCCCTCGTTTGAAGAAGAAAGTGAAGTTCAGGAACGTGAAGTGACCTGTCCTGGGTCACCTGGCCAGAAAATAACAGAGCTGGGACTTGACCCAAGCCAATTAATTCATTGGTCTTTCTATTAAAGCACACTGAGAAAATGCCTTCTGCTGTTGATGTGGACAAGCACTGTCTGAGTGGTAAGGATTTGTACTATTGGTTTCAAAGCCCTTTAGCCTTTCTCAGGGGCTCTGCATCCATGACTCTGATGCTGCAGGCTCCCCTGGCCTGGACGGCCTACCTGCTGCCCTGGACAGGGTTGGATGAGCTCGGCAGTGGATTGGTTCTGTCTCCCCAATCCCTGGGTCTGTAATATTAGAGCGGCTGGTCCAGGTCCAGGGAACACTCACACGCAGGCACCAATTTTCTTCCGAAACCCCACATGCCTGGAAAGCTTTTCTGAAGGAGGGGGAAAGCCCAATAACCCAATCCTGACAACGTGGCAGCTTTACATGTTCCCTGACGTGGCCCGCAAACCAAACCTCTTTTCAGTTTTAGCCACTGTGAAGCCAGGAATAATGACAGCTCCGCCAGCCCAGAGACGTGGCAGCCTGTGCTGGGTGACTCGGCCAAACTTAGGGGCAGCCTGAGGGCTCCATCCATCTTCTCGGGGTCTGTGGGCTGAGGGAGAGGCCAATGAGGAAGGGAGATCTGGATGAAGCAGCTCAGACCCGAACCCCTTCTCCACCCCTCGTCTCTTTCCTTCTCTGTTGTCCCGGACAAGGCAGGCCTTGCTGTCATCTCTGGGGCTGGTCCAGAGCTGCCCCCTTGTGTCATCGCTCCCCACTCCCAGCTCTTGTACCCCTCCTCAGACAGGAGCGTCTAGTCATGATTCTTCCAGATGCTCCATGCCAGTGGTTTGCAAACTGCAAGTCCCTGCTGCAGGAGGAGTTCCATGCAAGGAGCCTTCAGCCGGCAAGAGGAGGCCAAGGGGGCAGAACTCCAGGCCCCTAGCCCAATCCCTGCCTCAACTAGAGCAGAATGGCTTTTGTCTGACATACTGAGCTTTTGCCTAAGACTTCATTTCTAAAAATAGTTTTACTACTTTTTAAAAAAAGTTTGAAATGCACTGATTTATTTTCAGCCCACTGGCTCTCTAGGGTCAAGAAAAATGAGCCCTGGAGTGAGGGGTGATCTGTCCAAAGACACAGAGAGTCACAAAGTGGGTGATACTGGGAAGAGGGAGGGTTCCAATGGCCAAGCAGGAGCCACAGAAGACATAGAGCCTACTTCCCGGAAGCTCGCAGTCACGTCACTTCCGGCACGCCGGCAGATAAATACACCTCCTCCCAGGAGCAGGAGGAAGGGGCTCCCTCTACCAGCCAAGTGTCCCCCCAGAGGAGAAACCCGAGATAGGAGGCAGGCTCAGCATCTGCAGGTGCAGGCAGGTGACACAGATGAGAGCAGCCCCTCGAAGACCCTATCCCAGGAGTTGTACAGGTGGGGCCTGCGCCAGCTAGGAGAGCAATTGCCCCCGCCCCGGGGGCTTTTGGATCCTTTCTCTTTCTTTTAAAATGTTTTCTCCTCCACCTATCTGGGGCCACCATTTTGGTACCTTTACTGATAGGGGCAGGATTCACCCTCTTTTAGGGACCTGAGCATCCCTCTCCCATATTCTTCTGAAAGAAAAGCCAACATCTAACCTCTGCGTTTTGAAAACTCTAAAGGGACCCAAGCTCTTGCTTCTCTCTTACTCCTAGTCTGTTCCTCTCCTCCTTTGTCTCGCTTGTCTCCTTCCTTTTTGCTTGGACCCCTCTTCTTTCTGTCTTCCCAATCCGGTTAAAAAGAGCACTGGACAGGGAGCTGAGAGACCTGGCTTCCTCACCCGGTCAGTAAATGACGTGGGTAAGTCCTTACCTGCTCTGGGTCTTCATTTGCTCATTTGTAAAATGAGGGTGTGGGGTTAAGTCGTAGTCTCCAAACAGGGCATGATGAGGACCTAACGATGGGGCTCAGACCCCTCCGAGAAGCCCCCAGAGGCAGCGGTTGGTTTGCCATTTTAGTTGTGAACAAGGGTTCTGTAGCTAACACAGTGCTTGAAAATCACTGGGCCACATCACTTAAGGGCCTTTCAGTGTTTCAGAGCTTTAAGTTCAGTGTTTTCTTCACGTTTCTTTCTGCCTCTTGCTTCTCTCCCTCCCCTGGATTCCTCACTCAGACCCTCGAGTTTTCTAGCAGAGCCTTACCATTCGTCAGGGTTGCAACCGTGAGTCTATCCTGCTCCCTCTCTAGACGCTGGACTCTGCCCTTTCACTTGCAACGTGGGAGAAGAATTGTTTCTTTCCAGATTCTGGGATTCCAGAACAATGAGGGAGGCCCAGGGGCCATGACAAATGGTAACCAGCAGCCCCATCTGGTGCAGCACTGGGATGTCCTGCTCCTCCCCACCCCCCCTGAACTGCCTGCCTCCCAGCCCCATCCCAACTTAGGTTATTCTCCTGATTCAGACATTTTTGTGGTGTGAAGTCACCTCCGCCCAGCCAGCTGAAGCTGGGCGCTTGCTCCAGCCCACTGCAGCCTGACGGCCCTCCCTTCCCCTGCCACATCCCCACACCCTCAGCTCTTCTCCTCCAAGCACTCAGAATTTCCATTTGATTTCCTCCCAATTCTGCAAGGAAATGCAGACAGAGTGGCAAGGACATGTCAGATTCAGCTCCGTCCTCTTCCCGTAGCTTCTGGTACAGGTCCTGGTACACACGGTCGACTCCCAAGGAAAAGTAATGAAAACGAGTTTGTTAAATCAAGGCAGAGAAAGAGACAGAGTCAAAGGAAGAAAGAGAGACAGAATCAGATGGTGGAAGGGAGAGAAAGACACTGAGTCTGCCGTGATCAAGAGAGAGACAGGAAGAGACAGAGGTGAGGAGACAGAGCAAGGAAGAGACAGACGCAGAGAAACACATGTGCAGAAAACTGACCTGAAACTTAGCAATAAGACAAAAGGGTTACTGCATGTCCTCTTGGTGTTAGACTGGAGCACGATCTGACAAGTCCATCCCAAGGATCACCTTCTACAGGGGATGCTTCCTTGTTTGGCTTGCTGTTTACTATTGATTAGGGCTCTGACTTTGAAGTTATATGTTAACTAGCAGATTTCTATCTAGTCAAAAACAGAAACCCAGAGGTTACAGTGTTATCGCCTTGTAGGATATTAACCAGTGTTGTATATGACCTAGCAGTCTTTTCCCAGCATTCTTCAGTGCCTGCGCTATATAATCTCTCTTTGGATTCTCTTTGAACCAGCTTGATCGTCCTGCTTATTCTCTTCCTTAATAGGTTAAGTAAAACATGGACATGTGCTCATTTTTTATTTATATGAGAGTTGTGCTTCTAACTATTAAAAACTGTATTTTGGTTCGAGTTAGTGTTTAAAAAAAGTAACTGTATTCCGACAAGGGAGGCAGAAATAGAATGAGATAGAGGTGAAGAAAGAGAGTGAGAGGCAGAAGCAGAAGTAGACAGGGAAGGAGACATAGAGACATTGAGGGAGGCCAGAGAAAGATATAACAAGAAACAGAAAGAAACAAAGAAACAAAGGTAGAGGGCCTGAGCCCTAGTTAAACCCATGGAGAGAGAGACAGACAGACAGACAGACAGAGAGGAGCACTAGCAGCAGAAAGCAGGGGCAGCCATGCATACATGAATGACTACAAATAATTGTAGCCTCCGGAGGGAGGCTAGATTGGAATAGGAGACAGAGGTGACAGGGGACCTTTATATTTACTTCATTATACTTCTATGTTGAATTTCTTATGTGCGTATAGTCGTGTGTTATTTTGTACTTTTAAAAGAGATAGACATAGAGGGAAAGGGAAAAGAGATAGACATAGAGGGAAAGAGAGACTGTAAGGAAAGCAGAACCCACTATAGAGAGGTGACATCAAGAACAGCAAAAGCAGAGCAAGCAAGACTCTGATGGAAGGAACAGAGCAAGCTAGAGCCGAAGTACAGTTGGTTGTTTTCATTGTTAGTCTCACCTGCAATACTGGAAGGCCCTTGAGGGCAGGGACCAGAATGACTCGATCTGAACTCTTTGCACTCGCTAAGCTGGGATTGGGAGGCATTGGGAGGTGCTGTCAGAAGTTGTCATAGCATCGGGGGAGCAGAGACGAGGCAACACAGAGACAGACAAAAGCAGACCCAGAGCAGGGACCAACAGAGGCAGGGCAGGTGGAGGGGCAAACAGGAACCAGGCTGGGCCTTCTACCTCCTTCCGGAACTTGGATTCCCAGGCCTGAAGGCCAGTGTCTTTTGGAGATGTCAAGGAGGTAGAGGACGGAAGAGCCACCCAGATGAAATCTGGGAATCGGAGATGCCAGGTTCAGCCAGAGGCAGGCTGATGTCTGAAATCCTCCTGCCACATTCTGGGAACCAAGGGGTGCATTGGAAGGGCCTCTCCAGGGCCCAGAACCAGCTCACTAAGCCCTCCTGACACTGTCAGGCCCTCGGGCAACCAGCCTCATAGCAGGGAGCGACCTGAGTGCTCGTCAGATCCAGCCCAATTTAAGAAAGGAGGTAACTCTGGCCCAGGGAGGCAGAGAGACTTGTTCAAGGTCAAGTAGTTGTACGTTTGTATAACATCAGGACTAGAAACCAAGACTCTCACTCTCACTTTGATATTTTCGGCCTCACTACAGTTAATTTTCCACATAGCATCTAGAGCATTTTGACTCTATCAAAATGCAAGTCACATCATCTCCATTCCCTGCTTAAAACCTACTGGCAGAATTCTATCCTCCAATATCCATTTTCCAGCTCAATGATATGTGTGGAGCTTCTGAGAAGGGTTCTTTTAAGAATTTGTTTTTTGGTTTTTTGTTTTTGTTTTTCACTCACTCACTCACTCTCTCTCTTTCAGGAATTTGACCCAGCTCGGAAGTCCACTTCCTTTGTCTTTCCTCCCTTCCTTCTCCCTGCTGCCTGGAATTCAGACATAATGGCTGGAGCTGCAGCAGCCAGATTGGACCACAAAGTCACCTTAAGGATGGAAGCCATTAGCTAAAGTGATGGAGCAGAAAAATAGAAAGATCCTGGTGCCTGATGACCAAGGAGCTGCCATACCAATGCTGGACTTTTTCTTGAGAGAAAAATAATTTCTATCTTGTTTAAGCCATTATTATTTTTAAGTTTTCTGTTATATGCAACCAAACTTAGTTCTAATTAATTCACCCTTAATGTTTTCTATTCCATTAGAATAAAATCCAAATTATTTCTCTTTGCTCTCAAAGCCCTATATGATCTGGCCTCAGTCTATTAGGCTTCAGCTCAAATTACTCTCTCCCTTGCTTAATACTCTTTACTGACCTGGCCTTCTCTCTGTCAACTGTAGTCATTATTCTCTGACCTTAGGGACCTAGCACTGGCTAGTCCCCTGCCTGGAATGCTCTAACCAGGTCCCCTCAGACAAGTTACTCCCCATCTGTCTGATTTCATTCAGCACAACTAACTCCTGCAAGAAGACTTCACTAGCCACCTTATCTCAAAAAGATTCATTTCCACCCCCCAATCCTCTATACTCTATTACATCACCCCGGGGTATTTTCTTTACAGCACTTATCACAAGATTAAATTATCTTGTGTGCTTATTTATGGTTTGTTTTCTATTGCCCTGTCCCCAGAGTATGAATGCCACAAAAGCAGGTACCTAGCCTGTCTTAGTCTCCACTGCTGTAGCTCTTGTGCCTCACACAATGCCTGCATTTGTTTGACAGTGATGATTTTTGCATTATCAAGAACTCACCATATAAAAAAATATTTAAAAACCTCACCATATGAATTTTATGTTATAATTATTTTACCACAATAAAAATATGAGCTTTAATAGATTAGAAAGTTTCAGAAATAATGTTACAATTATTTTTAAGAAATTCACCCTAACGTGTTAGGAATTTGTCTTGGTTTTTAACTACTGGCAAAGTCACACAGAGCAATCTCTTCTAAGGACTATACACATTAGTTTTTTTCTGAATGTGCTTTTCCCCCCCTTATTCACATTAAAAATGATTTCATGTAAAAAAGAACTCACCATATGCCAGGCGTGTGCTATGGCAATACAGGCATGAATCAGACATGAATTGTGCCCGTGGGCGACTTGTGGCTTTGTTATGAAACAAGGCATGTGTGCTGGGTACAGTGGCACATGCCAGTAGGCTCAGCTTCTTGGGAGGCTGAGGCAGGAGGATCTCTTGAGGCTAGGACTTTGAGACTAGCCTAATCTATATAGCGAGACTCTGTCTTAAAAAAACAAAAAACAACAACAAAAAAGAAAATGACCCACCCATATCTCAAAAACATTATGCTAAATGGAAAAAAAAGTTGCAAAAAACCACATATTGCATGATATCATGTATGTGAAATGTCCAGAATAGGCAAAACTATTGAGATGGAAAGTAGGTTAATGGTTGCCTAGGGCAGGGCTGGTGGGTGGGGGGGAGGAGGCTGGGGAGAAATGGAGAATTATTGCTAACAGGTGTGAAGTTTCTTTTTGGAGCAATAAAAATATTCTAAAATTGATTATGGTGATGGTTGCACAACTCTGTGAATATACTTAAAATCATTGACTTGTACACTTTCAGCTGGTGAGTTGTATGATGTATTAGATTGTTAGGGCTGCCATAACAAAGTACCATAGACTGAGTGGCTTAAATAATAGAAATTTATTTTCTCACAATTCTGGAGGCTAGAAGTCCAAGGTCAAGGCACCAGCAGGGTTGGCCTCTCTCCTTGGCTTGCAGATGGCGGTCTTCTCCCTGAGTCTTTACGTGTTTCTTCAGTGCTAGTCTGTGTCCAAATTTTTTTCTTATAAGGACACCAGTCACACTGGATTAAGGCCCACCCTAATGACCTCATAGATCACATTCTGGGGTACTGCTGGGGGTTAGGACTTCAACATGAATTTTGGAGGGGCACAATTCAGCCTGTACTATATGGTAGGTGAATTATATCTCAGTAAAGCTGTTAAAAATGTTTTTACAAAAAGAAAGAAGGAAAGTGGTTCACCCAGAGGCACAGCATGCTGGAGGGTTCAGGGAGAACTTGCTATTGCAAGAGTCCAGGGAACTGCAGTTTTAATAGAAGTGTGGGATAAATTCGAGAGCTATCTCTAGGGTAGTAGGAATTGTCTCTTAAATGCAAATCTGAGTTCAGGACCAACCTGAGCAAGAGCGAGACTCCGTCTCTATTAAAAATAGACAGAAATTATTGGCCAACTAAAAATATATAGAAAAAATTAGCCGGGCATGGTGGTGCATGCCTGTAGTCCCAGCTACTCGGGAGGCTGAGGCAGGAGGCTCGCTTGAGCCCAGGAGTTTGAGGTTGCTGCAAGCTAGGCTGACACCATGGCACCCTAGCCCAGGCAACAGAGTGAGACTCTGTCTCAAAAAATAAAATAAAATAAAATAGCAGTTCTCAAACTTTTGCTCTCAGGATCCCTTTATTTTCTTAAAAATTATTATGAACTCCAATAAACTTTTATTTAGTGGGTATATCTATCAATATTTACTGTACTAGAAATTACAACTAAAGCCTTATGAAAACACAAGAATGCATAAGTGCACACTCATTAGTCATCAGAACAATAGGATCATTACATGTCATATAGCCGCAGGTCATGTAACTTCTGGTAAACTCCACTGTACACATATGATAGAATGAGAGTGAAAAGGGCAAATAAAATCTTAGTAGCATTATGAAAATTGTTTAGACCTATAGATCCTTAAAGGCAATCAGACTACACTTAGGAACTGCTGATCTAAAACATGGAATTATATTCAAATGTTTAGGGAAGCTCTGACACACATTCAGTGATTTAAAAGTCTCTGAAAATGATGATGCCTAAGATCATGCAAGGGGGGTAACGAGGAGCCTAAGGGAGCAGAAAGTCGATTCTGGCTGCAGAAAGGAGCTGAAGTCTCCCTTCACCCAGTGTCTGGGTGTCTGGGGCTGCTGTCTGGGTCACAAAAATAATTTCGATGACTCAATAGCCAAGCTATGTAGGGGAAGCTCCTCCAACTTTGAGCAAACTGTAGTTGGCCCTTGCTCTTCCCAGGCATGTGAAGAACTGCGTTCTTTTGGGCACTGGGCCTCTTCAAACTTCTCCTCTTTCCTGGAGAGGGCCAGGGAGGGGACTTGCGGGGAGGAAAAGGATTAATGTGAGCACGAACAAACTGTGAAGTCAGTAAGATTTGAATTTCTGTCTTGATTCTGCACCGAATTTCTGATGTCCCTGAGCAATGTATTTTATTTCTCTGAGACTCAATTTCTTTATATATAAAACAGTGATGATCATAGGAATCTCATAGTGTGGTTGCAAGGATTAGATGAGCTGCTCAAATATGAAGGAATTAGGTAAGATGTAATCATTGGGGGAAGCTGGGTAAGGGGTACTTGGGACCTCTGTGTGCCATACCTTTCCAAATTCTTGTGAGTCTATGATTATTTCAAAATGAAATTTCTTTAAAAAGTTTTAAAAGATAGAAAGGAGGGAAGAGACGAAAATCCACAAGTCCTGGGTGTCAGGTTGTGTAGAGTTTCCTGGCAGCTGGTAATAGGACTGAGAAGATGGGAAGGTGTCATGGGAAAGGAAATAGAATTTTCTGTGAATTATTAATTAGATCCCTTTTAATACTCTTGGCAATATCAAGTGAAGATTGCAGAGCTTTTAAATGATTTGTGATCGTGAGACTTTGTTTTCTTCAGCGTGGCTCTGCACAGACTGAGCCATGTGAAGCTTTGGCCTCCTCCAGGGTCGTGCTCCTTAGAGCGGCAGGAGGTCGGCCATCCTGGTTTCCACTCACTGTTCCCACCTCCCTACCCTCCAAACAGGCTGCCCAGCATCCCCCACGCCCTGCATTCCTCTCAGGAGAGTCGTTAGAATGAGGACAAAGACAACACCCTCTGTCTCTGGGTCTTTCTGGAACTTTCTCTAAGATACAAAGTCTCCTCTCAGGCCCATCACCTCATCCCATTCTCCCTCCACCTCTGCAGGGGGAGGACAAGCAGAAGCCTGAAGAGCTGAGTTGAGCTGAACCACTGGAGTCGCCCAGTGACTCACCCCCATGCCTCTCTCTCCGAGACCAGCATTAAAACTATTAACAGATCCAGATGTTCTCATTTCTTTTCATGGTATATTGTATCAGCAAAATCTCTGTGCTAAAGCTACTATTTTAAGTGACACTTTGCAACAAGTTATAAGTATCGTTAACTACGTTCCCACAAATGCAACCCTGTATCTTCAATTTCGTAACATGCTGAAGTTGAACAATGAGGTGTTCAGTGTGGATTTGTCACACTGGATGTGGGTTGGCTATTGTAGGGACAGGTGTTAGCCAAAATTTTATCTCTGTGAGAACAGATAGTTAAATTTTATGAAGAAGAGAATCAGCAATGTGAATTATTGAAAAAGGATTTCTATAGGAATGCAGCATTTCTGTGTGATATGTCAAATCAGAATGACTTGAATATTTCTTTGCAAGGTAAAACTAAGCCTCTATATACAGGTGGCAAAGAAATCCAAGCATTTTGAAAAAAGCTATCTTTTTTCAAAACACTTCTTCAAAAGGAAATTTCAGATGAACATTTTCTCCAGTTAGCAAAGGTCACTGATGAGCAGGATGATATATGCGAATCATTTGAGAAATACGCAGCTGTTGTAGACCTATTAATTGGAGAATACAATGAAAGGTTCACTGACTTTGAGAATCATGACATCATACTCAAATTAACATTTCAGCCTCACCTGGTTGATATCACCAAAACACCTACAAAACCACAGATGGAATTGATTGAGCTCTCAGTAGATGACATTTTAAAGTCACTGTTTGATGCTAAGAAAGATCCAATTGAAATATGGAAAAATGCAGAATACTCACGCCTTCAGCAACATGCCCAAAAAATGCTTTCTTGCTTTTCAGCCACTAATTGCTGTGAATTTACATTCTCCTACCTAGCCCAAATCAAGACTATTTTAAGTGACACTTTGTAAGGTCACAAATGACTGATCCCCATCTAGAGGATCAACTGAAACTGTGGGCATCTATGCTGCAACCAAATATTCAAATGCTTTCCTACAAAAAGCAGATATAACAAAGTCATTAAAATGTTAGTTATAAAATTAACAAATAGTTTTTTTTGTTTTCTTTTTTTTTGAGACAGGGTCTCACTCTGTTGCCCTGGCTAGAGTGCTGTGGCATC
>VBSM01003214.1:2663616-2676023 GCA_008086735.1 Cheirogaleus medius
CATTTTTAATAGCCTTAAGAAGCAACAGAGGAACTGATCTAAACCTGCCCGGTCTGGGGTGGGTTCCCGGGAGAGAGCTGGCTGGGCCCCGCAGCCTGGCACCAGACTTATTGTACCAAGAGCCCTGGCCAGCCAGCAGCCACCCAGTGTGTGTCTGGACTTGTTTTTCCTTCCCTTCCCTGCTCCTTTTAGAACAGAGCTGAATGGCTCCAGTCTCTCAGGCCTGCTCCCAGCCAACACTGGACCCCTCAAAGTCTGGCCAACTCCTCTCCCACCGCCTTGATAAACAACCCCCTTCAAGCTGGGAACCACAGCGATGGGCTGTTTTTCTCCCTCGTGCACCCCAGGAAGCCTCTCCTCTTTGCCTGGGCTTCCTTCCCAGGGCCTTGGCTGACAACCTATTTTAAAGCCATCCTTAGCCCAGTCAATCACCTGAAGAAAAAGGGACTCACAGAAGGCCCAAGATGAAAGACTCTTTAATCCTGTGGCTTTTTGAGTTTTGTTTTTAGCAGGAAAACCTTATTTCCAAAGCAAATGATTACGCAGAATTTACCAGTTTATAGAACAGATAAATAAGGACATTTATGGCAGGCTTGTTTATTATAGCAAAACACTGGAAAGAAACTAAACGTCCATCAGTAGAGAACAGGTTTAATGAAACTATGGCGAAATCATACAATGGAATACTATTCAGCCATCTAAAAGCATGAGGCCACGAGAAGAGCAGCCACGTTGCAGTCGCCAGAAAGGCAGGGAAGCCGGGGGTGGCTCCTGGACAAGGAAGTCCACGTGTGCACTGCCGTCGCTGTGATCCAAGGGATTGAGAAGCCACAGCCACAACTGCCTCTCAACATCTACGAAGCCAGTGACTAGACACGGGAGCGCTGCTGCCAAATAACCCAAGTCTCCGTGCTGGGCTGGAACAGCTAAAATCTGTGGGACACTGGCTCTTCCTGATTTCCTCCTTCCATCTAGCAGAAGTGAATCTAATTGATGACACCTAATTTTTCGATGAGAACCTTAGCTACAAGGAACGAATGCAGGGGTTTGGCTTTGCAGCCTCGCATATGGGAAAGCACGTAGGAAAGAGGTGGAAATGGATGTGGAGTGCCAACGCACTATAGGAGATTAGCTAAACAAATGAGGGTACGTTCTCACAGTGGAATGTTTTCCAGCCGTTAAAATCAGTCTGGTTTTTAGCCATTAAGTATTTTCCAGCCATATAAATAAGCAAGACGGGACAAATCCTCTTAGAAGGATTCCAAATAATATATTCCAAATAATAGGTGCAGATTCTTCCCCTTCCAGGAGGTGGAGTTTATTTCCCCATGCATCCTTGAATGGGGCTGCACTTAGTGACTTGCTTCCTAAGAATAGAGTATGAAAGGGAAAAATGGTAACGTTATGTGGAGGCACCTGTCAGACGCTACCTTAACGCTGTGGTCAAAGTCAACATTGACAGTGTGACCAAAGTCAACATGGACAGTGACAGGCCACGTGGATATCATGTACCCCCTGAGATGATGTGGTAAGAGGGACACTTTACCTCTGTGTGTGTTCTTCCCCTAACACTAGACCGATCGCGAGAAAAATGTCAGACGACCCCAATTAGAGGGACAGTCTATAAAATACTTGCCCAGTATTCTTCAAAACTATTGAAGTCATGAAAAACAAGGAATGATTGATAAACTGTCAAAGATCAGAGAAAATTAAAGAGACCAGATGACGAAATGCAATGTGGTACACTGCACTGGATCCTGAAACAGGATCCTGGAACAGAAATAGGACACTCATGGGAAAACTGGTGAAACCCAAATAACATTTGGAGTCTAGTTAATAACAATGTACCAAGGAGCTTTGGTACCAAGGTACCGGTTAGATCTTAGTTTTGACAAATATACTATAGTTATATATTAATATTAGAGAAAGCTAAGTAAAGAGTATATGGGGACTCTCTGGACTATCTTAACAAGTTTTCTATAAATCCAAAATTATTCCAAAATTATAACTTAACTTAATCAAAATTAACTTTTTCAAAAAAGGAATAAATGTGGCTCTGAAATGAAAATGAAATTTGATATGAAAATATGTTCGTGAGCTATTTAGTGAATGAAACAGGTTATAAAACATCAATACAAACAAAATGGTTAGTTAGCCCTTATTGAGTGCTTACTGCATGCTAGTCTCTGTGCTAAATGATTTCTGTGGCTTGTCTCATTTAATTCTCAAAACCACCCTGCGATGTAAATGCTATTATCCCCAATTTACTGGTGGGGAAACAGTAGCCTAGATCGGTTAAATAACTTACCAGTGAGATATGGAGCTAGGATTTGAACCCACACAGTCTAACTCCAGAGCCTGAGTTGTGAAATAGTACCATATATCACCATTTATGTGTATATTTACATAAGCCTAAAACATACATTCTCCAAACAGTAAGAGAGGATTTTCTTTGTCATACGGAGATTATGAGGGAGAGGAGAGGCTGTTACATACATAAGATTATTTTAATTTTTTACAATTATCCTATATTATTATAGTAAGTCAGATATTTCCATTAATAATACCAACAACAAATGAAGCGTTGGACTTTTTATTTCTAAGGAAGGCCTGTGCAGTTCTAACTCCCTAGAACTCCCAAGCCCCCTGACCTGAGGGGGTGGTTGGAGCATCACTTGGCCCTGGAGGTGAGTTGGAGCTTTTAGAGACTCCAGGCTGCACTGCCAGCCTCAGCCTTCCCCTTCTCCCTCCAGCCCTCCTTGCAACTCTATGGCTTTTCTGGCCTCTCTGATTACTAGGAGCACAGAGAGAACCACTGCTAACGTTTAGGCAAAAAAGCAGCCGTATACCCACAAGTGGCTGCCTCTGTGAGGGCTGTTACCAAATTGGACCCTGGAAGGGATCGTGACTGAGCACAGCATAGGGGCCAGGCCTGGTACTGAGACAGGCTCCGTCCTTCCACAAAGTGGCAAGATTCAGGGACACATTCTCAAAAGTGTAAAGCAGAGAAGCCAGGCTTGAGCGAGCATCTGCCACCAGTGCCTTATGCGCGTTGCCTGTAAGGTGGGTGCCACCCGGGGCCACATCCCCAGAGGAGATCGATGGAGTAGTCCCCGGATTCCTTCCATGTGGTCACCACGGGCTCTCTAAGCGCAGCCCAGCTCTCTCCAGTGGGGACCCACAGCTGCGTGGCCTTTTCCACGTTTTCTCAGCTTCCACTATCAAAGAGCCATCAACCAAGGGGCTAGGGACCAGGTGGTAATTCAAAACTCTGCTCCTGAGGCATGGCGGAGGGAGGGAGTCAGGACATTCCCTGCGGAGTAGGGGAGAGAGGGGTGGTGGGATGGGAAAGGGAAAGACTTCTGCCTTTGGGGATCTGGCACGGGCAAGGGCTAGGCCGTCACCCTGCCAGTCAGGACAGACCCAGCTCCGGTCGTGAGAAATGCCAGGGAGATGAGGGTGGGCTCAATGTCAGCGCCTCCCTGGCAGAGCTGTCTGGAACACGCAGCTGGCTGTGCCCCTCTCAGGTTCCCTCCATTCCTGAGATCCTGCGATGCTGACAACAGTAGCCACACCGAGCTCCTTCCACATGCAGGCATCATCTCACGTTGCTCTAAGACTCTCACTCCACAGGTGAGAAAACTGAGGTCCTGGATAGTGAAGCCACTTGCCCAAGTTCACACAGCTGGTAGTCTGTCTGCACGGACTGTGTTCTGATCCAGGATACGGCCTGCTTCTGGGAGTCTGGGTATCTGTTATTCTAAAAGGATTAATAAGATCCTAAGAGCCCGTGAGAAACAGAGCAATAAGAGGGGGCACCCTTATTTCCAGAGGCTTTGAGATTTTGTTTCAAGGCTCCGGTTTTTAGTCATGAGATTTGCCCAGGGACATAGAGACTTGCCGTCTCTCGGGAAGCAGATTAGAAGACTCGTCCACTTAAACTAAGTGGCCACAGACCCTAAGACATGGAAATCTAAAAGCAGCTCTGATGGACACTCCCAGGAAATTACAGACTTGGACTTTTTAAGAGACTCTCACTAATTAAAGGAGAATGCCGTGGAGAGAGGAGGGTGGTTTCCTGAACAACTATGCATCTCCCACATGGCACAATCCTTGAGGTTCCATTTTTACTTCTCATAGTCTGCCAGGGTCGAAGGGATCTAGATCTGAAGTTTTTCAAACTTCAAGTGATATCATTGTGGAACTTTTGGGTCAAACGAAACACTATTTATGGAATGCCATTATCAAGAATCAGGCACATGATGATCTAGTTTAATTCTCACAACAGTCACGGCAGGTACTATTATAATCCTTACTTTCTAGATAAGGAAATAGTTCCAGAAAAGAATCAGTAACTTTTCTAAGGCCACTCAGTATTAAGTGGTGGGGGAGGAATTTGAATCCAGATCTGCTGAGGTCCAGAACAGGGCATAATACTGCCGGGCTGTAGGAGGAAGCCCAGTAGATAAAACGAAGAGCTGAGCTGTCTTGATTTGGGTTTGTGTGTGTTGGGTTGGAAGAGTCCAGCCCACTGCGACTCTCCCTTGTACCCTGTGGGACCCGTGGGGAACCTCGCTAGCACCAGAGCAGCTTAAAGAACTGGGAACAACTCAAGTGTCCATCAGCAGAGGAACGAATCACACCTTGTGGTGTATCTATACAATAGAATACTTACGACTCAAATACTTAAAAAGAAACAAACTGTCGATACCTACAACCACATGTGTAAATATCAAAATAATTATGTGGAAAGTAAAAAGCCAGACGAAAATGAGTACACACTGTGATCGCATTTATATAAAACTCTAGAAAATGCAAACTAATTGATAGTGACAAAAAAACAGATCAGTGGTTACTTGGGAATGGGGAGAGGAAGGGAGACATTGCCAAGGGGCGTGAGAAAACTGAGATGATTATTATGGTCATTAGCTCGATTGTGGTGACGGTTTCACAAGTGTGTGTGTGTATGTGTGTGTGTAAGACACATATATTAAAAATCATACACTTTAAATATGTAGTTTATTGAATAAAATTCTACCTCCAAAAGCCTGTTAAAAAATAAAACTCAAAACAGGTTATCATGTTTACCTCACATGTGAAAAGTCCCGGGTTTGAAATTTTTGAAATTGGGTAGAAACACACACACACACATTAAAACAAACACACAAACATCAAATTGGCTGGGTGCAGTGGCTTGCACCTGTAATCCTAGCACTCTGGGAGGCTGAGGCAGGAGGATGGCTTGAGGCCAAGAGTTTGAGACCAGCCTGGTCAACACAGCAAGATCCCATCTCTACTAAAAATAGAAAAACCAGCTGGGCGTGGTGATACACACCTGTAGTCCCAGCTACTTGGGAGGCTGAGGCAGGAGGATCAGTTGAGCCCAGGGGTTAGAGGTTGCAGCGAGCTACAATGATGCCACTGCACTCCAGCACAGGTGACAGAGCAAGACCCTGTCTCAAAAAAAAAAAAGTCAAAAGCGGCTTCTCTCTAGTCATGAGGTCAGTACTGGACAAGCCAAGGTTCTGGCCGCTGGGTGGACGGATAGGTCAATGAAGACCAAGTGAGTGGGAGCTTTGCCCCATCAAACACAGAAACAATGGACAGCTCCTGGGAACACCCCAGGGCTGGCTTCGGGCTGCTGTACTCACAACAGGGGACCTTTGACAGAAACATAAACCTGCTAAAAGGATTAGACCAGAGTAACAAGACAATCTCCTCTTCTGTAAGATTAACTCGATCAACACCTACTGAGCACCTACCATGTGTGAGGGTCTGTCCTTGTCCATTCCAGAGACTAGGTTGGGATGGAATGAGACAGATGGGAGGGCTTGACACTTAATAAGCACCCCCAAAATGGTAGCCACGACTCACCCATCAATATTCCCCAAGTACTTGCTCTGTGTGCCGAGGGAACAGATGCTTAAGGACGGGGAAGATACGTGGATGGAAAACTTTGCCACAACAGGGAAGCTTGCAAGATAGATGCTTTGAGGGCCACGAGGACGAATACATTATTTCCAGTTGCGGGGAGGTTTCATGGAGGCTACGGTATGTAAGGGAAGGGAAGGAATTTGTACACGGAGAGAGGGGCGGCCGGCCCGTGGCAGATATCATTCCATTCACGGGGCAACATGAGCAGAGGCAGGACACCTGGGGAGCAGGCTGGCTGCAGTGGGAAGAGGGAGGGCCTGGGCAGGTGGGCTGGGGCCAGGTGCTGGAGGAAGCCCTGAGTCACATGTGGACACATCTGCTGCCCACCCCCACCCCTGCAGAAGCCCGTGCTCTGCTGTGATCTCACTTGCTCCATGGACAGCTGACGGGGCTGGCGGCAGGCGGGGGAGCTTCTCCAAGCCCTCTGGGGCCTCCAAGAACAGAGCCAAGTGCCTCGGCTGGAATCGTGGTACAGAGTCAAAGGAAATGAGCTCCTCGGAGGACCACTCGCTCTCTAAGAGGCACCAGTGTCTCAAGCCCTGGGCGTTCCCAGTGGGCCAGCCAGCCTAGACCGGGACTCCTGGGGAAACCGGGAATGGAAAAAATCACGTTTGTCCTCCCAGAGCCCACAGAAACTGTTCTCCGTGGATGAGCAACTCCAAAGGACACTGCCACCTGGTGGCTAAGAAGCCCACATACCTCAAGGGCTGCGAAGGAGTCCCTGTGCCCCCAAGGGACCATAAAGCCAGAAATGGCCTTGGACTTGTTTAGGACTCTCATAACAGCACTAACATCATGCTAGCACACCAGTTTAGAGTTGAAATACAGTCTTACTTCTGCCTAGTAAGTCCCTCGAGGTGCAGGTACTACGCATTGTGCAGATGAGGAAACTGCCCCTGGGAGAGATTAGTGACTGGTCCAAAGTCATGGCTGGCCCAGTGCAGAGCCAGGTCTTCTCCCAGGGTCCAGCAGGGTTGGGTCCCCAGTATGTGCCCAACAAATGGTTAAAGTAGTGGTTTCACCATGTGGTCCCCAAGACCTTTTCAGAAGGTACATGAGGTAAAGACAACTTTTCTAAGATGTCTTTTCCTCTTTCTCCCAGCAATTGTATGGTGATGTTTCCAGAATCTAAGTGACCTCATCTAGTCCAGATGGCAAACGGGATGTCTGCTTGGGTATTCTTGTGTTTTGAAAATTCCCATTTTAATTTCTAATACAGTATAATCCACATAACTGAATGTTTGAGATCCTCAATAATTTTTAAAAGTATATAAGATTAAAAAGTTTAAGAACTGCTGGTTTAAAGAAAAAAATTTTAAAAATTTAAGCTACACATATGAAAACATTCCCTTTGTTTTGACGTAACTGAGTCAACTCTGTGAGGCACTAATTCTTAGCCCGAATGGAATTCTAATTGCCATTTCTACAGATCGTTGACTAATATACAAAAATCAGTGAGTAGAAAATGTTTCCTGAGTGATTACTAACTGGCAAGCACTACTCTAACTGGTTCACATGTATCACCTCATTTAATCCCTACAACCACCATCTGCAGTAGGTGCTGTTATCACATTTTATGCCTGTGGACCCTGAGAGGTGAATGGCCCAGCTGGGACATCCTGGAGCTTGCACTCTACCCCAGGCAGCCTGTCTCCACAGCCTCTTTCCACTATTCTAACTGCCTTAGCATTTGATATGGCTTAAATGCAATTCACCTGATGGACAAAGGTTTTTCAAAATGGGGAGTCTAAGCAGGCAACATCAAGACCACACGGGGCAACATCTCCAACAAAAGCAGCTTGATTTTATTGCAGGGAAGCTAGGAAGGAACGGGATGAGTGAGGGTCTTTGCAGAAACGTCATCATCGCTGAGCAGGACTGCCAAGTCCCAGGTCTGTCTGGAAGCCAGGAGGATCAGCATCCTAGGAGAGATAAGTCAGGTGGAACAAAGGCGCCATCTGCTGTGGACATGGTGACACTGCAAAGCAGCAAAGGTTGCACTAAGAAGCAGTGGTTGGGGGTGAGGTGGAAACCCAGGGTGCAGGAGCAGGACCAGAGCCCCAGTATCCAGCCCTGCACACCGCTCCCACCAAGTGTGTTACCCTCGGGTTGGCCGGAACCCATTAACCTTGCTAAGCCAATCCCTGCCGAAGCCCTCTTCTGGAACTCCCAGGGCTGGTGGGGTACCCGGCCAACGGTACTCCCTGTCCTGTTTAGTTTATGCTGGGAAGGCAATGGACAAAATCACGAGCAAACAAATCCACCAAGAGCCAGACAATCAAGGTGACTTGATAAACAATAAACATTTTTTATCTCTGTGCTTCCCAAACCCGGTCACTGGGGAGCCTCTTAAAATAGACTTTAAAGTGTGTAGGGTAAAGCGTGCTTGTTGGGTGATTCTTACCCACTACTGTCACCTGAATCTCAGGGAGCCTTTCCCTGCTACACATGGTCAATGAAATACGTACAGATAAGATTATATGATGTCTAAGATTTGCTTCAAAATAATCTAGTAGGGGAGTGTGGCATAAATGAAGCAATGATGAGACTGATCTAGTAATTCTTAGATCTGGGTACTTGAGGATTCATTTTATAACTCTGCTCACATAAGTTTGAAAAACTCCCTATAATGAAAAAGCTAAAATTAATTTAAAAAACTACTGTGATAATTATTCAGCCACAGAAAAGAATAATGTACAGACACATGCTACCACTTGAATGAATCTTGGAAACATGCTAAGTCAAAGAAGCCAGGCACAAAAGGGTCTTATATAATTCCTTTTACGTGAAATGTCCAGAATAGGCAAATCCAGAGTGGCAGAAAGCGGACTAGTGGCTGCCAGGGGATGGAGAGAGGGGTAGTGGGGAGTGATTGCTTAGTGGGTATGGGGAGTTTTTCTGAGATGATGAAGTTTTGAAGCTAGAGAGGGGTGGTGGTCATACGACACTGTGAATGCAGTAAAGTCACTGCATCGTCCACTTTAAAGTCGTTAATTGTATGTCATGTGAATTTCACTTCAATTAAAAAAACACTAGAAAACAGGTGTATTTGGCCGGGCGCGGTGGCTCAGGCCTGTAATCCTAGCACTCTGGGAGGCCAAGGCCGGAGGATCACTCAAGGTCAGGAGTTCGAAACCAGCCTGAGCAAGAGTGAGACCCCATCTCTACTAAAAAAATAGAAAGAAATTAATTGGCCAACTAAAAATATATAGAAAAAATTAGCCGGGCATGGTGGCGCATGCCTGTAGTCCTACCTACTCAGGAGGCTGAGGCAGAAGGATCGCTTGAGCCCAGGAGTTTGAGGTTGCTGTGAGCTAGGCTGACGCCACAGCATTCTAGCCCGGGCAACAGAGCGAGATACTGTCTCAAAAAAAAAAAAGAAAAAAGAAAACACATGTATTTTCTATGAGAAATATACACATTAAACTACCCGTGGTTTACAACCAGCAGGTCCTACTTTTTAGTTAAAAAAATTCATACGCTCAGGCTAAAAGTTTCCAATCCAAGGTGTCGGCACCCATGTATAGAGCCAGCTCAGGAACTTTTCTCTGCCCTCCCTTCATTCATTCTTGTCACAGGGCACTTTTATCAAATACAATCTTATATGGAGATTGAATTTGAAACAATATGAAACAGGGCCCTTTGGGAGCGAAAGAGGGGTCCAGAGCCCACCCGCTAACCTCCCTACAAACCCTCACGACGGAGGAGCAACACGAGGAGCACTGTTCCACATCAGGGTGGAAACTGCTAATGTTTTACTCCCTTACGGACGATTCTCATATTTAAAAGGATTGTACTACTTTCCTTCCCACATAAGGCAGGAATATAGGGTGGAGGTTTTAGCCTCATTGTACAGAGAGGAGGACCAAATCTCAGGATTGTAAAAAGTGCCCAAAAGTCACAGGGTGAAGTGAGGGCAGAGCTGGAATTGGAATCCCAGAACCCTCCTTATTCTTCCTGGGCTTATTCCTGACCGTGGGTTGTATCCACAGATGGAAACTGGATGCATCTGACATCTCATGACTTGCATGTGTTGTCACCATATACACAGAACACTGCCATGGCTCTGGTCCCAAATATATTCCTTTAAGAAGGAGGCCATACTCGCAGGGGGCTGTTACTAGCCGCTCAATGACTGTAGCTTGCCTCTACCTGGGGACTTCTCCGTGGACCCGTTTATAGGGACAATGCCATCAGTAACAGAACGCCAAATCAGGATACCTGACTTTCTTCCTGTCTCTGCCACTCACCTGGGTGGGGCTTTGGTCAAGTCACTTCCCCTCAATCACAGCGAGGGCACTGAATCACATCAGGGATGTGGCGATCACTGTAATTCACGAGTCAAATGCACTATGTGGGCAGGGACAGCCAGGAGCGCCCTGCGGAGACGGCGGCTGGATCAATGAGTAAGGTTTGCCCTAGTTCCAGAGTGAAGAGTGTTGGCACAGTGCCACTTACTGCCTCCCTGGATTACACAATTGAAGGGAATGTCTAGCTCAGGTGCTCTTTCGCTTTTGTACCAGTCTGGGCAGAGGGAATACTTAGGAAGGTGACAGCGGTTTCAAGTAGAGAGAGGGGCAGAGTCTGAATGAACTCACTTGGTTAGAGCACAGGAGCATGCCCAAGATACAGGTACCAAATCTGACGGGACAGTCAATTTATCAAAGCCAGAGCCATGTGCGGTAGCACACACCTATAATCCCAGCTACTTGGGAAGCTGAGGCAAGAGGATCGCTTGAGCCCTGGAGTTCAAGCCTGTAGTACACCATGAACATGCCTGTGAACAGCTACTGCCCTCCAGCCTCGGTAACATAGGGAGACTCGATCTCTTAAAAAAAAAAAAAAAACAACTATCAAAGGAGCACTGCTCAGGGTCTAACCTTAAAACCTGCTAACCATGAAATGCACCCCAAGTCCTAAAAGGGACTCTGGGAGACATTACACAATGTTCTGTCTACTCAAAGGGCTGTAGGGACCCCTGGACTTGTGATCTGCAATAGACAATAGTGAAATATTTGTGACCACTCCAAAGAAGGCAGACAGTGGACTGAAATGAACCCAGGACACTCTCCTGCTCCTCTCAAGCTCTCAAAGGCCAAGGTATTACCTCTGATGAGAGACGCGAGCAGCAGGTTTGTTCAACAAGTGCTGGGGCCTTACCTACCTGGCCACTTTGGTCCATCCTGCTGGCCAGGGGGCCCAGGCCCTCGCTACTCGGGGCCGAGGTAGGAAACGGTCTTTCCTGTTTTCCTCAGGGTCGCCAGCAGAGTGTCCATGCTGTGCTCAGATTCAATGGAAACCTTCTTATTGGGGAGATCAACGTCATACTTAACTCCTGCAGGAAGAGGAAACGGGGTGTGGGGAGAGGAAGCAGAGACCCTCCCAGTTACAGTAAGAAAGAGTTCAGGATCCTACATCACTGCTCACAACCACCCTTCCCCTCCCTTTCCTCTAAACCAAGGACCAAATTTTTCTGTAAAGGGCCCGAGAGCAAATGTTTTAGCCATTGTGAGCCACATATGGACTCGTTGCATATCCTTCTGTATTTTTTGGCAACCCTTTAAAAACGTAAAACCCATTCTTAGCCATATAAAAACAGGCTGTGGGCTGGATTTGGCCCATGGGCTATAGTTTTCTAATCCCTGCTCTATACTAGGACTTCTTCTAAGTTTTTTTTTTTAATTGCAAAAGTTATATGGACACACCATTTTTTTTTTTAAAAAAGTAAACACTTCCGAATAAAAGTAGAAAGTATTAGGCCTCCTACTGATCCCACCTTAGAGATTAATGTGAACACTATGGCATCTATCTAGTCTTCCTCTCAGATAGACAAATGAAAAATAATTCTGCCAAATGGCATCATCGTATGTAAACAGGTCTTGCTAATATTTCACTTTTCAATGTCCAGGCTATCTTCCCATCCTAGCATATACAGACTTACTTCATCTTCCACAGTGTGGATGTACCATACACCTACTTACTCAAGTCCCTGTTGAGGGACACTAAGGATGCTTCCAATTTTTTCACTACTATCACATAATGCTGTATAGTAAACATACTCGAACATATATTAGAAAACTTGTGAAAATATCTCCATACCTTGAATTCATAGAACAGAAATTGAGGGACAACAGATATTTGGCACATTTTGAATGTGAATAGATACTACAAAATTGCCCTCCTAAATGGCTGTGCCAATGTAAAGCTCCCCAACAGCACATTGGAAGGACCTAGAAAGAGTCTTCCTATGAGAAAAGAATGCAGAGGGGCTGGGTGCTGTGGCTCACACCTGTAATCTCTGCATTTTGGGAAGCCGAGGTGGGAGGACTACTTGAGCCCAGAAGTTCGAGACCAACCTGGGCAACCCAGTAAGACACCATCTCTACATAAAAAAAATTTTTTTAAAAATTAGTCAGGCGGGCCGGGCACAGTGGCTCACGCCTGTAATCCTAGCACTCTGGAAGGCCGAGGCG
>VBSM01003214.1:2692082-2763863 GCA_008086735.1 Cheirogaleus medius
TTTTTTTTAAATTGGAGCAGACTTTTGGAAAAGGACCTTTGAGTAGGTTAACTTAACAGTTGAAGAAAATGGGGTCCAGAGTGATGAGTTTCAGACCTCACCAGCACCTGTGGGTTAAAATGTGAACTTGACCTGTGAAAAGGAGAGGCTCAGAAAAATCAGAATATGAAATTGTAATAGAAAAAGGGCGCCCAGTTATAGTATAAATTTGACCTCTGTGTAGCTTATCACGCTACGTGAATTACTGGGGTTTGATGTGTACTGGAAAATACTCTTGTGTCAGATGGGATTTCGCATGTGGATGAAAGTCTGGCTAGGTTTAGTTATTTATTTAGCATTTACTCTGCTATGCTCCTGTGTATATGCAAAAACATAGAAGATGCCTTTCTTACCTTTAAGGACTTGAGTTTATATTTTTCTAGTAGTATTTTAGTATTTTCAGTTAGTCTAAAGCCAGTATATGCCTTGGCTTAGTGAAATAAATGGTGTAGATTCAGATCATTAACTTTAAATCACAACTGTCTACTTGAGACAAAACTAAAATAGAAGTTTTGGGACTAGCTCTTTTGAATTAATTTTGAATTAAATAGCTTTCAACTATTTTAAAGACATTTATTTTGCTGTATTGTATATTTTTGTACAGATGCTTTTTAGAATCAGCCTTTAAGGGTTTTTTTTGCAGTCAGAAGGAGCACATAATGCACATCCTTGTAAAGAAATTTAAAACTATGAGGAAGTTTAATATTTGTGTTTCTATTTACTAAGTACTTTCCTGATATTTTTTAACAGAAAGTAGCTAAAGGATTGAAATATTGTATGGACAAGTTCTTTGTTGGTGTTGCCATAAATAACAGCTTTATAATGAAACATTGTTTTGCTTGGAACTTGACTTGTGTAGCAATTCCAGTTACTTGCAAATTAGCATTTTAACTTAAGTCTTAAAGGTGAGCGATTTAAGTTAATCAAATGTTAAAACACTGTAATGACCTACATTTAAACTGTTAAGTTTGAATCTAGCTAATTTTATTACTGTCTGAGGTAAAATATGTCAGAATGAAATTACCATATGCATTATAGAGGGAAAATTTGTTAGTTTCTACTTTAAATGTTAAAGAATTATTCTTGGCCTCGGGCAAATGGTTATCATGTGGGTAGAAATCTGAAAATTGTGATTATTTCACAAATTGGTACCTCAGCTGATCACTTAGGCATTTATTTATCAAGAACAAGTGAATTGAAGCGAATTGTGATAAGGCTTGGGCCTCCCAACTTCCCAAACAAGTCATAGATTACTTTTGTAGGAGCTCGGTACTTTTCAATCTGAGCTTTTGTACCTCTTCTAACAGGTAGAAAAGTAGGCAGTTCTTTGTTCTTTATTTAATTCACACTCAGCTTGCTATTCTCAGCTGACAGTCCACCAAGGGAACATTAGGAGATTTTGGTAATGTTTGTGACCTACTTTAGAGCAGTTTTTCTTTTGTAATTTACGGATTTTTTTTTTTTTTTGTATTTTGCATAGAAGAAAAGGGCAGAGGGTACGTTTAAATTTTTATTGGTTTGTGAGTTGTATATGGTCCTTAAGACAGATGTTCCCAATGTTAAAATATTTAATGTAAAGCCTAAATTTGTGACTAAAACCAATTTTTTTTTCTTTTTGTCAGTTTAATAAAACTGCCTGCTTGGTCTTTTAACAATTTGCAAATTGGTTGGTTTTTTAAGTGTTTCAGAATTCAAATAGGCATTTAATTATATTGTGCTTTGACTGCCTTGGATAAAACTATTCTGACTTTGCAAAGGAGGATAATTTTCAAAGTAGGTAGGTCAGAAAAAGAAAAGCTGCCCTCCCCCAACCCTTCCCTAGTTGTCAACAGCTAGTGGGAACAACCTTTGGTAGTGAATACTGTCCTTCCAAGTCCTGGAGTTAAATTTAGATTTAGCAACTGTAATCTCACTTGTAATTGGTGATCACATAGTAGCGATTAACTAGATTTTTTTATGTATCTCAAAAATCAGATATTTTCTTCCTTTCTTGGACACCCACTTTGGCTTCAGTTGGGCAGGTGATAGGGTTAAGAGCTAGGAATAGTGCACACATGAAGAATAAAGAGTCTGTTTTACAAGGCAGAAAGCAGAATTGCTCTCATGGGCTGTGGCTTTTTAAATAAGGTCTTTAGATGACTTTAAGTGATGGATTCCCCCTTCTGTCAGGTGATCAGTCTTTCATGTTGTAGTATTGCTTAGCTTTTTAGCATGTGTGCTGTATTTTAGGTATTTAATAAAAAGTAAAGATTAAAGATTATTCAGAAAAAGAAATCTGGCTTCCTGGATGGTATGCATATCTACTTTGTAGGGATGTAATCTTTGGTGGTTATTAACTTATGTGGCTATATAACAGCATCATGTTTTCTATAGCCCTTTGCATATTTTAAAAATGCTTTCAGACATCTTGAATAGTCTCATATTTTTACTAAAAAGGGAACTAGGCCTCTGAAACCCAAATAGTTTTCTAAACTGATTTGTAAAGCATGTGATACCTAATGGGGTACTATATAGCCAGCTATTATTCAAAAAACTTAGAGGGATTCTGAATCTGGAAGTTGTGAATGTGGCACCTACTTGCCCTTCCAGGCTTCTCTCCTGCACTGTTTCTGTAAGTGCCTCACTTACACCCGTGTGTGTTGGACTCTGTCATTAGCAATTCCTGGAGTGTTTCCACCTATGTCTTGGGGGATTCAAAGGCTAGGAAATTCATATTTTTAAAAGTTTCCCTGATGAGCATTAGTATTAACTGCAATATACCTTTTTGTTTTGATGAGAAAGAACATAGATTTATCCTTGATTATGAACCTAAAGGACTAGCTTTTAATTTTGGGAGGGATATGTTAAGAAAAATCATTGTTTTCCAATCTTGTGTTGAAGTTTTTTTCTTCCAGGGAAACTTAGTATTTTTGAGATAATTTTAGATTTATAGGAGAGTTGCAATACAGAGAGGTCTTATATACTCATTATCCAGCTTCCCTAATGTTAACGTCTTATACAAACTTGGTACAGTTATCAAAACTGAGAAATTAACATTGATAAAATACTGTTAGTTCAGTGATGGATTTTATTTCTACTAATGTCCCTTTTCTGTTCCAGGATCCGATCCAAGATGCATGTAGTACTCATATCTCTTTATTCTCTTCTGATCTATGACAGTTTCTGTCTTTTCTTTACCTTTTATGACCTTGACATCTCATTTGGGTTTGTCTGATGTTATGATTAGACTAAGGTTATGGATTATGGATTTTGGGGAAGAATGCCACAGAAGTGATTTATTCTTATCACATCATATTGGGGGGTATGTAATATCATTCCTGGTTGAATTCAACCTTGATCATTTGGTTAAGGTGGTGTTGGTTAGGTTAGTGTTTTTCTCCTTTCCGTAGTATTCATTAGAAGTTAGTCACTAAAGTCCAGCCCATGCTCACGGGGATGGAGGAATTAGGCTTTACTTCTAGAGAGGGAGGAGAATCTAAATTTGTGGACATATATTAAAGTTACTGCTAATTAATATTTTGGAGGAGATACTTCGAATCCATGCAAATTAAACTTCCCTTCTTAGTTTTCACATCTATTAGTGGATCCTGGTCTGCAGTTATTGCTATGGTGTTCTAATGTTGATTTTATTTCCCTCATTCCTTCTATAGCATTTTAAATTCTTTGTAAGGAAGATTTGTCTCTCCCCCATATTTTTTGTTATATCAGCAGGAGCTCATGGATATTAATTTCATTTTGGGGTGTAATACAATATTATCCTAATTTATTCATTATTGTTGCTCAGATTGTTCCAGCTTTGACTCCTTTGTTCTTTTGATTCTTCCCTGTTTTTTTGTCACCATTATGTCCCATTTTTTTTTAAAGCATTTTCTTGTATTAATTACTAGATTTTTTGGGCTCATCTTGTATTTTGCCCATCCCAGGCCCAGAATCAACCATTTCTCTAAGGAGCTGTTGGACAGAATTTTGAAGGGAGGTGACAGGTGGTAAATGTGAAGTGTTTGGAAAATAGATTGATGGTAAGTAGGCCTAGTGATGGTGATACTGCTCTTGCTCCAAGCAGATGCTGGCTTCTGTATTAAAGTTTCTGTGGTTCTGGGAAAACATTTTTGTTTCTCTTAAATTAAAGAAGCAAATTTCAAATGTTTGAATATATAGCATAACCTCAAAACAAAATTTACTAAAGTTTAATATTCATATTGGTCCACATAAACCTTTGCTGTTTTTTCTTAGTGTTTTTGGTAAATTTATTAAAATAAGTAAAAAGACCACTTAAATGCCATTGTACTCAGAATTGACAGTTAACATTTTCATTGCTCTTTAAAGTTTTAAGACGTCCTGCCTCCCCATACAAGTTTCCATCCCCTTCTCTTCTCTCTTGAGATGTTTATCAATGTCTTTCCAGGCTATTTTATTGATGGGACAAAAAAATTTTTTTTTAGTAGCTTTATTGAGGTATAATTGACACAATAAACTGCACATATTTAAAGTGTACAGTGTGATAATTTCTGGCATGTATATACCCATGAAGCCATCACCACAGTCCAGATGGTGAACCTATCCATCCCAGAGTTTTCTCATTCCCCTTTGTATTCCCTTTTTCCTGCCTGTTTCTTTTACCTTTCCACTTGCAGGGAATGTAGATTAGTTTGCCCGTTCTAGAATTTTTATGTAAATTAGAATTATGTTATATGTTCTTTTATTGCTAAGTACTAGTCTGTTATGTAGCTATATCACAATTATCTATTTATTGGTGGACATTTGGTCTGTTTGTAGCATTTTTTGTATTTTTGATTGTAACTAAAGCTTTTGAACTTTGTGTACAAGGTCTTTGTATGGCCATATGCTTTCATTTCTCTTGGGTAAATGCCTAAGAATGGAATGTCTGGATCATATGATAGATGTATGATTAACTAAGAAACTGGCTGGCTGGTTTCCAGAGTGGTTGTACCATTTTACTTTCCCATCAGCAGTGTTTGAGGGTTCCAGTTCCACCACATGCTGGCCAACAATGTGTATGGTCAGCCTTTTTAATTTTAGTTATTCTGACAGGTGTTTAGTGGTACCTAACTGGTTATAATTTGCATTTCTGTAACTAATGATTAGTGTTTTTCATTTGGCATTCATAATAATTTATTCCAAGTGTCTTAAATCTTTTGCTCATATTTTATGGGATTGGTTATTCAGTTTTGAGAGTTCTTTATATATTTGGCATACAAGTGTTTTAATCAGATATATACCTTGCATATATTTACTACCAGTCTGTGGCTTGTCTTTTCATTCTTTTAATAGTGTCTTTTGGGGAGAAGATTTTAATTTTGATGCAGTTTACATTATCAATTTGTTCTCTTCTACGTTGTGTTTTTGGTGTATCTAAAATCTTTCTTTAACCCAGTGACAGGCAGATTTTCCCTAGAAGTTTAGTTTTGGGCTTTACATTTTAGTTTGAATCATTTTGAGTTAAATTTTTGTATATTGTCTGAGGCATGAATTGAGATTCTGGTTTTTTTTTGTTTTTTTTTGCATATGGATATCTAATTGTTTAAGCACCATTTGTTGAAAAGAGTATACTTTTTCCACTGAATTGTCATGTTGGAAATTGTCCATTTATGTATGCTTGTATTACTGAATTCTGTTCTGTTTTCATGCATCCATTTGTCTTTATGTTCAGCCTATTTTTAAAATACATTTACGTATTTATGAACAATATGTGGTATCTCTTTGTGTATACTAAAAACACTTTTAGACATATTTAAGGCTATGTCGCACAGTACATGTTTGGCAGCTGACTTTTCATTTCAATATTTTTGAGATCTGTTCTATGCTTACTTTCTGACAGCCATAAACAGGATGGCTATATGTCTCGGTTTGCCAGGGACAGTTTTAATTTGCTTCAGTTAACATGGCATAATTGTTAATATGACTGATTTTCATTCTTATAAGTACACATACGGTTATCTTAGATACAGAAGTTTCAATGATGTGAATAAACTACAGCTTATTCATTTCCCGTTTGATAGATGTGTAGATTGTTACCAATCTTATATTTTATTTATTTATTTATTTAGACAGAGTCTCACTCTGTTTGGAGTAGAGTGCCATGGCGTTAGCCTAGCTCAGCAACCTCAAACTCCTGGGCTCAAGCAATCCTTCTGTCTCAGCCTCCCGAGTAGCTGGGACTACAGGCATGCGCCACCATGCCCAGCTAATTTTTTCTATATATATTTTTAGTTGGCCAATTAATTTATTTCTATTTTTAGTAGAGACGGGGTCTCGTTCTTGCTCAGGCTGGTTTTGAACTCCTGACCTTGAGCAGTCCCCCCAACTCAGCCTCCCAGAGTGCTAGGATTACAGGCGTGAGCCACCACGCCCGGCCCCAGTCTTATATTTTAGAAATAGAATGACAGTTATTTCTGTTTTTGTCTTGTGCATATGGGTGAGTTTCTCTTGTGTATGTGTCTAGAAGAGAATTGCTAGATTATTCATCAGAGCATTTTTGATTTTATTAGATAACTGCAATATTCTCCACTGTGGTACCAGTTGAGACTCATCTTCAGCAGTTTTGAGGCTTGCGGGCTCTTTTCCTACTTGCTTGCCAGTGTTTAGTATTGCCTGAAGTTTTAATAATTGGGGGATCTCTGGTGAGAAGTAATATGTTTTAATTTGCATTTTACTGGTTATTTTAAAATTTTTGTTCATTTTTTTAGAGATGGGATCTCACTATGTTGCCCAGGCTGGTCTCAACTCCTGGGCTCAAGTGATCCTCCTGTCTCAGCCTCCCCAGTAGCTGGGACGCAGGTATTCATTACCATACTCAGCTTATTGGTTACTTAGTGTATGTTTTGTTCGTTGCCCATTTAGTACTTTCCTGAGAATTGCCTGCTCCATTCCCTTTGCTTGTTTTCTCTCTTGGGTTATTTTTATTTCAGTGATTTATGTGCAGTTTTATATATATACTGGATGCTAATCTTTTGTTGTGTGGTGTATTTATTATTTTAAAACTGGCACTTAGGCCGGGCGTGGTGGCTCATGCCTGTAATCCTAGCATTCCTGGGAGGCTGAGGCCGGTGGATCGCTCAAGGTCAGCAGTTCAAAACCAGCCTGAGCAAGAAGGAGACCCCGTCTCTACTATAAATAGAAATAAATTAATTGGCCAACTAAAAATATATAGAAAAAAAATTAGCTGGGCATGGTGGCGCATGCCTGTAGTCCCAGCTACTTGGGAGGCTGAGGCAGAAGGATCACTTGAGCCCAGGAGTTTGAGGTTGCTGTGAGCTAGGCTGACGCCATGGCACTGTACTCTGGACAAAGAGTGAGACTCTGTCTCAAAAAACAAAACAAAACAAAACAAAACCTGGCACTTATGGAGGGCTATTAAGTCTTATTGCTATTTCTTATTAGAGTAAGCTCTGCTATTAAAAATTCAGGTGATGTATGATTGGCCTTCCTGCTTCCCTGTCCATCTGTCTGTTTAAAATTGGAATGTAAATGCTCATAGTTCTTTAGGCTTAAAGGAAACATTCTTAACATTTTTTTGTTAACTTCAGCCAAATTATTTTTGGGGATTTTTTTCCCCTTCCAAAATACTTTTATTAATCACAAACAATTTTTAAAAAGCTACCACAAACCCTGCCTTTCTTTTAAACGTGGCATGGAGCAGTTTGGTTTCCGCCCTATTGCATGTGGTACAACCTGGTTATGAATCAGGAAGATGCCTGGACTGGTGTCCTGCCAAGGAAGTGGGGTTCAGCCTAAGGGGAGGAGACCAACCCCTCCCACTGCCTCAAGGTGCAAGAGGCAGAGCCTGGGTTTCCATAGCAACCTGGCAGGTATCCCTGTCATCCTCTTACAGGTCTAGCCTTTATCTTCCCGAGGCCCCAGTGGTCACAGGAGTCAGTAGAAATGTGTAAATGGAAAATTAGACTCCCAGAAACAGTTTCATTAAGTCACTTGGAACAGATATATTAATTCAGAAAGACTAACCTTCACATAAGCCTGTGGTAACTGGACACACACATGCAAGACAGTTTGTGGAACCCTGAAACAAGAGGAAAGGAGGCCATAGTCACTGCTTAGAGCCCCCACCAAAACACACAGTTATATCCAGGAATCCAGCATACTGAGGCTGACAGGAGAAGTGATCCCCTCCATCAAAATTTTAGGACCCTAGAATGATTTCCATGATGTGATCTAGTTGATTCCACTCCCAGGGTCCTGGGGCACAGGAGAGGTTGTCAGGAGATTCTGGCGGGGCTGGCGCAGGCTCCTTTTCCACTGCAGATGTGTCATTATCCAGAAAGAAGTCAACCAGACCAGAGTCCTCAAAGTACTGGGAGCTCATAGCTTCTATGAAGACCCTATCATGTTGGGGTGGCACTTCATTCTGGAGGCCCAGGGGAGCCACTGGATTCTGAGGAGGCTTGCTCTTATCCATGGAAGTCTCCAGCTCCCCGAGGATAGTACTGGTGGTGGCTGACAGGGAGGAATCTTCCTCACACAGGAAGAGGAGCTAGGAGGGCAGGGTGGGGGTGGGAGCCAGGTGAAGTGTGGCTTAGGAGCTGCTGCAGGGTGTTGCGGATGACTACATGCCTGCGGAGGCTGGGTGCTCGGGCCCAGGCTGCACTGGATTTTGTCTGGGGAGATGTGGAGCAGGGCTTGCTGGTAGCTCCGAAGGCCTGCTGGACTCCAGTCCCACTTCTCATCCTCCTCCTTTTCCAAATCTGAGTTTTTCTTCTTCAAGTCTTCCACCTTTATGTCCTCAGCTGCCAGGTTCTCAGTGACCACTTCCCAAAATGCCTATGAGGAATTTCTTTAGAGTTGCTATGCAGTCTAGAAACTTGGGGTCAAGTGGGAAATTTGAAAGTTAATATAGTACTATTGACCTTTGAATAACACAGGTTTGAACTGCTTAGGTACATTTATATGGAGTTTTTTCAATAATACATTGGAAAATTTTTTTGAGATTTGTGATAATTTGAAAAAACTCATAAATGAACCTTGTAGCCTGGAAATACCAGAAAGGTTAAGAAAAAGGCATGTGATGGATGCACAAAAAATAGTTAGGTGCTATTTTATCATTTATTACTGAGATATACACAAATCTATTATACAAAGTTAAAATTTATCAAAACTTACACAAACACTTAAAGACTGCCTGGCACCATTTGCATTCGAGAGTAATGTAAATAAATCTAAAGATGCAGTATTAAATCATAACTGCATAAAATTAACTGGTACATACCATACTAATTTCATAGCCTCCTGCTGTTGCATTGAGCTCAGGTGGTGCAGAGTATCTGCTTAAAGCTGTGTGATGCTAATCATTTCTGAATGAGCAGCTCATCTCTCCAGTAGGTTGGATACTACAGTCAAAAGTGATCTCTCTTAATTCTCCTGTATTTTTCATCATGCTTAGTGTAAGGTATGGGTCCTCTTGTAAACCTTGAATAACGTCATGCTGGAAGTGCTCCCAAGAAGCAGAGAGAATCATGACCTTATAGGAAAAAGTTCAGTTGCTTGATATGTGCCATAGATTGAGGTTGCCTGCCATTCTGGATAGATGATTCATCTTGTAAACAGATGACATAAACTTACGGTATTGATAAGTACAATATAGTATTGTAAATGTATTTTCCTTATGATTCTCTTAACTTTTTTTCTCTAGCTTTATTGTGACTCGTAATATCCTGCTCAAAAGGTTTATTCTTTTGGTCTGTAAGCATTATAAGAATGGAGTGATCTCCAAATTAGAATAATTTGGAATATTTAACAAACTTGCTTTGTTTTAAGAAAGTGGCACCTATCTCTTCCGACGTCCTCCACATCAGTATAGGGAAAGGAGGAGGGTTGCTGTTGACAGTTGAAATACCTAAACTAATTTGTTTCCTCTTGCTGATTTTGATACATGCTTCATAGGCATAAATCGTTATATTAGAAGCAGCCAGAGTCCATACTTGTAGAAATTTCCAAAACCTCTTTAGAAAGGACACAGTGTGCTGGGAATGTTTATAAATGAGGCAGAATCTTGGAATTTTTAGCTTGAATTTTCATTGATAATGTATATATTTTATAAAACATTTGCCACAGTGGATCAGTAACCGGCAAAATGCTGTCTTTTGTATGATGGATCCATTTAAATTTGCTTATGTAAATTATCTTTTTTGGTTTTTTTTATTTGGAGACTGGGTCTTGCTTTGTCACCTAGGCTAGAGTGCAGTGGTGTCATTATAGCTCACTAAACCTCAAATTCCTGGGTTCAAGGGATCCTCCTGCCTCAGCCTCCCAAGTAGCTGGGACTACAGGCACATGCCAACACACCCAGCTAATTTTTTAGTTTTTGTGGAAATGAGCGACCGCACCCTGCTTGTATCTGCTCTCTTAATCTTAATCAGGCGTCCTCAAACTACGGCCCTCAGGCCACATGCAGCCCACCGAGGACATTTATCTGGCCCGCCGGGATTTTTGCCCGTTTTGTTTTTTTACTTCAAAATAAGATATGTGCAGTGTGCATAGGAATTTGTTCATAGTTTTTTTTTTTAAACTATAGTTCGATCCTCCATCGGTCTAAGGGACAGTGAACTGGCCCCCTGTTTAAAAAGTTTGAGGACCCCTGATCTTAATACTAGAAAACCTGACAATTCAGTTTTGATGATCAGGAATCCACTTTGCTTAAATAAAATTCTGCCTCCCTTTGAGAAGATGGAATAAAAATTTGAGTCTATTATGTGTCAGATGTTACTAAGTTTTGGGGCTAAAAAGTTGAGTAAGACATGGTCTCTGCTCTTAAGAAACTAGGAAAAAGCTTGCATTCTTTTTTCAGTATGTTTTATCTGTCCATGACAAATGTAGAATTCATGAAGCCTTTGACTAGTTTAGTTAAAACTAAGGATTCAATTTTTTTTAAGCAGTAAGGCAACATAGTTTCTTTTTACTAAAATGCAGTGCCTATTATTTTTAAATACTGCTACTGTTTCCCTTGAGTTCTTTGGTGAATCAATGATATTTATTACAAAAGAGCTTGAAGGAGAGACTAGGAGCCAGCTGCCACTTAAATGGCACTAATAGTGTATATAATGTAAATGGAAGGCTGCAAGGATATTTGAGGCAGACCTGATATTAAAATTTGTACCTTTAGTATTAGAATATTAAAAATTTGCTTTAGTAGATAGCTATTGCATATTTCTGAAGTGAACAGTTTCAACCCCAAATGAAGTAGCATCTATTTGGGAAATAAAAAGCTAATTTTGACTGTGGTTTGAAAAATAATTAATGTAAACTATTAGAATGTTAAACTAATGAAGAAAATTAATATTTGGAAAGTTAGTAAATGAATGAATAATACTGATCTCTTTGACAAGTGTCAGAATTGTAAAGCTTGGTTAAGAAAAACCCACAAAGGAGATCAATTTGACATATACATGTGTTTAACTGTTCTTCTTTGTCTTTATCAAGATGACCCTGAGATAAAATATTGATAATGGTGTGACCAAATCAGTAATGTGCTTTTAAAAAATTCTTTTCATTTGAATTATCCAAGGTAACCTCAAGGGGAAAAGAAGTTCTAGAGATCGAATATAGATTTAAAGTTTTCTTGCCTTTGATATATAACTTAGAGGATTTTCAGCATTTTGCATAGGAAGGTTAAATGTGAGCAGTAGTATTTCATAAAATGTTATTTAGAATTAACAAGTCTTTTTGGCAGTATCAAAGGGTGCAGTTAGGTTGATGTAATAATGATGTTTTTTGGCATTGTCTGGGGAAGAAGAGCAGGTAGTACTAAAGAGAAGCACTAAAGTGTAACAAGAGTTCAAAGATAGGAATTGATGTGTATTGATTTTTTCCCTCCAATTTCTTTATCATGAAGGCTCCCTTTAACACATTAACTGCCATGTGAGTTGTATTTAACTCAGGCTAGTTTTGAGCCCAGGGCCTCATGAAGCATAACCTAGGCAAAACCCTGCAGTTGGTTTGTGAAAATCTTGTTGATGTTCTTATTGTTACAGTTAATATTGATAATTCTAAAAATGTGGATTAAATGAATAGAAGTCAATAAATTTCATTTTTCTATTTATGTTTATCTTTAAATTACCGTTCAGCCTGACAAGTCGAGAAAAACACTTTACGCTTATGATCTGTTTCTCAAGTTTTCACATTATTGATTTTCAGGTTTTAATTTTACCTTTTTATTTAACAACACAGAAAACAATAAAAAATAACAAATTTTTCATTAAATTAGAAAGGATCCTTTTGTTTTTGAAGTTTTTACACCATGACCCCAAGGACAAATTTTTTTCTAGTGTGGCAGTCAATGTGTTAAGTTGCTTTTAATATTGTGAATGTATCATATATACGTTGGTTAAGACAGGGAAGCAAAACTTTCTGTTTAGTCTCTTTATAAAAAGAAATATATAAGTACGACTTAATGGGATGAAAAATAATAGTAGTTTTACCTGTTTCTCAGGAATTGGGAGATCTGTTTTCCATTTCTGAAACTAGTGAGGTCTGGGGAATGCCACATAATCACAGTTTTTCCTTTTGTCTGAGGTTGGGTCATGGTCACGTGCTAGTGGTTTTCAAATGGAGTAGCTAAGTTCTTTTTTAAGAAGGGAAAATTTACATGGGAACACGAATATATAAAAAGGTGGAATTGCTCTGGTTTAAATGAAGTGTAATAACAAATCTCAGAACTTGGAAACTAAGACTAGATGACAGCCAAGAACCTCTAATGGCTAGCTGTTATCTTTAAATTCTGAAGGATCTAGTAGCAGTAAGAACTTTTGAAATTATCTTATTTTGGACCAAGAGCCAGGGAAAACCATAGCAATTTTTCATTCTGCTTCAGGTTAGTCTGCTTTAAGTACATTAGTCTAAGACATAGGATTCAGATTTTTGTTGCTTATCCTCATAATCATGCTTGAAGGCAAAGTACTGTTCCATATTGATCTAGTGGCTGTAATTTGGGGGAAAATGAAGAACAAGCTTTGATCTTAGATTTGGTGAAAAAAGTACTAAATAAGTTGGGCAGATACTCAAGAATAATGTAGAAATGAACTAGATGAGGATAAACATCTTCACATATTGCTTGTTCAGAAAGTGATCAAAATCGATCTATTTTGCCTATCCTATAAAACAAAATTTATCTCCTTTTTCTTTTATACTGTAATTAAATCTGTACCTGTATTCCTCTGTTTGCCTGTATGTTTAAGTTTAGTCTGGTTTTTTTCTGTCAACCATAAATGAAAATTTGGGTAATCTCATTTTAGATATTTTTAAAAGTTTTTTGTTTTGGTAGTAGCTGACAGTAACTCACGACTCATTGTGTGACAGGTGCCTATTTTGTCACTCAAAGGTGTTAACTTTAAATGGTATAATTTTGAATATAAACATCTTTTTTTTTTTTTTTTAGGCAGAGTCTCACTCTGTTGTCCTGGCTAGAGTGCCGTGGCATCAGCCTAGCTTACAGCTACCTCAAACTCCCGGGCTCAAGCAATCCTTCTGCCTCAGCCTCCCACGTAGCTGGGACTACAGGCAAGCGCCACCATGCCCGGCTAATTTTTTCTATGTATTTTTAGTTGGCCAATTAATTTCTTTCTATTTTTAGTAGAGACAGGGTCTCGCCCTTGCTCAGGCTGGTTTCGAACTCCTGACCTTGAGTGATCCTCCCGCCTCAGCCTCCCAGAGTGCTAGGATTACAGGTGTGAGCCACCGCGCCTGGCCTGAATATAAACATCTTGTTTGTTAACTTCCCCCATTTTGTTTTGAGCTTATATTTGTTCTGTTATAGAATGAACTAAGCATGTTTAGAATGTTTAGTTTTGTAGTTTCTTTTTTAAAGATACTGTGCTAGAAGTTTATCTGATTTAGATAGACTAGAAAATGTGATAGGTTGTCCCTGGGTGTCAAAGCTATATTGTTACAAGATTGTAAGATTATTGCCTTTGAATGTTATATTGCCACAAATAAGAATGTTTGTAATTTTACAACTGGAAACTCTTAACTGGGTTTAATAACTTAAGACAATTATGGTAGGATGCATGTTGGAAATACATATCTTTGAGGTTCTTATATCTAGTTTTAAGAAAATTGAATATTGGGGATAATGATGAATTCTTCATAGTGATTTCCCCCTCTGTGTATTTATATGATTACAATAAATTTGAATGTGTAAAATCTCAACCAGTGTGAGGTTTGTTTGTTCTTAGGTTTATTCCTTTTTTTTAAGAATTGCTGACGTGATCTTGTTTCTGAGTTGGTTTTAGCTAAATGATTCAATCTTTTCCCTTGTGTTTGATCTTTCAGGTTGGACATATTTGACTTTATTTTTCCAGGTTGAATTGACCAAAGCAATGGTGATGGAGAAGCCTAGTCCCCTGCTGGTCGGGCGGGAATTTGTGAGACAGTATTACACACTGCTGAACCAGGCCCCAGACATGCTACATAGGTAAGATATATTTCTCCTGCATTATCTAATGCTACTTTTTAGCATGTGGGTACTTATCCTTGAGTTATTCCCATTCATCATATGCCTTGTGTAGGGTTGTTGTATAATATAGTTCTTTGTACATAAGTACCAATAAATAATGGCTGTTAAAATTATGTAAGAATTTAAAAAAGAATATGTAACTATTATTTAAAAAGTTAGACTGAAGTTACCTAAACTTATACATTATCAGAAAATAACACCTGAAAATGTAAAGGTATAATCATGTATTATTTGCTGAGAATGTGCTGAAGAAGATCCATGACTATTCCTGTAGTAACATACTTTTGTGTGGATATGCTTTTAAAAACTGGAGTACATTTTTAGTAGAAATGATGCATGCTTACTCTTAGAACAAAGATGTATAAGACAATTTATGGAAGTATGTAGTAATACTGCATTAAAAATTTTTCTGTGTGTATGCAAACATGTTTTTAATATACTTTTAATTAGCTTTTTTTTTTTTTTACTTGATTTGGGGTCGTACATGGATCACGTTCATTTCAATGGCCACCAAATTTTTTATTTTAGGGAGATGTATCAAACTTTTCTCCCCTAGTGATGGGTAGATTGCTTTCACTATTTCCTTTTACAAAAATTGTTGCATTATACAAAATTCTATTAATGTGGACTTGTTAGAATAGAAGTTTCAAAATGTGGATATGCTGGACCAGATTAGTTTTTCCTTTATGTTTGGATCAACTTACATATTGGATGCCAAATGGTTATGAAGTGTGTTTAAAGGAAAATTTATAAATTTGTTTTCAGTACAGGATTTGGCATTGCTCTGAAGATGGAAAATACCTTTTTTTTAAGGCTTTATAATTCCAAAACACTTTTATCCATTTTCTCTTGATCCTTACAAAAACCTTTTAGTAAGGCATTGTAGGAATCTTAACCTCATTTTGCAGGTAAAGAAATTCGGGTTGAAACTTTGATGGTATGCATTTACATGACTGTTAAGTGGTAGAATGGGTCTTTTTTCCTTTTTCCCCTTTTTTTGTAGTGTTTTATGTCAAAGTTTAAAAGGTGGATATGAATTTGAAGTTTAAAAGGAGAAGGAGTTGAAAGAAACTAGCCAAATACATTAATATATTTCTATCAATATTGTTATTTATTGATTTTAAGACATCCCCCCACATTTCTTCTCTTAGGTGCATCTTAGGGACAATGAAAAGTGGTTTGGCCAGTAGTGAACTGATTCTCTAGCTGGTTTGCATCTTTCTGATAAACTTTAAAAATAGAAAGGCTAACTTAGGGGTTCTTGTGGGCCCAGATCTGTCCCCTTTTTTGGGAGTGAGGAATATAGAATAACATGTACTGGCTCATTTGTGAAAAATTGTTTCTCTGGAAGACAAACGTCAAGAAATCCCGATAGTAGTTCTCCCTGGGATAGAGCATATTGGTGTGTGTGTGTGTGTGTGTGTTTTCATGTTGGAGTATTTACTGTTGTAATGAAAACCGTGCAGTTGAGGATATAGGGGAGCGAAAGCTATAGGGAATTGAAGTCTGAAGTTCTTACTACATCAGCAGAAATTAACACATTAACTGCTATGAGAATTGTATTTAACTCACTCTAGTTTTGACCCTGGGGCCGTGTGAAGCATATAAAAAATCTTGTTGATGTTCTAATTGTTACAATTAATATTGACAATTTAATTCTAAAAATGTGTATTAAGTGAATAAAAGTCAATACATTTCATTTTTCTATTTATGTTTGTCTCTAAATCACACTCGAAGTTTTTATTCTTCTTTGGTAATAAAATACTATGGCCCCAAGGAAAAGTTTCTGGTTTTTTTGTGTGGCAGTCAGTGTGTTAAACTACTACACCAGTAGCATGAGCTACTGGTTGTTTAATGAGAACTGCTCATAGGCATTCTCAGATATAAAAGGATTCTCCCAGTCCATGGAGAATATAGCTGTCCTAGCATAAATGCCTGTTTTCTTCTTGAGTAAAAACAGGAGCTTGTGTTTAATTTTGAGTGACTTTCCTAACCCAAACTACAAGATCTTTCCTAACATGATCAGCCTACTCTGAAACCTGAAATTTGTGATTTGTTAAAAAAAAAAAAAAAGTGTTCTTCATTGACCAAATCCATTCCATTCAGCAGTTGATGGAGTGGCATGTAGGGAATGGATAGATGATTGCATAAAAGGATGAAAAAGAAAACACATTCCCACCTTCAAGAGTCTGCCAGGGAGGTAGATAAGGTACCAAATGGAAAAATAAATACCTGGTCTTAGGATACTTGAAGATGACAAGTAAATTATCTTTCTGCTGAACAGATTTTATGGAAAGAACTCTTCTTATGTCCATGGGGGATTGGATTCAAATGGAAAGCCCGCTGATGCAGTCTACGGACAGAAAGTAAGCAAACCATGCTTTATTTCCGCTGTTAAGCAGGTAGAAAATAATCCATAAAATTGAGGTTGATACATGCTTAATAGATTGTTGATATTTGATCAAATGTCTCAACTTCTTAGACATTTGGGCTAGTATTTAATTACTGTTTGGTTAATATATTTGAAATGCTTATGTAATGTTACATTTGCTCATTTTGTGTGATATATTCTGAAGTTTTTGTGTGTTTAAAGATAATTGGCATTAGCATGGGGATTATCTTTTTTAAACTTTTTAAAAGTATATTAGAAGACTGAAACAGGATCTGCACCTCTCACCACTCATAAAAATTAGTTCATGATGGATAATGGATAAGAGACTTAAACTTAAGGCATGAAACTGTAAGAGTTCTAGAAGAAAATGTTGGAAAAACTCTTAGGGACATCGGCCTAGGCAAAGAATTTATGAAGAAGACCCCAAAGGCAATCACAGCAACAAGAAAAATAAATAAATGGGACCTGATCAAAAAGCTTCTTTACAGCCAAGGAAACAAACAATACAGCGAATAGACAATCTACATAATGGAGGAAAATATTTACATGCTGTATGTCTGTTAAAGGGCTGATAATCAGAATAGATTAACCAGAATAGATAACCAAAGAACTCAAGCAAATCAGCAAGAAAAAAGCAACCCCATTAAAAAGTGGACAAAGGACATGAACAGAAACATTTCAAAAGACGATAGACAAATGGCCAAGAAACATGAAAAAATGCTCAATGTCTCTAATCCTCAGGGAAGTGCAAATCAAAACAACAATGAGTTATCACCTAATTCCATTGAGAATAGCTTCTATCAAAAATCCCCCAAACAACAAATGCTGTCATGGATGCAGAGAGATAGGAATACTTACACACTATTGGTGGGACTGCAAACTAGTACAACCTCTATGGAAAATAGTATGGAGATACCTCAAAGAACTAAAAGTAGAACTACCATTTGATCTAGCAATCCCACTACTGGGTATTTACCCAGAGGAAAAAAGGACATTTTATAAAAACGTCACCTGCACCCGAATGTTTATAGCAGCACAATTCACAATTGCAAAAATGTGGAAACAACCCAAGTGCCCATCAATACAAGAGTGAATTAATAAAGTTTGGTGTATGTATACCATGGAGTACTGCTTAGCCATAAAAATAATGGTGAACTAATACCTGTTGTATTAATCTGGATGGAACTGGACATCATTCTTCTAAGTGAAGTACCAGAAGAATGGAAAAACAAACACATATACTCAACTATTAAATTGGAACTAATTGAACAACACTTATGTGCACATATGGAAATAAAACTCATCGGAAATCAGGTGGGAGGAGTGAGGAGATGAGTAAATTCACACCTAACGGGTACAGTGCACACTATGTGGGTTGATAGGCACACTTATAACTTTGACTCAAAGTGTACAAAAGCAATTTATGTAACCAAAACGTCTGTACCCCGCTAATACTCTGAAATAAAATTTAAAAAACATAGTAATAAAAAATGGCAACAGTGTGTCGAAAGTTTAGGCACATACTTTGATTAACTGTACTGCTTCTTGTTGAGATATAATAAACTATGCTTTTGATTTAAAAAAGTATTAATTCAGGACAGTTATTTTAAGAGACTCTAGTGTGGCTGCTGGGAATAGAGTAGAAAGACAAAATAGAGTCTGGGTATTTTGTAATTTAAACATGCACATTGTCTTCACCAGTGCTGTGCTAGAAGGTTTTTTTAAGTTGGAGATATGTAAATTTTTAGGCATTAACTCTTGCCTTGATTTCTTAGGAAATCCATAGGAAAGTGATGTCACAAAACTTCACCAACTGCCACACCAAGATTCGCCATGTTGATGCTCATGCCACTCTGAATGATGGTGTGGTGGTCCAGGTGATGGGGCTTCTCTCTAATAACAACCAGGCTTTGAGGAGATTCATGCAGACGTTTGTCCTTGCCCCTGAGGTATGTGTAGGAATGATTTGTTCTGTAGTGTCAAATATATATAAACAAGAGACAATGAAAGGTAATGCATATCTTAAAACTTTTTTTGAAATTTCAACCTAACGGAAAAGTTGCAAGAATAGTACAATAACTTACCCCTCACCTACAGCTACTGTCAACACTTGCCCCTAATTCTTTATTTACCTATCATTTTTTGTTGTTTTAAACCATTTGAAAATAAGTTGGAGAAATCATGTCCAGTCATCCTCAAATACTTCAATAGGCATTTCCTAGGAATAAGGGATTCTCTTCCGTAACTATAGTACAGTTATCAAATTCAGAAAGTATTGATGCAGTGTAATTATCAAACTGCAGCCCATAAAATCCTATTTATAGTACTTTTTTCTCCTGGTCCCAAGACTCAGTCCACAATTAGACATTGCATTTAGCTATCATGTCTCTCTAGTCTCCTTTAATCTACAGTAGTCCTTAATCTTTTGTTTTTCATGGCATTGACATTTTTGAAGAGCACAGTCAAGTTACTATGTAAAATGCTTCATACATAAGTGTCTTTCAGTGCCTTACATTTGAGAGGCATTTGATGTCATATTTAGTTAAAGTGATATTCACTAAGTTTTGCCCTGTAAAGTTAAATATTTTTTTTTTTTTGATTTTTAAGTAAATTAATGGGAGATTCTTTGAGACTATGCAGATATCCTGTTCTTCATCAAAGTTTTATGTATTAGTTTAGCATTCATTGTTGATTCTTGGCCAGAACCAACTGCTACTTTGGTAGCAAATGGAGATTATCTAATCCCATCATTCTATACTAATTGGCATTCTAGTGTAAAGAAATTTGTCTCCTATCTTATCTTTCATAGATTCTTAGTACATTTAATTGATTATAATCCATTGCTATCTATATAACGTGAAATGTCTCACATCTGGTCAGTGTAAACAACCTCAAGCTGCCTTTTTGTCCCTTTTTTTTTTTTTTTTTTTTTAAAACACTTTATAACTTTGTCCAGGCTCATTTACAGTCCCTGCCAACCTCAATTCTGGAATCAACTGATCCTTCAAGGCGGCCTGGTTCTTTTTACTTATTCTTTTCATGGAAGGGCCACAAGTTTATGTTGAATTAACTGCATTTGTGCCTTCTTCCAGATTGGTCCAGACTAAACAAGGTCAGGAAGCCTATCTACTTAAGCACAAAAAAGTGGTTCAATAAGAACTTGCTGAATAATTAATTGTTTTCCCTGTCATTAATCTTAAAATAGTTTTTAGGATAGTGAACCTAAAACTCTTATCTTTTTGTTATTAGAATATAAAATAGCTTTCTATTTGAAAAACTACATGAAGTCATTATAGTCATGATTCCTAGAAGAAGGCTTAAAGTGTGAAGAGTCACTCACTCCTATAATCCTAGCTACTGAGGCAAGAGGATTGCTTGAGGCCAGGAGTTACAACACCAGCCTGGGCAAAATATTGGGACCCTACCCTCTCTAGTCCAGGGAAGAAAAAAAAGAGCTGAGCATGGTGGCACATGCCTATAGTCCTGGCTACTCAGGAGGCGGAAGCAGGAGAATTGCTTGAGCCCAGAATTTGGGGCTACAGTGAGCTATGATTGTGACACTGTACTTGGGCCTCAGCGACAGAGTGAAGCCCCATCTAAAAAAAAAAAAGGTTTGGTAGACTTACAAATATGCAAAGAATCACCTGGAGTATGATTGTCAATTATAGGTTTAATTATAGTTCCTCTTTTTTCTTTAAACTGTCTCATTTATTACAGAATGAATTCAGGTATATGTTGATATGACTCTTTATTGATAAGAAACAGCCTTAGAAATTGAAAATGTAAATGACATAGTTGGATTTGGACTATTGTGTCTTATACCTAGTGTGAGCAGACTTTTTCAGCTACACTATTCCTTGAGTACTTGTAGTAATATTCTTCGATACAGATTTAGGGAATTTTAAATATCTGCTGAAGTTAGTATGATTGTTTCCTGATGATTTGAGGTATGGGCTGTGGCATCTTACATACTTAGAGTTTTATCAATTTTTGGATATCCATTTGGTGGTGAGGATAAATATTTTCAGGAAACAAAATATATGTGAGTGTAGTCTTTTTACAGCCATATTGTAGAGCAGGGCTTTTCAGTTTTGGCATTGTTGATGTTTTGGGTCGACCTATTCTTTGTAGTGGGGGGTTGTCCTTTGCATTGTGGGATATTAAGCAGCATCTCTACCCTCAGTTGTTGTCATTGCACTCCCTTGTTGTGAAAACTGAAATGTCTCCAGTCTTTGCCAAATGTTGCTTGGTGGCAGACTTGCCCACAATTGAGAACCATTGGTGTAGAGTAATTTGGCTTTTAAAAACTGTTGAGTAAATGAAAATTTTTTGTTGGCATTGCAGGGCTCTGTTGCAAATAAGTTCTATGTTCACAATGATATCTTCAGATACCAAGATGAGGTCTTTGGTGGCTTTGTCACTGAGCCTCAGGAGGGTAAGTTGTGAAACTCTGTAAGTTAACTTGTCTAAATTTTTGTAATGGCATCAGACTGACCTTAAGAGACTATGGGTTCTCTAATGTTTTATTATAATCTGTGTTCATTAATAACCATTAATAATAATTCTCAAAACATATTAAGGGTCTGGAGTTTTACCCTACTTGAAGTTAAACAGGTTAGCTTACTTCATGGTTGTTTATAGAAGACATAAGACTTCTAGGTCAGAAGTGGACAGATTATTACAGCAACAGTAGTGGCATTTTTGCTACAGTTACTATAGGATACCATGAAGAAGAACAGATGGTTACTTGTATTGCTATAGATTGTGACAAAAATGTGGAACCCACTGAATTTAGGGAACCCAAATCTTTTATTATATAACGGGCACTAAACATGCCTACCCTTTGTTCTGGAGGAAGACGTTCTTTTCCAAAGCTGTTTGCTATACAGATGTTTTTGAAAGATAATCTGGAGGGAAGGGTAGATGTGAAAGATGTACAGAAACACAGAGACCTATGGAGAATTTTCTCCAAACTGGTAATACTTGAGTGTTTTCTGTGTGGCTGAGACTGTTCTTAGCACTTTATATTCACTGTGTAATATACAGCCTTGTACATGGGTACTTCAGGTAATATTGTCCCCCATTTAATAGATTATAGCACTGTGGTGCAATAATTTGCCCAAAGTAGTACAGCTAGTGAAGTGGGAGAGCCTGCATTAGATTATTGCCTAATGTAAAGTAATTTGCCTAATGTCATATAGCTAGCAAGGTGATAGAGCTTGCATTAATTAGGTTACTGGAAATATGTCCCTCAGACACCATGTTCTTAACCAAAACACTAGAGTAGCCTTAATTTTATCCTTAAAGTCTATGTCATGATTTTATGAAACTGGCCTGCTTTCTTTGCTTTTATATATATGTTTTCTTATTGTCCTTTTGATGATAGCAAACAGTGTAAAAGTGAATATATTTGTGAATTCAGTGAGCATGAATACCTTTAAATAGCTTTTTCTCACTTAGAATCTGAGGAAGAAGTAGAGGAACCTGAAGAAAGACAGCAGACACCTGAGGTGGTTCCTGATGATTCTGGAACTTTCTATGATCAGACTGTTGTCAGGTGAGGAAAATTTTGTTCCTATAACCAGGTCTGCATAAGAATTTACATTGTATAATCTTTCTCTTTATTGGTGGGCAGTCATACGTTCTCAGAATTATTTCAGAAAATAATTAATTTCTCAGAAGAAATGTTTTAGCAACTTTGACTAAGCAAAAATATATAATTTAATAATAGATTGCACTGTGAGGACTATTTAAATAGTATGTATCAATTGCTTTCTGGTTTAATTTCTTGGTGCTAAGTGAAAAAAAATTCTGGATTTTCTATGAAGAGTTTAATATATCAAGGTATCACATTAAGTGCTTTGGGGGAGTATAAAGTGGATAAGGACTTTCACGTAATGAGACATCAGGTATAACTAATGTCTTTTTTCCCCCAAAATTCCTATGTATTTTTATTATATGTGTGTGTATGGTAAAAGCCACATACTATAAAATTTACCTATCTTAACCATTTTTAAGTCTACAGTAAGTACTATATACACATGGTTGTACGACAGATCTCTAGAACTTTTCATTTTGCAAAACAAACTATAGCCATTGAACAGCAGGTTCCTTTTCCCTGCTTCCCTAGCCTGTTAAGAGAGTTTTTATAATGTGTGCTAAATGAATTATAATAGTTGTGGGATTCCAGCTGAAGGGGAAACAATGTTCATTTTGATCCTTATCAGAATTTATCAAATAGATTCCAATTAAGTCATTGAGTGTTTTTTTTAATTGCTTTTTTAAACGCAGGTATATAATTCTTAAATCTTTTTTGGAGAGAGGGAGCTACTTTTATGTTCAGGTCTCTGGTTAATAAATGTTTGGGAATTTCTTGTAAAATGAATGGAGACAAAATGATATTTCTCAAATTTTCCTATGAAAGTAATGACATGGAAGAACATTTAGAGGAGCCTGTTGCTGAACCAGAGCCTGATCCTGAACCAGAACCAGAGCAAGAACCTGTATCTGAAATCCAAGAGGAAAAGTCTGAGCCAGTATTAGAAGAAACTCCTCCTGAGGATACTCAGAAGAGTTCTTCTCCAGCACCTGCAGACATAGCTCAAACAGTACAGGAAGACTTGAGGGTATGGAACATGCTTAATTTTTATTCTATTTCTCGTTTATTTTTTCAAATCTCTCTTCTCCTTTATTGTTTGGTTGACTTTTGTTAGGTGTATTTTCATATTTTGGTGGTTCAGGGAAATTTCTTACATATTAATTAGAGGTATGATGCCTATTGCTTTATAACATCAAAAATAACTACCCCTTCCCCCAAGGTATCTTGAATACCTTTTAGGCCAGAAATTTCAGATGCCATTGTGTCACCATATTGGCAACCCTTCGTCGTCTTAATATTTCATCTTTTACATTGTAAAATATTATATGCTTGTTATTTAATAACAATACAAGTGTATAACATCATTTTTAGAAAAATAACATGGTAGAATAGACTTTTTCCATGAAATCTAATTAAGGATAGTTGTAAATATCTGTAAGTAAAAGTAGAAACAAACTGCTGAAATAACTACTTTTCTAGTTAAAATACCTGATTTCAAATTTTGAAGTTTTTCAGTTATTCACCCATCAATGTGAGATATGTTAACTGAACTCACAGAATCTTTACATTTGATGCTCTGGAAAGGATTTTTTTTTTTTCTTTAGTGCTGTATTTATAGAGTCAGGGATTTTTAAAATGTCATTTGTTCAATTAATTCAACTACCTGCTCTGTGCTAGACACTGTTCTAGGTGTGAGTATTATATTGGTAAAAGAGATAGGGATCTTGCCCTCTGGCCGCTAATAGGTAAGTAGGACAGAGAAATATTGAAATGACTTTAGCTTACAGGTAGAAAAGTAGGTTGTCTGGATTGAGAATGGATGACCAGTTAGGTGGCTATTCTAGTAGTTATGGTGAGAGATAATGGTGTCCTGGATTAGAGTTGTGGCAGTGGAGAAGAAGAAGAGATAATTAGGTAGAATAACAGCTTCTGGCAATTCTTTGTTCAGTTTTGTTTTTTTTTTGAGATGAGGTTTGGTCTGTCACCCAGGCTGGAGTACAGTGGCACAATCACAGCTCATTGTAGCCTTGAACTCCTGGGCTTGAGTGATCCTCCTGCCTTAGTCTCTTGAGTTATACTACCTGGCTAATTTTTTTTAGAAATGGGGTCTTGCTCTTTTGCCCAGGCTGGTCTTGAACTCCTGGCCTTAAGCCATCCTTCCGCCTCAGCCTCCCAAGTCACTGGGATTATAGGTATAAGCCACAATGCCTGGCTTTTTGGTTCTTTTGTGATTTTATTTATTTATTTATTCATTCATTCATTTATGAGACAGAGTCTCACTCTGTTGCCTGGGCTAGAGTGCCGTGGTGTCAGTCTAGCTCACAGCAACCTCTAACCCCTGGGCTCAAGGGATCCTCCTGCCTCAGCCTCCCGAGTAGCTGGGACTACAGGCATGTGCCACCATGCCCGGCTAATTTTTTCTGTATATTTTTAGTTGTCCAGTTAATTTCTTTCTATTTGTAGTAGAAACGGGGTCTCTCTCTTGCTCAGGCTGGTTTCGAACTCCTGACCTTGAGCAATCCGCCCGCCTTGGCCTCCCAGAGAGCTAGGATTACAGGCGTGAGCCACCGCGCCCAGCCCTTTTGTGATTTTTTAAATGGATTGGAAAGGTGTTCATGATGATTCTAAAACTGGTGTAATTGGGTCAATGTTTGTTCCACAGATAGGGCAAATAATGGGAGGAAGAGCTGAGCTTGTTTTGAAGGAGAGAATTTTCTTTGATTTACAAACTTGAAATTGACTGAAAATAGCTTTCTTGACCTTAAACCTCTCATATTTGGCTGATACTTGATTATCAGTCCTAAGGAATTTTAGTACTAGATTTTGAGTAGGTGAAAGAAAGGGCTCTCAAAGATACTTTTACTCCATCCTGCCTATGAGAATGTGATGCTATATTATGCATAAGAAATCAAGAGTTAGTAGCTTTTATACTGTTTTGATACATGGTATATGGTATAATCATGTAATGGTGATGGTATTCCCTTAGACTTTTTCTTGGGCATCTGTGACCAGTAAGAACCTTCCACCCAGTGGAGCTGTTCCGGTTACTGGGATACCACCTCATGTTGTTAAAGTACCAGCTTCACAGGTAAGGTTCTAATAAAACATGCACATTAGGCAAATTTACTTGCATTTTGGTAATGTGATTCAACAGAGGCTTAGAGAATGTAGAAACTGATACATAGGGCAGAGGAGAAAGGTGTGGTTTTAAATGATTTTTTTTTTGATAAGGAAGTTGTCATTTTCTAATTTAAACCTTATTAGCTAATAAACTTCAGAAGAAAGTAAGCCTGCAAGAGTTAACTTATAAATCTTTCAGCCTCGTCCGGAGTCTAAGCCTGAATCTCAGATTCCACCACAGAGACCTCAGAGAGATCAAAGAGTTCGAGAACAACGAATAAATATTCCTCCCCAGAGAGGCCCCAGACCAAGTAAGAGCTCAGAAGGGTGATTTCTCTAGTTTGGGGGATTCTGAGATGAGAGCTTATTTGGGGGAGGTGATTTATATTTGTGTATTTATGTTTAAAAAACAATTATTGATAGAATTACCTCTGTGTTAGGTAGAGGGAAAACCATTGGATGAGAACAGTCACTCAGAGTTGTCGTCTTTATCTTGTATTTCACTGCTGTTTTTGTCTCTTAAGTTCGTGAGGCTGGTGAGCAAGGTGATGTCGAACCCCGAAGAATTGTGAGACACCCTGACAGTCACCAACTCTTCATTGGCAACCTGCCTCACGAGGTGGACAAATCAGAGCTTAAAGATTTCTTTCAAAGTAGGTGATTGAGTTTTTTTTTTTTTTTATTTCAGCATATTATGGGGGTACAAATATTACGGTTACGTATATTGCCCATGCCCCCTCCCCCCTCAAGGCAGAGCCTCAAGCATGACCATCCTCCAAACGTTGCACATCTCACTCATTAGGTTTATATTTACCCATCCCCTCCTCCACCCTCCCACCTGCCCGGTGATTGAGTTTTGAACACTAAATTCATCTAGTGCAGCGCTGTGCAATAGCAATAGAACATGAGCCACATATGTAATCTTTAATTTTCTAGTAGTTATGTTATAGAAGAATAAGAAGAAATTGGAGAATTTAATAACATTTTGTTTAACCCAGTGTATCTAAAGCATTATGATTTCAACATGTAAGAATATTATAAGAGATTTTACATTTTTTTTTTTACTAAGTCTTTTAAATCCAGTGAGTATTTTATACTTTTGGCATATCTTAATTCAGACTAGCTACATTTCAGGGGCTCAGTAGTCACATGTAAAGTGTATTATTTAATGGTGTACATTTAATGTTTCAAGGAAACGTTCTAAGTAGTTATCTGAGAATCTGTTTCACTTGCAGGCTATGGGAATGTGGTGGAGCTGCGCATTAACAGTGGTGGGAAGTTACCCAATTTTGGTTTTGTTGTGTTTGATGATTCTGAGCCTGTTCAGAAGGTCCTTAGCAACAGGGTAAGCAGTTTTTCATTTTTTTTTTAAATAGGTATATCTTGGTTCTTTAGGATGTATTCATCCTTACAGTCGTGTCTCCATCATGTAACATGACATTTATTCTAATATACTTAGGTAATTTATTCCATCATATTCAACCATTATTAAAGACTTAAAGACCTGCCTGGGGTTTAGAACAACAAACTTTGTTTTTGAATAAGTGAATGATGAAAATGTAATAACTAATAGTTATCAGTACACTGAAGTTTATGCAAATTTCTTTCCTTTGTGCTGGCTTCTGGTGTAAAGGAGATGAAATACAATGTTACTTTTACCTAAGATGAGAGCCAGTTTGCCCAGGATAGTAGTCTTGGTATATAGCTGTTGCCTGTGTGCAACTATTAACACCTTAAGGACCGCTCATGAGTTTTCTCCTGTTTCGCTCGTCATCTGTTAAGGACCACTCACGAGTTTTCTCGTTTTTCACTGTAGTTAAGATGATTTAAATAACGTGCAGTTTGCCCAAAAACGTGTGGTCCCTGGTGTATGTCTTAGAGGTTTCTATGCGGTATGAAAGGTGTTAAGAGCTTCTCCTTTAATTCTGTAAATTGTCTAGGTTTGGAAGATAAATTACATAGTTACCCTACTTGGAACCATATTTATTTATAATATTCTTACTGTATACATTATAACATAGATTTGTAGAATGGAAATCTTATTGTGAAGCTCTAAAGAACCCTTTGCTTCCCCTATACCTTTCATTAGCCAAAAACTATGTTGTGTAGTAGTAGAGAAGAGCAAGGGTATAAATAATATCAGTTTACTGAGATGGGTATGGGATCTTTAGAAGCTATGCTTTTTTTTGAGATGAAAGTCACATAACATAAAATTAGCCATTTTAAATTATACAGTTTAATGGCAGGTAGAACACATTGTTGGGCAGCCATCACCTCTAATTCCAGAACTTTTTTCATTAAAAGTAAGCCCTTCACCCATGAAGCAGTCACTTCTCATACCCTCTCTCTCCAGCCTCTGGCAACCACTTTCTGTCCCTGTAAATTAAAACTACATATTTTGAACCATATAATAGAAATGTTATAGATCAACAGTGTTCTCCAGAGTGTTAATGGGTATGCTACAAAGTATAATGTTGTCATATTATGTGAGCCTTATAATCTGCAAATATGTGTTATCTTTTAAAATTGTTTGAACACTTTTTTGTGAAGCATCCCTACAAAACTGAGAAATGAGAACGCTGTTTGTCTCACTAAGACCACTGAATTCTGAACCCAGAAATGTCTAGTATGCTTTGTAGGTAAATCCATCATTCAGTATGTATTAGGTCTAGTGGCTACTGTTCATTTCACTGTATTGATAGAAGCTGTACTCTTTTTGGTAATTTTTTGTGAGAACAGAAATAGCTTATGTAGACTGATTACCATGTCATAGTGTAGCATAGTGGGTCAGAGCTTCTCTTTGTAGTAGTCCGATGGCCTTAGTTTGTATTCCTCCTCCATTACTCAGGGTGGTGACTTGTGGAGCAAGTTCTTTAACCTCCCTGGCCATTAGTTTGTTAGTCTCTAAAGCAGTTGTCATAACAAACCCTCAGGGTTGTTGCAAATATTAAAGGCACTAATAGATTTGATCAGAACACTTCCCTGGCACATGGTAAGTACTGTTAGACATTAATTTTTGAAAAACTTTAGAAAATTACATTACCAGTGTAGAATACAAATTGAATGTGTTGGAATGTTTGGTAACCCTTTGTTAAATAACTACTTTGGCTCTATTAGGAGAACAAGAAGGGCAAGACTTAATGTGGATGTATCTTTCCTCCCCTTTATTAAGATTCATTTTTTTCTTCAATATTTTTCAAAATTCTTACAAGATGAATAGCGTTTTATTATACTTTGGTCAAATTAATGTAGTTTTTATTTAAGATATGTTTGTACTTTTCATAAATATGTACGGCACCATCTTTCCACATTACGTGATGATGAGGTTTTATTCTAAGCTTCAAATCCATGGAAAAGGTGGCAATTCTTACTTACATTATTCTATTTACATAATTTTATGTGAAAATTAGATTTCCTTTAATAAGTACAATGAGAGTTACTTGTGCTGCTCTACTGTTTAAATTGGCCTTTTTTGTGTGTGAGCTGGCCTGCATACCTAACCACTTTTCTGTGTATTTGTTAATGGGCAGTTATGTGTTCTGAGTTCCAAACAAAAACAGAACTATGAGAACTTAGCTGATTTGTAATCTGCTGTTTCTTTATGATAGTTTTGTTTTATCATTAATAGTCATAGCTCATCAGCACTCACTAAGTCTGGTCACCTTGATTCTTACAGCCCATCATGTTCAGAGGTGAGGTCCGTCTGAATGTGGAAGAGAAGAAGACTCGAGCTGCCAGGGAAGGGGACCGTCGAGACAACCGCCTGCGGGGACCTGGAGGCCCTCGAGGTGGGCTGGGTGGTGGAATGAGAGGCCCTCCCCGCGGAGGCATGGTGCAGAAACCAGGATTTGGAGTGGGAAGGGGGATTGCTCCAAGGCAGTGAATTGCTCTTCACTGATCTTCACACAGCAGTTCACACCCTAACTCCTCCTGCAGAATGGTGAATTTCTTCAACCAGCCTTTGGTATCTTGGAGTATGATCCTAGTCTGTTATAAACTGCTTAAGTTTGTACAATTTTACTTTCATTTTGTGTTAATGGTGTGTGCTCCCTCCCTGTCCCTTCCCTCTCCTGACCTTTAGTCCTTCACTTCCAATTTTGTGGAATGATATTTTAGGAGTAACGGATTTTTAAAGAAGAAGAAAAGACTGAATTTCCTTGCTTACTTTGCATATACAGACTGGATTTTTTTTAACAGCCATTTCCCCAAAGGAATGTCTCGCTCATTACTGACATTTGGTATGTTTCATTCATTGGAATATTTCTTATTTTCTACGTGTTTCAAAAGCCTGTGAGAAATACAGGATTTGATAAACATTTTGAAGGCAGGAGAAGCCCAAATTGTTTCTTCTTTGAGAGTCATGACTACCTTCTGGTGTGGAGAAATTGCCATTGGAAAATTTGACAATTTTGATGCTCACTGGTATGGTTAAAAACTGAATAAAAGGTGTTAATAGAGTTTTTTCTTTTGATATTTGATCACAAAACAATTCTAAAACCTGTTTTTACCATTAAAATTTAAATTGTGGGATAGGTTTTAAATGTCTAGACTGCAACTGATACGCTTTTCTTGAACTGTTAGATTTTTTTGAAGTAGAGTTTTTCATGTTTAATTTGTATTTGTAAAAAAACAAAAAACAAAAAAATCCCCCAAATGCAAATAACAAAAAACAGCAAAACTGTTGTGCCTTCTATTTATCTTTGATTCCAGTCTTGACAATTGTTTAAAGAAAAATAATAAAAACAATCTAGATTTGTGTTATCAGATTCAGAGTATGTGGGGAATTGTAGAATCCCTCTTTCATCACCTTGTATGTCTTCTGTTAATATTTGTTATGCCTTATTCTAAGATTGAGTCTCAAACTGGAATGCCTTTGAAGACAGATGCTTCTTTAGAGGTCCTTTGACCTAAATAGTTCAGCATTTGTATTTTTATTTTGGTATCTAAGCAGATTCCTAATCATAGCCCATAAGAAGGAATGTGACATTAATATTGGACTTTGCTGATGTGCTCAAGTGTCTGCAATTTTCTTTCTTTAAATCATAGCCACATGGTAAATTTTCTGTTTTGTTATGGTTCTCTTTTTTTCCCTATGGGCATGCAGTGGGTGCTTCTTGGAAATGGCCAATTTTTATTAAAATATTTCTGGAAGAAAATTTAATCTGGTAATATAGACTAATACTCGTTTTATAATAGTATGTTATTTTTTGAGTGCTGTGTGCGAGGTGGGTGACGGTTTTGTTTACACATGTGTGAAGCAAGCCTTTGTGTGATACCTTGTCACTGCTAATCGAAGGTCAACCAGTTTGTCACATTTAACTTATTTATTTTCTTCTTAAAATATCCATCTTTCAGACTGTATAGAATAGGAATGTTGTGTTTGTTTTGCCTTTACTGAGAAACTCTAGGTTGTTGTGAAGGGAGTTAGTTAAGACTAAAATGAAGTCTGATGTTACCAGTTTGGTCCCAGTACCTCAAATATTTGAAAATTGGCAACATCGCCTTCACATAAAGAAACTAGTCACATAGCTGTTTTATGGGTCAGTTTAAATAACTGTCGGGTAACTACTTCATTTGGCCCAGGCCAGTGATAATTGGAAGGAATTCAGTTATAGCTTATATTAAGCTTGTGGTGGGTGCAAAAAAATAAAAGTTAGGCTGAGTTACTTTTGAAAAAAAAGAATTTAAGTTGCAGTGACTTTAAGCACATAAATTATGATAGCCTAGGCATTATTTTGCAAATCCTAAATCATGCATTTCAAAACAGGAGTTCTTACTCAGAGGCTTAAGTGCATTAACTAGATACAGTGATCTCAACTTGGCATTATTATCACATCCTAGAAGGCATTTGGAAACGTGTGAGATTTGGAGGAGTTGCAGGGGGAGACTCCGCATCTGGCATTTATTGGGTGGGGGCCAAGGATACCAAATGTTCTGGAAAAATGAAGCAACCCCATTGAGAACACCAATACTCTCTTCCTGTGGGTGGGTGGAGCTGTGGGATTAAGAGAGGCAGAATGAAGACTCGTTCTTTTGAAATTCAGCCTCAGATAAATAAAAAATAATTAGGAAATAGGAATCTATTTTAGAAATTAGAGTAACATCTACTCTAATTAATTTTTCTTTCTATTATTTGTACCATGTCTGTGAGTGTGTGTGTGCATGCGTGTTTAAATGTGGAGAAGGAGTAGCAATATATGCTAGATGCTGCTTGTAACTTGTTGCAGGAAATTGCTGCATAGTCTCAGAAAACAAGAGCCTTCCTCATTAATTTCAAGTACTTAGAAATGGGATGGTGGTGGGGTTTTGAATAGCATTGAATCTGAGAAATAGGATTTAGCATCATGGTCAACACTGTTAAGAATCTCAAAATAATTGTTTACATTATTGCATATAGAATAAACATGAGAGCTTAGAAATACATACATTCACACAGCTGGGAAGTCAAAATAAGTTGGGGCAAGGTTTTCTATAGGCTCATTATAGTCAACATTTTCAGATTTTAAAGTACAGTTTTTCATCTGTAGAATGGCCCAATGTAAAGTGTGCTACTGAGGTTAAAACCCTTGACCCAAGAGTATTTTAGCTGGATAAGATTTTGGTTCAGAGGGTTTCAGTCTTTTAAGACTTGTTGAAAATGAATAGATATTGGGCCTTACGAAAATATCTTTGTTTTCATCGTGAGGTTTGGCTTATGTATTCTAGTGTTCTCAGTTTTCTCAGCTATTATTAGGTAGCAGTGAAATGGATAATCCAAAAATAATCTGATTTTAGATGAATAGGCTACTATTACAGCATTAGTTGAATTGTACTTTAGTTTTAGGTTAGAAAATTTAATTTTTTTATCTACCCCGAGGAGGATAACCCCAAAATAACAGGTGAGAAAGCAATAGCATCAGAGTAGTTAGTTAAATGACTAGGCTTCCAAGTCATCCATGTGGCAAAGAGCAGATTGGCCTCCCAAACTGCTGCTTTTTCTCTAGAATCACACTGCATACCTGTTTATATTTCAATGACATATACCATAATGTAATTACCACTGTAGAGAGACCTAAGTCTGAAAGACATTCAGAATGTTAGTGTCACTGTTCAGTTTCCTTTAGGGCAAACAAGATAATTAAACTTGGATTTTGTAGGTGTCCTTTTGATATACAGATTCTGCGTGGTAACACAATAATAGTCATTTGTTCTTAAATTGTTTTTTTTATCTGGTTTGATAGTACATTTAGTACAAACCTGAAATCTGGATGTAGATAACAATATTTTTATTATAGCATTATCCAGGTGAGTTTATAGAAGTTGTGTTTTTTGCTTATAACTGCCACTCCTGATACTTTTCCTTCATCCCCTGTTTGAAAACCCTTGAAGAATTTAAATGATTTAGTGGAAAATGTGGCACTTTATAGAAAGCAATTTGTTAGAATCTATATGGAATCTTTCTATGAAGTTTAGATTTGTAGACCACTGTTTATGTTGAGTGAACTATTTCTTTTAAGTAAATGATTGCATTTGTCAAATCTACTGATCGAAAGATGTCTTTTATATCGTAATTTTGTTTTTGTGTTACTTAAAACAATCTCTGTGGAATTGCATACTGATGAGATAATTACTGACCTTGTAAAGGAAATAACATCAGTATTTATTTGAATATAAGGTTTTAGCTAACTATGTAATGTACCAAAAGTGCACAATGGACAGTTAGAGAGTCTTCTACATATTTTAGAAACTTAGCAATGTCTTGTGTGGGATGAGGGATTGGGTTAATGTTGCTGATGAAGCAATAGCCATGTGGCACTAGATGATAACTAAATTAAATAAGAATTTCTGGTTTTAAGGTAGTAATGCCTTTCTGGGTTCATGTTTGTTTACTGTGATGTTCAGGTTCTGGGGACCATAGGTGAGCATGTCAACTCTTAATATACTATAGTAAAGGAGAAATTGTGGCACATGTACAACTTAATCTGTTTACAATCTTATTAGTGGATATGTATCTAGCTCAGGATAATACTGAAATTAGACTTCCTTGCTCATGCTTTCATATAATAGTCTCAAATCAGGGCCTGAAGGAGTAAGAAATTTAGAGGTCATCTAAAACCCTTAACTAGTTTTGGTTTTGATTATGATTATGTATTGGCTTAGAATCCAGGTGGTTCAGTTTTTGTTTATATGACTTGTTTTGAAAACTTAGGACAGTCTCCCATTCTTTCCAGTTTCCACTTGATGAACCTAGTAGCATTTTTTTGGTTCTCTATAAGAAGAAAATAATATTGGGAATTAGTTCCACTGCTACTTTCATAAACCATGTGACTTGGTCAGTTACAGAAATCCATACATGTTTAGTACTTTGGAATGTGGCCAGTGTCCCGGCTTCGTAAGGGATGTTCATACAATGTGTCTTAGATGTTTTTTAAAACAGTAAATTAGGGATGTTTACCAAAAATTAACTTCATTTACTTAAACAAGTTCTTATTTTTCAGGAGCCCACTTATGGAAAGTTTGCCTATATTTTTGGTGGCAATTAGAGGGAAGATCATATTCTATTTAACCTGAATAGAAACAGTTTCAACTATCCCTGAAGTTAAAACCGCCTTGGTTACTAATTCTCTCCAAGCTTTGATGTCACCTGTTCAACTCTGAACTTTTAAAATTTTGTTACAAAGATTGTATATACACTGATTTAGCTCTTTTAAGTGAAGACATTGTATCAAGAAGCTTGTATAAGAAAGAAGGGGAGATGAGGACTTCCTTATTTTTAACATTTGGTGCACACTTAAGTAGCTTGTAAAACACATTTTAAAAATAAATTTATATAGGTAGATGTTAGAATTTTTTTTTCAACCTTATGGCCAGTTTGCATAGATGTTAGATTTTGAAGAAAGATGAGGTACAGGTAGACGTTAGCTAATAGAATAGGAATCATTTGTGATAAATGTGGAGAAGAATTATATTTTTGAGTGAGAAACATTGGAATATTTTCTTAAAAGTTTTCTCCCTGGTCTTATTACTGTCACAAAGAACAGGAGAAAGTAGTAGAATATTTTGAATCATAGGATGTTAGGATTCTTTCTTCTGGAAAGAACTTAGAAGTGATTTGTATAACCCCTTCATTTTGCTAAAGATCAGAAAATTGATTGGTACATAGTTCTATATCTCCTTGTGTAAGTAATATGGAGAACTTTCAGGGATTACCAGTCTAGGTTTACTGTAGGAAGGCCAGAGCTGTTAAAGTTGGTCAGGGTGTGGGGAGAAAAGGGAAGGTACACCCTTTTATATGCTTATTACTCCTTTGATTCGATAGTTCAGTTTTCACACGCTGGTTTTCTCTATTTTCTTAGAACTCTTGTAATGCCCAGCTCTACCAGAGCCTGTTTAAGGACATTAACTTGTGCTCCCCTCAGGGATGGGTTTACTACTAGCTGTCAGAAAGCTATCGGGTATCCTAATGTGTTAATAGCTGAAACTCAGCTGTAATTATCTCCTAAATAAGCATTTTGCATTCTGTACATTGTGGTGCTTTTTCCACCTTGTTATAAATGTAAGCTCCTAGGGGGCAGCAGTTTGGTCTTAGGCATGTACTCTGTTTAGTGCCTGGTAGTGCCGTGTATGTATCAGGGTCCTGATACTCCTTTTCAGTCATTTCTCCCATTCTTCACGGAAGTGATGGTCCAGTCTTACCAAACTACTTGTGGTCCCCTGATAAGCCAGGCACTGCCAGTTCCATGGCTTTAAGTGCCTTCTCTCTTCCCTGAAGATACACTTGCGTACACACACACGCCCCCACCCAAAGATCTTTTGCCATATAAGTAATTTTTTCCCCTCAAGATCCAGTTCAAGAGCTTTTTTTTTCCCACTAAGGAAAGATTTGCAACAAGAATGGGGATTCCCTTTTTGTGGCTGATTTGTCCAGAATTTGAAGTGAGGAAAAAATTCATTCTCATCTACTTTTTACCTTCTCCTGTTTGAGGTGTCTCAACCTTCATTTTTTAAACTGTGTATTTCTTGAGCACTTTATATCTTTCTCAAAGTTCATAGCTTACCTACCCTTCAACCTAGAATTAGAATTACATTACCTGCCTTTCTACCTTATTAGACTGTAAGCTCCTGGAGGACAAAGACTATACCTTCCACCAGAACATACAGTGACTCATGCTAGAGTCTCTAAATGATAACTGAGTTTAATAACTTCATGTATATCTCTGTTTTCATTCTCACAAGGGAGGCATGCCTAGAGATAGGCCTTGATTCAATAAATTTTAGGCACTGTAATATTTCAGTGGAGGAAATTGTGGGGTATAGGTATAGGAGGAGGAGGAGGAGGAAGTCACCGGCCATTTTGAGGTACTTCCATTCCTGGTCTGGGTAATTAGTCATTTCTTTCTGATTGTGCCTCGTATATCTCTCAGGCACTTTGTTTCCATGCAAAAGAGTTTTTATGTGTGGCTTTCATTTCTGTGCACAGACTCGTTCCTTCATTTTTCTTTCAGTTTGTGACATCTCCCATGCTACAAGTCTGAGTCTTCTGCTTCCCCTTTTCGTTACTCCCCACATCCAGTCTCCAGCTAAGTCCTGTCAGTTCTGCCTCAGCAGTCTTTCACATCTCTTTCTCCCTCGCCTAACTGCAGTGGCCTCTCAGCTTCACTTTACTTCCTGTTACTCCAGCCTACTTTATACACAACGTTAGATTCATCTTACAGAAACGTAGCTCCGACCACGTATCCCATGTATGTGTTCTATCTCCCCCACTAGACTGTAAGCCTCTTACGGGCAGGATCTGTGTCTGAGTCATCTTTGTATCTCCAGTAGCACCAACCAATAAATATTTCTTGAATGAATAAAAGAAATCTCATTTCTCAACATACAGTCTTGTCTAAAGTGAGATGTTTTCCAGGTTATACATAGATTTCCCCCTGGAGTAATTGGAAGACTTCAGAAGTTCTCTCATATGAAGTTGGTTAAATAGTAAAAATTATGATTTAACCACAGAGAAAATTTCAGAAAACTTTAATTTTCCATTGGAATCAGCATGGATATGTGTATATGGATGGTTCAATAAATATACTTTTATATACATGTATCACAGAAATTTTACATTCCATCTTCAAACTGCAGAAATAGATTTTTTTTTTACAAGCCAAAAATAACTGCCATAACTTTTATGACTTCATGCAAAAAAGGGGAAGAGTCAAGGGGCAGAGGGGAAATTGGTTATTTAAGGTTGAGTGTCCAGTAAGAAGTAAAAATGTTACATTAAGGAAGCGATTGCTTAACACGCTGCTTAAGGTGGTAGCCAAACAAATCCTTAACTGCAGCATTAAGGCCATACCAAGTTTATACATATATACAAAGAAATTTCCATATAAAAGACATACTATAACTTTTTTCTGGGAAAGGATGAGGAGCTTTGTGAGTAATTTTGACCCAATTTTCCGGGCCTGTTGATTAAACCGTCCCTATGCTGCTGCTTAGAAATCTTTTCTCCTTTGGCTAGCTGTCAGAGTTGCAGTGTGGGCTTGACTTCTGGTCTCTCACGTGGAGGTTTGTTGAATCATCTTGAACTCTTCCATCATGGATGACAGAGCACTTTGTAGCTTAACTCACACTGCCCGACCAAGCATATTTTTTTTACATCTCCCAAAAGTATTTGGAATCACAGAATTGTAACTTGTAGTTGTCTTATCTGTAACAGACTCCACAGCCATGCAGGTATTATGACCTGAAGAATTAATTACACAGTGCCCTTACATTCTTTGGGGTTAAAATAACTTATTGGATAGTGTATTAATGAACCGAAGTATTAGGTTTCAGGAAACATCCCCTAGCTATTGGAAGTTAATATATAACTTTTACCCCTTGTGTGATATATTTACGTTGGCAGCTACCATTTTGGAAAAAAGGAGAAGTAAGATTACTTGCAGAAGAAGAATAACTTGGGATTTGCTCTTCTGCCTAAATGTCAAACCAGGGAACTTTTTAAGACAAAGGTACATCTTTTGTGCAAATATCAAAATGGGTGAAATGGGGGAAAACATGAAGGACAAGTCCTTTGGAGATGACTTCCAGTTAATGCAGAAGTCGTTTGCTTTGGCAAGGTTTGGGTGAGACTCTGAGATTGCACACTGTAGTTCTGTTGGCAGAAACTGGCCCATCTTAAATTAGTGAATGAATCCTGAGTCAAAAACGAAAAGTGGAAAGTTACTAAATCTAAGATAAATCGTATAAATAAAATAACCCTTTACCCTGACTGACTTTGAGCATTTATTTTACAATCATGTAACTCATTTTGGAATGTTTTAAATCAATCTGATACAACTTTTCCATCTTAGCAGTGAATTGATGTATCTCTGCAGTAGTCCTGTTCATTCTTATTTCTATGGACCAGTTTCCAAGTATAGTTCCAGCATGTTCAAAGAGCTGTGGCTGCAAGGTAATTCAGTCTCCTTCCATAGTTTACCTGGGCCAGTCCAGTTTGAGAATAAGCTCTCTGGAAATGGCCTGTCCTGGGTGAGAGGACCAAATAATTTGTGATTTCTAAGCACTGTAGTTATGTTTGAACACTTGCCTTATGAGCAATCACTGCATACTCCAATCATGTACCAACGCTCTTCACTATTAGTGACACTACTAGATATTTACATTATAGTAATTTGCATCAATTCTGGACACAGTGATTTTAGCCAACAGGTCTATTGTGATGCTGATCCAGACAATGAGACTGAAATACCCTTTGGCAGCCACACCAAGAGGGCTTAAAACTATTAAGGGTTTTTTTGTCTTGGTCATTTTGTGGTTTCTTTTGTCCATTTCGAATCTAAAACAACTGAAGACGTTTTGTCTAGTTTTTCAAACTTATTTGGAGGCCACTGAGGCCCCTGCTATGTTTTGAAAGTAGAACTCAGGCTGTTTAGTTTTTTTTTTTTTTTTTAAAGAGAATGTTGCACTAACCTTTGGTTTGTCTAATATTCACAAGAATCACATTGAGTAGGCATTTTATCTATACTAAGGATGGACTCCTTTGGGATTTAATTCACTCATCTCATTTTAACTACTGTTAGTGCTGAAAATGTTATAATGGCTTAAGTATTGGAAGATCAAACCATTAAAATATGAAATAGCATGAATTTAAAGTGCTCTGAAATGCCTTGTGAGAACATCCAATTCTTTTAGCCTCTTCTGTACCATTCAGGCTAAATTGGCATGTTGAGCATGGTGTATGCTTTTAAATGAGGTAGAAATATATCTAAAGTGGAAAAAGTTGAGTTTAGCAAACTGCTTATTTGATACATAAGCACCACTTTAAAAAAAGATTTGGGGTAATTTTTCATTTAGTGGGTAGGTTTTCTAACCTTTCCTTTCCCCAAAATATTCTTTCTAAAGAATCCTTTCTAATTTACCTTTCTTAAGTAAGGTGAAAGAAACTGTTCCTTTTACATACTTCATTGGTAATGACTTGATAAAGATGTTACACTTCTGTCTTTATCTTTCTATTCATATTTGGCATTTCCCCCCCCTCCATACCCTTTTCTGTGTATGGACCTGATTTTGTACTTTGAATAGGGATGCTGTCTAGGTTGGGAGAAGTGATTTCAGATGCTGCTACGGCTAAAAGAGGACGTAATTGTTTCCCAAGTCTGCTGTGTTTACTATTTCAGTTAGGTCAACAAAAAGGTCATATATTTGGACCACAAGCTCCCCTTTAGAAATACCTTCTTTGTACTAAGTATTGGCTTGATAAAAAGAAATAACTAGGAATAACTTTTTCAGAATCGACGTAAGCTCAGGGTAGAACCATGACTTTACCGTACCTCTCTATCCCCTTTGTACTGCCTACCTGGCACGAACTAAATGCCTAATAATTATCGATGCCCTTCAAAGTGTGAATTCTTAGTGGGTACTAGGTGTACTTCTGAGATAAAGGAAAAGACAGGTTCCCCCAAGGTAAGTATAGGAAAATTTGAGCTGGACAGGAGGTGGCAGCTAATGGAAGGATTCCAAGAATGAGCTGCTCTGCACGGGGAGGAATACCTACTGGTTTGCCTTTGAGAATTGCCATACCCAATGAGTCCTGACCCTTTATTCTGCATTTAAGCTTATTTTGATGTAGTCCAAATCTGTTTTTCCAAACATGTCTCCCGTTGGTTACACTTTATCCAATGGATAATCACTATCCTTGCATGTATGTGCCCTTTATTTTTCGCCTCCATTATTTTTGCTCATGCTGTTCCTACTGCTTGGAATCCCTTGCCCCCATCTGTCAAAGTCTGTCTTTTCAGTTATTGCTCAGGTGGCCTTGAAACATCATTCCATGATTTATTTTCTGCCCTCTCCATGGCATCCACCTTTGTTCCATCGTGCCTTCCATGTTAGCGATTATATTGGTGCTTCTATTATCCCTTCCTATATTGTAGGAAAAGGAGCTGTGTTTTATTCTGATGCTCTCTGCATTCATGGTACACTCATCTGTCATAATAGATTTCATAAATAGCAGATGGAAAGAAGGCAGGTGTAGGAAGGTTAAAAATATAGAAAAACTAGAAGTAATATGCATGTATATGGTGTTTTGTTATATAAAATATATTCCAATCCTGGCTATGACATTAGCTTTTGAGATCTCCCTGAGCCCATTCTGACTTAAACTGCTTTTTCCAGGTTAAGGAGACATTGTGAAAAAATATTCACTGAACCAGACTTGGGGTCACTACATAGGGTCCATTCAAAGAGTGCCACTTGACTCACCAGTATCCAGAGCTGCACAGAAGGGTGCTATGCTAACATTCCTGACATCACTGCTGTAGCTCATGGTCCTGTCATGTCAAAGACCAAGCTCTGGATGCAGCTGAAGAGACATAGGTGAGGCCAAGTGGGTCCTAGGAAACACAGTAGTGGAGGCTTTGTCCTATGACGTGGTCCTGCTAATTTGTACGCATCAAGTTACCTAAGGGATAATAAAGTCAGGAACAAAAGGACTTGAAGGCAAGCAGAAACAGCCACTTAATTTTTGAGGTTTGTTCACACAGTTCTTTTGTAATTCCATTTTCCCACTTATTTGGAGAGCTTAGATGGGAATAAAGAGCCGTGAGAAACCCCTCTTTTACTAGAACATCGGTCAAGCTGCCACTTTTAATACTTCTGTTTCAGTGGTATCTCATACAAAGAGAAGGTCCCTTTTTACCTGAACTCACCTGCTTGGGTGAAGTGGTTTGGTAACTAACCATTAGGAATTAATACTGTTTAACTCTTTTAAAGGTGGGTGAGACCATAATTATATAAATCCAAATGGTAAACTGCTATGGAAAATAATCTTTTAGTTAGAATTGGAGCTCAAAGGTCCGGTCCTCCAAGAGACCTTGCATTGTCTCTCTTGGATTCCATTGATAAAAAGCATACATAAATCCTTTGGGGAAAGACAGGAAGTAATTTCTGATCATTAGGAGTGTTTGTTGGCGCTAAAGGAGTGCAGAAGCAATTTCAGAAACATCATTCGCAAGGTGAGGTTTTGTTTGGATGTGGGATGGAAAGAGCTGGCCCAACTTCAACGACACCTGCTGCACAGTTTCTGTTAGTGTAGCTTAGCTAATGGTATGAATTTAGACAAATCCCCCAATGGTCCAGAGTGGTTCCATTTTTTCTGTTGTAATTATACCTAGGGTAACATGGACATCCAGAGGAAAATATTGTTAAATCTTGCTGGAAGTTTCTTGTTATGATTAAACTAGGGGTATGGTGGGGGGATAGGCAGGGAGGGGACTTGGAGCCATTGCAGTATTTCCCTAGCGATACTCAACAGGTTCTGCTCTGATATGTTTCTCTTTGATTCTTCCAGAGGCTTTGGCAGAGAGAATTCAAACAACTGCCATGGGAGATAGGTTACAGCCTTCATAGGACATACATGCTAAAACACCAGCGTGGAATATTGTCCTGATGTGTGATGGGATTCTCAGGTGAGAAGCTAGCCTTAGAGCCAAGTCCGTCAGTGCTGCGAAATGCTTTGACTTGGATGGAAAAGGATTAAGACTGTGACCTGGAAGGCCAAGACTCACTCTCGTTTTTTAATCTCTACATACCTGTCCGTCAGAAGGCCTGGGATGGGGTGCCAATCCTGACACTAAAATGGAGAAACAACAAAACTTTTACAGCACACTGTGTATATATACCCTTTCTTTTCTTCAACCCAGCATAATATGCAGTTTGGCTTTGAAAAATCTCCTTGAACTCCCCCTTTTTATAGGGGAGTAAGCAGGCCAAGAAAGTGAAACTGCTTACCTATATTTCCATGGTGAGCCTGAGATGCCAGCACAAGGACCCACCTCTCCCTGATCTCTGTCTACTTCAGAAGGCAGGTGTGTTTAAATAGGAGACTGGGTTTCTGGAGTTTATAAGAAAGTTGAGTCCAAAGAGTAGCAGGGCAAAAACAAGGCAAAGCAGGGAATGGTGGAGCCAGACAGGTGGGAATGGGAGACCTGTGCTTGGAATCTGTATGTAGCCAGCAGATAGATGTCTTTCAACCCCAGATTAGTTAGCTGGTACTGCTCTGTAGCTGGCTAATGGCCTTCTGTGGAACATAATTTTCATCACTAGGCTCTCTAAAGGGTATGTTTTTGGCTTGCTATTCTCTACATTCTGACTTCTCGACCCAATGTTCTGATGGAAATTTTCCAGAGCAATGAAATTTCAAAATGCATGGGCAAGAGGAGGAATAGAAATTGCAGCCTTAAAGCAAATGAGACAGGAGCTACTATTCCCATTCTAGTCTTCCCCTGCCTACCTCAGAAATAAATCATCTTCTGGCAGAGTTGGGTTTCATAAAGTAAGATGCACACACTGATGAAACAGGAGATGTCAACAGAGTGAGGACAGTGGACATTGGAGAAGTAATGGTCCGGATGTTTGCTGAAGAAGCCTTAATGATCCTAAAAATTATTGGGCAATATTTTCTACTTTGGAACTCATGTTGCTGTTCCAAAGAATGATAAAGCACCTTAATTATTGCTTTAAATAACTACACAGCTCCATCAAAACAGCATGAACTAGCACCCACATATGAGCAAACCCATCTCCTGCCATTGCCGTCTCTACAGCTTGAGAAATCCTCAGGAAGTACCAGGATGATAACTTGTTTAGAGGTGTCATCTAGCAAGGGCCTGGGTGAGATGTTTGCAGGGTGCCCTTGCCCTGGATATTCTGGAATCCTCAGCTGAGACAGGAAAAAGTCTTCGCTTTCATTCTCTTAACATTGGGCTGGGGTGGGGAGAAACTAAATTATCTTTTGAGAACATGCTTCCTGCTTGTCTGTTTAGAGGCTTTTGGTCTGATTGGTTCGATGCCATGCATTAGGGAGTAAAGTTCCATGCACCCTTACCAGCCCCTCAGCATGCAATAGCCACCCAGCCAGCCCAGGAAATGTAACCCACAGAGAAAACTTTCTTGCCTGCCTCTTAGAAGTTGGGTGGAGAGTGGGTAGCATGTGCACGATAGCTTCCAGAGCTGTATTCATAGTATATTCATAGCTGGACTAGGCTTCCAGCCAGTCTGGGAAATAGCTACAAATCTCAGATCTTGACCTCTGACCTAAAGCTGATATAGATTATGCCACCACTGCGCACATGCTTGCCAGCTTCTACTAAGGCAGCAGTTACTATAGACATGATGATAACCCACTTCATTTTCACTGTGTTGCAATTGACTAGGGAATCTAATTTTCCACAGAAGACTATTAGTGATGATACCAGCTTAGCTGGGACACCATCCTACTCTGTAATATCATGGAGCCTCACAAAATACCGTCTCTTTTTATGTTGTTCATAAAGATACGTAATTTGAAGGAAAGGAACCATCTCTCATATTTATTTTTCTTCCCAGTATGAAAAAAGGTCTATGAAAAATACTGGTAAGCTTCTGAGATGCATTAATTTCTTATTTATTGAAAATTTAGAAGAAGAAATAATTTAGGTCAAATGACCTGACCCCATTTTGTCTTTCTAGACTGAAATGAAAAATAGTTAAATTCAAGATATTAGGCACATATACAGACATTTTTCTTTTCTGGTCACGCCTATACTTGTTCACTCCTGTACTTGTTTATTCCCAATAACCTTAGCCAAGAATGGACTCTTGGATGTTTGAAAGGACTAGAGGGTGGCAGAGCTGAGCCATTTATTTTGGCTGCTCTTGAAACAAATGAGATATATTATAAACTAACAGGCGAGAAGTCATTGGTAGTACTATCTGTCTGCTTAATTGATACCTCCTAAATTTGGCTTCCGGGATTAGCTGCTCTTTTGGAGATGGGTAAAACCACTAAGTCCTCTGTTCCAGTATCTAATTCTCCCATCATGAATAAATACCAGTCTATACACGTAAAGGATTTAAAGACCAGCAAACCACCTATTGCACTAAACCGGTTTTTCGGCCACCATAATACTTGACATTGGTAATTCCAAAGCATAGTATCCCCTGTGCTCAAACTGAAGAGGAAATTAAGAAAGTATTGCCCTATTCTTTGGAGCCACCTAAAAAAAAAAAAAGTTGGCCTAAATTACATGGTTTGATTTTTCTATAAAGATGAAATTCATGTGATTTATTGCTAAATCCTTACTACATTATATATTGATAATGTCTTCTCCTTGAGTATGATTCTATTCCTAATTCATGATGATATTTTTGACTTTATAATGATTGGTGTCCTTTCCCCACCACTATTTACCTTTGATAAAGAGAGGGGCAAAGGAAAAATGAATCTGCAAATCTTCCAAAGAAGAAAGGCAACAAGAATTGTGTGGTCCATGTATTGTGTGTAACGTATCCACACATCTACCTTGGAGGGTTCAGAAATCAAAGTGACATTAAATTTTTGGTGTGTTTAAGCAAAGATTCATAGAGCAGTTAGAGCTAAGAGGGAATTTAGGTACTATAGCACTCTTCCCATTGCGTATATAGAGAAACTAAAGTTTAGTCATTTACCCAAGGTCACTCAGCCTATTAGTGGCAGTACTAAAATTCAGGTGGTTCTTTTCACTGCTATAATGCCTCCACTCATAATTGATTTTCCACAAGGGACACTGAGTTTGAAATAGTCTGGGAGAAGATTTCAGTGACATTCCCCCTTTTTATCTCAAAGAGATGACTCCATTGTTTATGGATATGTCAACTCAACCTGGCAGCTCCCAGGGGGCCCACAAATTACATTCGGTGGCAGGATGGCAGAAGTTCCAGGACCCAGCAGAGGTTGGGCAAGTGACCCAGTGATTTCTCTGTCTCAGAAAGATTCCAGACACTTCCTATAAGGAGGCCAGTTTGGAATCTGCAGGGTTTTGTTTGAGTGGAGGCAGAATGTCTTAGAGTAAACAATTGGTATTGTATTTAGTCTCTGATGGAGGCCCAACACCTTTGTTGCCTGATTCATCTAGACATTCTGAATTTAGTCTAGTAGTGAGTAAAGTAGGAAGAAGGGCTTAATTTTTTTAAATTAAAAAATGATTTTTCCCTAAATAACATGAATAAAGTACTGGTGGAAAGGACTAATAGCATCTCCAAAGACTTATAGGGCTTTTGAGAATTGAGGGTTTTTCCTCCATTAAATAAAGTGAATAAAGTGCTAATGAAAGGTGCTAATAGCAGCTCAAAGACTGATGTCCTAATCGTGAACTGCAGTTCAAGTTGCTCTTTTTAACTTTCCCTCCTTAGGACATGTTCATGGTGGGGAAGAGGATGCTCTTAGATGAGAGACTCCCACCCACTTGGCTCCCATCTCCCAGGATTTCTTAAAAAGGAATTCCAGGTTCTATTCCACATCATCCAAAGCCTGAATGCAGTTTAGCTTTTTTGTCAATGTAGGCCAAGAGAAGGGAAGGCTTGTCATTCAAGCCTCAAAGCCAAATCCTTTTTTGACTGCATAGTATATTTTCTTTACCTAAATCACCTTAGATCTTGGTCTGGGCCTGTTTTTTTTTTTCAGCCCTGCATAGGCATTAGCTATTGTGCCACAGGAATGGGAAAAAATCCCCTAGGAAGAAAGTGCTGTAAACAGGAGTTAGGCTTCCAGTGCCTCATCTCTTGATACCACTGCCCTCCATCCTGCCTCAAGTTAGGGATACTCTAAAGACCCAAGTGAAACCCTAGGCCTCGGTACACACTGATTGCCAGCTGTCTCTCACCATTCTGCCTACATCTTTGATCCAAAGCCCAGACACTATAGTGCAAAGAAAGAAATGGAACCCCAGTATTCTGGCCATGGGCCAAAGCAGGGAGAACGTTGCAGACAATAGTGGTGTTGACAGAGAGTGGACAGAGGCCTGCCGGCTCCACCTTGCAGACCTCCCCTCTGTGCGTATCCATTTCCTTCAGCAGGACTTCCTCCCCTGATGCTCAGTTCCTCTCTCTGTCCCTCTCCTGTTTTTCTGGAGTGCCCTAGCTGTCCCAGGATCATTCTGGCACTTCAGAGTTAGAAGGAAAAAGAAATATTTTGTCTAAATTTCCTAAATGTTAAAGGTAAACAAAGCACCTAAAAGGAAAAAAATAAGACTTATAAAAATATAATGGGGTCGTCCCCCAAACTTCCCACATTATCTGTGATATATGAAATGTCAAAAATATAATGAACTTTCTAGACATCACCACCTCTCCCCACCCATATATACCCAATCTGCAGCAGCCTCAGTACTGCCCTTTCACCTCTTAAAACTTTATAGAGCCACTAGGTAATTAATGTATGTCATCCCACCGACCCCACCTTCCCAAACAGGCACCCACTTGCAATTCCAAAGAGACTCTCCAAAAAATAGACATCTGAAAAAAGTACATCTGTTTATACTCAGTCTATCTGCATATTAATTTTCTAGATTATTACTTTTTTTTTTTTTAAATGTAAAAAAGGTTGCATATTGGCAATAGAACGAGAACGCCGTGACGGCTGTTTCTGGGTGGTGGTGGCGGTCGGGTGGGGTGGGTGTTGAAGCATACAAGCGAGAGGGCTCAGAGAGGGGCAGGTGTGGTCTCAGCCTCGAGACGTGAGGATTGAACTGCGGTTACCATTTTTCTCAATCCTTGGATCTCTGAAATGTCCCATCTCTTTACTCACTCCCCTCTCTTTTCTCCACCTTTCCCCGTTTCCACTACCCATCCGCGTGCGCACGGCCCTCTGGAAGCAGAGGCGGAATGGCTTTTTGGCATGTGTCCACCTGGGCCAGTTTGACGATGGGTATGGCATCTGGAGGGGTGTGACGTGGGACACACGCCAGAGCAAGCTTATTTGTGACTGTTTCCACTCTGGGAAAAATTGTCCATCACTTCTGTGACTTTAAAAATTTAAGCAGTTACTAGGCTGATAGGTTAAGAAACAAATCTTTTGTTCTCGTGGGTTTGCATTAATATTAAGCATGAATATATATCATATATTACATTGCTTTCCTTCTGCTCTGGGGCAGACTGCACTCTCCTTCCAAACAGGAAAACTACACAGCCCATGGGCTGAATTTTTTTGAAAGCTGTTATTCCCTCACTCCCCACCCCCTACCCTTACCCCACCCCTTCCTCCCTGCCCTCAGTTCCTATATTAGAAAAGTCCCTCCTGTCCCCCACCCCACCAGCTCACCCGAGGTTAAATAGATAGTGCCACATTCTGAAATCCATGCATCACTGCATTTTGCTATTGCACATGTTGCAGAGAGAGAGAGTTGTGCAAGTGTGCCGCCTCCCTCTCTTCCCCTTCTCTTCCTTAGTCTCTCAGATTCCTGTGCTCTTCCCATGCTGCCCTCTCCCAGCCTCCCCCCCACATTCCAGACCCTTCACTGGTTGTGGACATCCTCTCTACGGACAATCTTGTAGATGATCCAGTAGAACATGTTGAAGATGAGGAAGGCCATGGGGAAGCCAATGCGGGATATTTTGTCGATCTTCTTGGCCCTCTGGATGAAGAGTTTTCGCATTTCCTCCGGGGACTTGGACGGCGCGGGAGGGGGGTTGGTGGTGGTGTTGTTGGTGCCCTTGACTGAGATGCCATCCTTGGCCTGCAGACAGGCGGGGCCCATCCCATAGGCGGAGAAGTTGAAGCGGCCCTCTCCAGCCTCATCCTCCTGGAATAGATTCAACATGGGGCTCTACTTAAAATAAGACAGGGGCTGGGCACCCTCCCTGCAAGGCACTCCCCTGGGGGCCAGGCCATGCCTGTCTGCTTCTGCCTGCCTCTCAGACTGCACCACTCCAGGTCTCTGAAGGCTTTCTGGCTGGCTCGGGAGTTCTGCCTTATAGAGGGGCGCCGATCGCATGCCAAAACAGATGCAAACCAGGGGATGGGAATGTGGTTTAGGGTTTGGAGACCTGCGCTCAAGTCTCCACTCTGTCACTTGCTGGCTGTATGACCTCAGGCAAGTCACTTCCTTCTGTGAGTCTCAGGTTTTTTTATTTCATTTTTTTCCCCTGTAAGTAGGGGATAAGAATTGCCCGAGTCATTTCCTCACAAGGTTCTTTTGACCACTGGAGGTTATCATTGAGTAGATACTCAATGTTGCACTGGATTTTGGTTAGAAATTCAGAGGACAATTTGGAGAGATCCCCTGCTTTGCCTCTGTTGCCTCCTTGCCCTCTTCCCCACCCCGTTCCCCAATTCATAACTCCCCAGGGGGAGTGGCCCAGATGGGAGCAGGAACTCTGGGCCCCACCTTTGTTCCACAAGCCCGGGAAGCCGCTGCTGCTTCTTGCCTCCATGTTCCCACAGCCCTGGCAGTCGTGACCTCAGACAGACCTCTGGATTTTTATCAAGTTTTCATTCAAGGCCCTTCATGATCTGGCTTCAACTTACCTTTCTAGGCTTTCCCCCTTCCCCTTACCAGGTACTTTGACCCCTGCCAGCTTTGCTGCACTTTTTCTCTTGCACTTTCTCACCTCCCTGGCTGATGCTCACTTTCCCGAATGCCTGCTGCAGATTTATCCCTTTGCCAGGTCATGGTGATCTTGCCCTCGTCTGAATCGCGGAGGCACTACTGTCTGCTCTCACCACGTCTAGCTTTGTTATCTATCCATGCGAGCTCTGGGGTGGCTTTGAGAGTCCAGTGTTTTGGTATCAGCCGAGCTGTTGATTCAGTCTGTGGCTCTGGGGAAGTTTTATCAGGTCACGTTTCCCTCCTAGATAGTGAGCTTTTAGGATAAGACCCCTATCTTCTCCTTGTTCCTGTGCAGGACAGGGCCGACAGGGAACAAGAAACAGTATAGGATCCACCCCTGCTGCCCTGGAATGGGCTTGCTGCGAGGGCCTCCAGTCTAGTCTCCTAACTGCCTCCAGTCTGCTCCTCCCCTCAACCCATCTGCGTTGTTATAATACAGATCTTATTAGTCATCTTTTTCTTGGAACCTTTTAGTAGGCTGCAGTCGACTTCAGGATAATGAAAATCCCTACCATGGTAAACAAGGCCTTAGATGACCCGGACCCTGTCTCCCTTTCCAGCCTCCTCGTGCCATTCTCTATCTGGCAGTCTGTGCTCCAGTCACCCTGAAACATTTCCATGTATTTGAAAGTGTCATGTTCCTTTTCTTTAACTACGGGCCTCTGTTCAAGTTGTTCTCTCTGCCTGGGAACACAATCGCAGCCCCACCTTCTGCTTCCAACTCCTCTTTCAAAACCCAAGTAATTCTTACTCAGAACTCTTCCCTGGGCTCCCAAGGGTAGGCTAGCTGACTCTGCTGTGTGCTCCATAGCCGTCTGTACACCTCCCCCTCTTGTTCTTAAAGCTCTTATCACATTGTGTATTATAATTCCTTGGTTAGTGTCTGTCTCTCCTGTTAGACTGTAAACTCCATGAAAGTAAAGGCAAAACCTTCCATGTTCCTTGCACCCTCAACACGAAACATGTGGTGAAAATTTAGTAAATATCTGTTGAGTAAAGAAATGTCTACTTGCATATCTTCACCAGTCTCAGTTCCCCCACCCCCCTTTTTCTGATTTGTTTAAATGGGGTCGTAGTCCTAGCACCAGGAGGGTTTAAGACAAATGATAAATGCTCAAGAAATCTTTGGCAAATGAATGAATCTCAGTAAATATTTGTCTATGAGTAGGATGATAGTAGGGGGTTTATGTCAGGGCCAAGGAGGGAAGTTGGGGGGAAGCTGGCCAAATTAACTAGACCTAGTACCTGCAAGGGGGTCTGAGTCCAGCTCTATTGCATTTGAATATAAATCTGCCTTTGCTAGGGGTTGGGGTGCTTGAACATTTTTTTTCTGGGCTCTAGTGCTGCAGTGGGAAGCACCAAATTAACTTTCTATGCAGTTTTGGGTGAAACATGGGAGTAGAAGGAGTGGAAGTGTGGACTGAGGACCTCATCTGGCTAGAAGATTATCAGTTTTACGCTGTGTCTCAGAGAAAGGAAATTCCCTAGGAATGACTGGAAAAGGCTTGCTATTCCCGTTGTAACCAGCAGGTGGCAGGAAACACATGCTCAACTGCACCTGCAGCTGCTTGGGGATGGAGCAGGGGAAATATGGTAGCATGTTCTGGAACCCAGGGAGGTTGCTAGCAGTATGTCTGCTGAGGCTGGGGCTCACAGATATGGTTTCCTAATAATTTGCCTAATGACGCCGGCCAGAGAATTCGAGGACCAGATGCTTTCTGCCCAACAAATGAGGTAACACGGGAAGATGCTGGGAGTTGGGGAGCCTGGCCAAGATCACAGGCTCTGAGAAATTCAGGCATGTACCTAGTTCCTCTCTCCTCACTATCTGGGGCTTAAAATCCCCTCTGCAAACTCCTGCTAATGGGAGGTTTCTGTTGCCCAAGCTTGTGCACCTCTGGTGTACAAGCCCCATTCAGAGCAGCTTACTCCAAAGGAAGCTGTTTGGTAAGCCCAATTCTGCATCTTTGTAGTTTCTGGCATTTGGGCTAAGTTCAGAGCCCTCACGATTGAGATTACATTAATTCAAACACACACAAGGGAATGAGCAGGAGAAATGTATAATAAAATGAGCTGGGGATGAAAAATATCTCTGGTTACAAGGGACAGTAGCAAATTGAAGGATGCCTTCCCTACCTGAAGGCAGTTCCCGTGCACCGATGCCAGCGGGTGCCAGGTGCTGTGATTTTCTGCGTGAAGCCAAAGTGTGGTTTTTGAATGCTGATGCCTTAGTCCAGATTTTACAAACCCTGCTGGCCAAATTAAAGATGATTGCACACTGAATTTGGCCTTCTGGCTACTGGTTTTTGACCTCCATCTTGGGTTAAGCCTGCGTTCTTATTTAAGATCTAATAAATGCAGGACTGTTTTTATCTGCTTCAGTATGGAAACGTCAATGAACAGATATGAACTCATGGTGTATAGTCAATGTTTTGAGAAGAGCCTCAGGCCCTTGAGCATCTCCCCTGCTGTTGCCATCGGTGCACGTGATCCTGGTGCCTTGCCGGGCCTTGCTATCAGCAGTCTCCCTCATGGGTTTCGTGGGAGGAGTGGATGGGATGATCTCTGAGATGTCTGCCAGGAGGGAACTGTGCAGGAGGATCTGATCAAATCTGGATAGCGGCCTTACTCACCCTTTACCTGACCAGAGAGAAAGCTTTCGTTTTCCTCCTAGAGCATAAAACTAGCAGGTATTTGCAGAGGGTGGAGGCAGCCTGTGGAAGTACTATAGGCCCACCATTCTACGCATCTGCAGGGGCCTTCCTTCGCATTTTAGTCCATGCAATAGCACCTCCTGGAGTTGTGCAGTGCCCAAGCAAAAGGCCTGGTGCTAGTCAAATATTTTGGACATAATCTTCCCAAATAAGTGTTTCCAGCAAATGTCTCTAGCAGAAGGAAATGCAAAAAAAACTGCTAGTCTATGGTGGGTGAGTTTGGTCATATTCTTACTTAAATCTTTTTTTTTTTTTTTTAAGAGTCAGAGGCTAGGTATACAATGGACAGTATGGGGTAACTAACACTAGGGGTATTTTAAGCAGTCCTGTGAGGCTTGCTGCACCCAAGACACTTTCCTCTTCTAAGGCAGATTTAGAAGAATGGTGATATCTTAACTCCTGTGGACATCTTCTATCTTTGAATGTCAGCTTTCTCTCTGTGGTAAACTGCCAGAAATTAATTGAATCAGATTGCTGATCTTTAAGAAACATACTGATGGAAATCTGTGTATATGTAATCATTTTAATCCTTGGCACTCGTGCGGCAGGAAGAAAACTTAAAGCTACTTTGGCATCCTCTGATTTAATCCTCACCACAGTCACCCATTATGGACATTTAGTTCATTTAACAGATGGGGAAACGGGTCCCAGGAAGAGGCTAGCTTGCAGTCATACACCAAAGAGAGCTAAAGAGGCCGAGTCTTTGGTCACAGCACACCGTCGCTGGGTAGACAGCTATTTTATTTATTTTATTTTATTGAGCTTTACTGCTTAATAGATAGCTATTTTAAATAGGTCAATCTAAAACCTGTAGGACCCAGAATGTTGCACGTGTGTGGTGTGACTTAACAGGGCATAGGGTGTGGGTTCTTGGTCGTCCTAATCTGTCACTGGAAAGACTTCAGGGCAGCCTCTCTGGAAGGCTTCCTCTTTATTCATTAGTTTGTTTACCCCTTTGTTCATTTGTTTAACAAATGTTTATTGCATGTTCACTGTATGTCAGGCATTGTGTTAGACACTAGGGACATAGCACTGAGACACTAGGGACATAGCACTGAGCCAAAATAGACATGGTCTCTGTCCTTATGGAGCTTGTAATTCAGTGGAAGAGATGAGCATTAAACAATCATATCACTGAATGTATCATTATAAATCAAGATACATTTGTAGAAGATTAGAAATTGAGTTCAATTAGTACATAGCCTTTGCTGGCACACACAGCACCCCCGTGCAAATTAGAAAAAAGGCACCTCCTTCTCTGTGCATATGAATTGGAATTCCATCCTCTGGGCTGATAGAGTCCCAAGCCAAGACATGACTTAGAGAAGAGTGCCTCCTTGGCTAGGGCCCTTGTAGGATACAACCCGCACGACCATACTTGACAGCCTGTATTAAAACCTTAGTAAGGAGCCCAGACCTTCACTGGGATATTTCGGGGAAAGATGCTTCAGCTGAGAACTGAAAAATGAGTGGGTAAATACTAAGCAAAGTGCTTAGTAGAAGAAGAGCAATCCAGGGAAAGAGAACAAGATATCTAAAGTCCTGTGAGTATGTTTGAGGAACTAAGAGAAAAGCCGGTGATCAGAGAGCAGAGGGGAAAGTCATGTGGAAATGAAGCTGGAGGGGAAAGCAGGCTCTCTGGTCCCCGAGAGAAGGTCTTATGGGGAAGTAGTGAGGGACCAGAGTATGGGGCAGTTTGTTCCAACAGGCTGCACACTTCCCGGTGGCAGAATTAACAGAGGTTGGTGACTTTTCAGAGATGCCTTACCAAAGATTCCTTTGTTTAATCCCTCCTAAGATGAGAGAACCCAGCTTGGCGGAGGGTCTTGCTTGTTGCCTCTTTCCTGGAGGCAGGAAGCAACGGCCTGGAACCTGGACATTCTACTTTAAGATCTCACTTTTTGTGGTGCAATCCCCTTCTGAAACCAAGCCCACTGAAATAATGCAGCACTGCAGAGAAAACCAATTGACATCTCTCAGCCTGCCATCTTTTGGGTATATGGCTAGTTATTATCTTGACCCCACCACTATTTACTCCATCAGTTCTGCCTTTTGGTGTGACCTGGTGACTTCGGTGGTGTTACTGTTATGGCTGGAAGTGTGACTGCCTATAGACCTAACTAGGGCAGTATTTATGGGAGGGAAAGCTAAGACTTCTAGAACTTAATTTCTTGCCTGGCTTACCCACTGTGAAGGATGGTCCAGTGAAGCAAGGATCACAAGACAAGACCACTTAGAAGGCTGCCGTTCACCACCAGCCGACTCTCCTTAGGCAGTGACCCAAAGGCCTACCTTGTGATGTCTCCGCTTCCTCCTGAATCGGAGCAGCTCTTTGTGTTGTCGAGACACAAAGTTGACAGCGGCGTATTCTAGCAGGGCCGAGAACACGAAGAGCAGGCAAACCGCCATCCAAATGTCAATGGCCTTGACATAGGACACCTGGAGTGAGGGTGAGGGGAAAACACAGGGAGGTGAGAGCAGAGGAAATACTGAGCACAGTGGAATGTCTTCCACTCTCAGCAACTCCCGCCATCACCCACTGCTGTCTGCTCCTCACCTGGGATATTTGGGTGGAGGATGCAGAGGGAAACAGAAGAGAAACGCATCAAACAGACTGGAGAGAGTATTGGGGGAGAAATAGAATATGGTACCTACAAGAGTACTAATGAGAGGAGGGCAATGTATTTAGCATTATCATTTCGGGAAACAGAATGCTGTGTTGAGTTTAAGGATAATAGGAATAGAATGTTGTACCAGGCCTTAAAAGTGAATGGAGGATATCAGCAAAAATGTTAAGGACCTCTAAAAATTCTCTCCTTCATAAAATCAATAAGAACACTGGCAAAAATTGTCAGTCAGTGTTTTCAGAACTCTGTTAATTACCAAAGGCCTATAGCAATCTGAGCATTTATTTAAGAAAAGCAGCTGAATCTCAGTAAGACCAGCAAGCTTTGTTTAAAACAGTTTTATTGAGCTCTAATTCACATACCATACAGTTTACACATTTAAAGTATACAGTTTTTTAGAATATTCACAGCTATGTGTAATCATCATCACAGTCAATTTTAGAACATTTTCTTCAAAAAGAAATCTGGTACCTTTTAGCTGTCACTTCTCTATTCCTGCAGCCATAAGCTAACATGAATCCACATTTCATATAAATGAATGGAATCATATAATATGTGGCCTTATGTGATTGGCTTCTTTCACTTAGCATAATGTTTTCAAGGTTCATCTATATTGTAGCATGTATCAGTATTTTATTCATTTTCATGGCTGAAGAATACTCCATTTATGTCTATAAAACATTTTGTTCATCTGTTCATCAATTGATGAATATTTAAGTTTTCTATTTTTTGGCTGTTATAAATAATGCTGCTGTGAACATCTGTGTGCAAGTTTCTGGGTAGATATATGTTTTCATTTCCCTTGGGGCTTTGTGGTTTTTTAACTTGCCCTGTTCCTATCCTAACCTTCCTGTCTCCCTGGTAGCCTTGAAAACTTATAGTCTGCAAGCACAGTGAAAACCAGCTGTCTGGCAGCCACTGGATGGGGCAGAATGGAGTTGGAGCTTCTTCAAAGCTCCATTCCCAGAGAATTATCATCATTTAACCTATCTCATGGTTTACTCTAAGACCTCATCCACAAGACTACCTTTATTTGACTTGATTTGGAGCTGGCCCTGTGTGAGCAGCCTTTTTTCTTGGGGCATTTGTCAAAAACAATCTATGGCAATTGCTGCCTGAGGCAGTCGGGCCCAAACAATAGGTTAATCAAAAAGCTTAAAAGGAAATACTGGGTAATGAGATGTCCATGGGGGTTTTGGAAAGCTTTGACATATTCTTGGGAATAAGTGTGCAGGCTTAGGGCTGTGCGCATGCCCAGGGAAGACCTGAGAAGGTCCTAAAACTCTTACCTTTGGCTAACCTTGATGCTGTGAGCAAGCAGGAAGTGAAGCCCAAGGCACAGTAGTAAACTACCTGGCTGATTGTTGAAGGTGTGTCCTATCATACCTGGAGCCTGTTGGTAAAGACTGTGGATTTACAGCTTCCATGCATTTAAGGAAATCTCCAATTTTTAGCTGACTAAGAAGCTCACGAAGCAGAGACTTGTGGTCACACACAACAAAGAATATATACTTTACATAATTAGTTTGGAAAAGTCACTGAATAAACAAAAACAACAACCAATCTTGAGGAAGGAGAAGAATCAGATTTCCAAAGTTGCCACATTATATTATATAAAATGTCCAATTTTCAACAAAAAATGGTAAGTCATTCAAAGAAACAGGAAAGTATGGCCCATACATAGGGAAAAGCAGTCAAAAGAACCTGTCCCTGAGGAAGCCCAGATGTTGGACTTAAAGACTTTTTTTTTTGAGACAGGGTCTCACTCTTTCCCCAGTTAGAATGCAGTGGCATCATTATAACTCACTGCAACCTCAAACAATTTTTATCACATTAATTAAATTAAATGGAAACAGACTAAAAATTCCAATCAAAAGTCAAAGATTATCAGACTGGATTAAAAAATAAGATCCAACTAAATGCTGTCCACAAGAGAGACTTTAAATTCAAAGAAACAAATAGGACAAAAGTAAAAGAATGGAAAAATATATACCATGCAAACAGTAACCAAAAGTGATGTGGAGGCGGTTATACCAATGTCAGAAAAAAAAGTCTTTAAGAAAATTATTACCAAGAAGGACATTTTATAATAATAAAAGAGTCAATCCATCAAAAAATATGACATTTATAAACATCTATGCACCTAACAACAGAATCTAAAAATACATGAAGCAAAACTTCCAAATTGAATGGAGAAACAGACAATTCAGCAATAATACTTGGGGACTTCAATACCCCACTTTCAATAATGAATAGAATAATTAGAAAATTACACACACAAAAGACTCAACACTGTGAACCAACTAGACCTAAAATCATCTATAGAACACTCAACCCAACAGCAGAAGAATATATATTCTCAAGTGCACATGGAGCATTCTCCAGGATGGATCATATACTATACATGAAAAAAGTCTCAATAAACTTAAAATAATCAAAATCATACAAAGTATGCTTTCTGACCTCAATGAAATAATATTAAAAATCCACAACAGAGGGTAAGTTGGAAAACTCAGAAAAATGAAATTAAAAATGCACACCTAGATAATTAATGAATCAAAGAAGAAATAAAAGATAGATTAGAAAATACTTTAAGATGAATAAAAACAAAAACACAACATACCAAAACTTATGAGATACAGCTAAAAAAGTCCTTAGAGGAAAGTGTATAGCTGTAAACACCTATATTTTTCTTTGAAAGGGAAAGATCACAAATCAGTAACCTAACTTTCCACTTTAAGAAAGTAGAAGAAGAACAAACTAAGCCCAAAGCAAGCAGAAGAAACAAAATAATAAAGGTTAGAATGGAAATACATGAAATAGAGAGTAGAAAAACCAAAGTTGATTCTTTGAAAAGGTAAGCAAAATTGGAAAACTTTTAGCTAGACTGACCAAGAAAAAATGAGGAAAGATTAAAATTTCTAAAATAAAGAGCGAAAGAGGGAGCATTGCTATTGACCTTACAGAAATAAAAAAGGATTGTAATGGAATACTATGAACAACTATATGCCAACAAATTAGATAATCTAAATAAATGGACAAATTCCTAGAAAGACACTGACTCAAGAGGAAATAAAAACTGTGAATAAAGCTATAACATGTAAGGAGATTGAGTTAGTAATCAAAAAGATTCCAACAAAGAAAAGGGCCAGACAGCTTCTTTCATGAATTCTGTTAAACATTTAAGGAAGAATTAACACCAGTCCTTCTCTCTCAGAAAAGTAGAAGCAAAGAGAACATTTCCCAACTCATTCTAAGAAGCCAGTATTACCCTAATTTACCCTAATAGCAAAATAAGATGAAGACATCACAATGAAGAAAACTACATACCAATATCTCTTATGAATTTAGACAGAAAAAAAAACCCCAACAAACCTCAAGAAAATACTAGCAAACCAAATTCAGCAACATAAAAAAAGAATTGTATGTACATCATGAACAAGTGGGGTTTATCCGAGGAATGCAATGTTAGTTGATCGTACAAGAATCAATTACCATGTGAATAAAATAAAGGACAAATGTCACATGATCCTCTAAATAGTTGCAGAAATAGCATTTGACAAAATTCAACATCTCTCATAATAAAAACACTCAAGGAACTAGGAATAGAAGAGAACTTCCTCAACTGATAAAGGGCATCTATGAAAAACCCACAGCTGACATCATACTTAATAGTGAAAAAACAGAGTTTTCCCCTGAAGATCAGGAACAAGACAATATCTGCTCATATCACTTCTGTTCTTCATTGTACTGGAAGGTCTAGCCAGGAAAATCAGGTGAGAAAAAGAAAGAAATAGCATTTAGTTCAAAAAGGAAGAAGTAAAACTGTCTCTATTTTTAGATCACATGGCCTTGTATAAAGAAAATTCTAAGAAATCTATAAAAAACGATTGGAGTTTTAATAAATGAGTTCACCAATGTTACAGGATACAAATGAACATACAAAGATCAACTGTATTTCTATATGCTAGAATGGATAATGTAGAAATGAAATTTAAAAACAATTCCATTTTTAATAACATCAAAAAGAATACAATACCTAGAAATAAATTTGACAAGGTAAGTGTAAGACTTGTACACTGAAACTAGGAAACTTTGTTGAAAGAAATTAAAGATGACCTAAATAAATGGGAAGACATCCTGTGTTGACGGATTGGAAATGTATTAATATTGTTGAGATGGTGGTACTCCCCAAATCCATCTACATATTCAGTACATTTGTTATTAAAACTCCAGCTATTATTCATGTTCATATGCACATGCGAGGGACTGAGAATAGCCAAAACAATTTTGAAAAAGAAAAACAAAGTAGGAAGACTCACTCTTCACTTAAAACTTACTACAAAGCTATGGTAACCAAAACGGTGTGGGACTGGCATAAGGACAGATGTATAGATTATGGAATAGAATCGAGAGTTCAGAAATAAACCTACACACTTATGGTCAATTGATTTTTTGACAAGGGTGTCAACTCAGTGGGGGAAAGAACACTCTTCTCAATACAGTGCCAGCACAACTGGATATTCACCTGTGAAAGAATGAAGTTGGATGCCCTCTCTCACACCATATACAAAAATAAATCAGAATGGATCAAAGACCTAAAACATAAGAGCTAAATTTTGAAACTCTTAGAAGAAAACATAGGTTTAAATCTTCATGACCTTGGATTAGGCAATAGTCTCTAAAAAATGACACCAAAAGCACAAGCGATTAAAGAAAAAACAGATAAATTAGGGTTCATTAAAAGTAAAAACTTCTGTGCATAAATGACACTATCAATCAAGTGAAAAGACAACCCACAATGTCTTAGTCCATTTTATATTACTTTAGATGAATAAGACTGGGTAATTTATAAAGAAAAAATGTTTTATTTGGCTCATGATTCTAATGTCTGAACAAGTTTAAGTTCGAGCATTTGGTGAGGGCCTCAGGCTGCTTCCACTCATGGTGGAAAGCGAAGGGGAGCGGCAAGTGAAGAGATCACATGTCAAGAGAGGAATCAAGGCAGGGGAGGTGCTAGGGTCTGTTTTTGTTTATTTGTTTTTGAGGTAGGTTCTTGCTCTGTTGCTCAGGTTGGAGTGCAGTGGTGTAGTCATAGCTCACTGCAACCTCAAACTCCTGGGCTCAAGTGATCCTCCTGTCTCAGCCTCCTGAGTACCTGGGACTACAGGTGTGTACCATCACATCCAGTTAATTTTTCTATTTTTTTGTGGAGACGGTGTCTTGCTATATTGCTCATTCTGGTCTCAAACTCCTGACCTCAAGAAATCCTTTTATTTCAGACTTCCAAAGTGCTAGGATTACAGGCGTGAGCCACTGTGCCCAGCCCTGGGGTCTTTTTAACAACCAGCTCTTTGGGAACTAATAAGGTGAGAACACATTCCTAAGGAAGGACATTAATCTATTCATGAGTGATCTGCCGCCAAGACCCAAACACCTCCCATTAGGCCCAACCTCCAACACTGGTGATCAAATTTCAATATGAAGTTTAGATGAGACAAATATCCAAACCATAGCACATAGAATGGGAGAATACATTTGCAAATCATATATCTGATAAAGGACTAAAATTCAGAATACATGAAGAACAATTACAACTCAGTGATAATAAGAGAAATAAAAAAAAAATGACCAAAAGATTTGAATAGAAATTTCACAAAAGATATGGAAATGGCCAATAAACACATGAAAACATGCTCAACGTTATTTCATTAGGAAAATGCTAATCAAAACAACAATCAGATACCACTTCACACCCACCAAGATGCCTATAATAATAAAAAAAGATAATAAGTGTTTGTGAGGATGTGGTGACATTGGAACCCTGATGTGGTGATAATACGACATAGCCACTTAGGAAAATAGTTTGACAGTTCCTCAAAAAGTTAAATATACAGTTAACATATGACACAATTTCACTTTTAGGTATATACCTTTGAGAATTGAAGACATACGTCCACACAAAAACTTGTACACAGATACTCATAGCAGCATTATTTGTAATGGCCCAAAGTGGAAATAACTCAAATGTCCAACTGCTGAATGAATAACCAAAATGAGATATATCTACACAATAGAATATTATTCAGCCATAAAAAGGAATGAAACACTGATGCATCCTACAACATGGATGAACCCTGAAAACATCATGCTACGTGAAAGAAGCCAAGTATATAAGGCCACATATTGTATTATTCTGTTTGTACGAGATGTCAAGAATAGGCAAACTCACTGAGATAGAAAGTGTCTATTTATGGTTGCCAGAGGCTGGTGGGAGCAGAGAATGAGGTGTGACTATTGAAGAGGATGGGGTTTCTTCTGGGGGTGTTGAAAATGTTCTGGAATTAGATACTATCTGTAGACAGTTACACAGATAGAGTTGCACAAATTTGTCAATATACTAAAAGCCACTGAATTTTATGCTTTAAAAAAATGAATAAAAAATGCGAATGGAGGAGAATGTGGAGTTGAATGTTAATAACAAATGGAGCCCAATACTGAGTCTAGTGTTAACCATGAGTGGAGCAGAATGTTGAGTCTAGCAGGAAAAGAAGAAAGCAGAGTCTAATGTCTGCTGTTACCATCGAACACAGCAAATGTGTTGTCAGGTGTTAATAGCCATCAGAGAATTTGGTTTCAAGCATTCATAATGAATATAGCAGAATTCAAAGCTTAGTGTTAATGGTGCGAAGAACATATTGTTGAGGTTTGTTGCAAGGGTGAAGAGAGAGTGTGGCGTCTACCATTGATGGTAAATGGAACAGAATGTTTTGTCTCACATTAAAACTTAATGGAACAATCAGTGTCATGAAAAAAACAGTGGGGAGACTGTCCTAGAGTCAAACAGACAAAGTAGAGCAACCGTATGCAATATGAGTTGGATCCTTGATTGGATCTCTCATCATATTTACTGAAGACTTTTTGACAACTGGGAAAATCCAAATAAAGCTTCTATATCAGGTGGTATTGAATCATTTCTCCATTCAATAGTGATTATCGAATTAATGTTTATTTTCAAAGATGTAACCATGTCATTGTGATCCTTCTTCCTTATGTTGAGGTGAACTGCAATGTCTGTATAGCCTTCAAATGATTCAGCAAAAATCCCATCTACGCACCTGCCTATTTATCTATTTATCTATCTACCAAGAGAAAGTAAATGTGGCAAAATGATAATTGGTGAATCTAGATGGAGAATATTAGGGTGTTTATTGTAGATTCTTTCAACTTTTCTGTATCAAAACAGAATGTTAAGTGCTGCAGTAATTGGCAATGTTGCAGAACGCTGTGTTTATCATACAGCTGAAGGAAGCAGAGTATGGCGTCTGGCATTAGCAGTACAGCAGAATGTTGTGTCTCCTGTTGAGGGAATAAGGCAGAATGTGATTCAAGCGATAATAATAGTGAATGTAGCAGAATGCAGAGCTGAGCATTGAACGAATAAAGTAGAATGGAGCATCAAGCATCAACAGTGAAGGGAACAGAATGTTGCACCTCAACTAGGGGTGAATGAAAGAGTATGTGGTGTCTGGCATTAATAGTAAATAAAACAGAACATTATGTCTAGTGTTAAATGTGAATTAAGCAGAATGCGAAGCCTAGTGTTAATAGTGAAGGGAGCAGAATGTTGCATTGATTGTAAAGTGACTGGAGGAGAAAGCGTGTCTGGTGTTGGTAATGAATGAAGTGGAATGTTGTGTCTGCTGTTAGAGATGAATGGAACAGAACGTTGTGTCTAGCATGAGGGTGAATGGAGCAGAATGTTATTCCGACATCAATGGTCAATGGAGCAAAACGCTGTGTTTAGTGTGTATAGTGAATGAAACCGAATATGGTTTATGAGTTAATAGTAAATGTGGTGTTTAACTTTAGAAATGTAAGAATCATATCAAGGTATGTCCAAAAGGGTTAACATTGGAGGCCCGAGACTGCTATGTTAAGAAGGGCTTGCTTGCAAGGCTGGCCCTTGGCTGGCATTTGGGACCTTGGATTTTGAGAGCGCTCCTACTTTTCCTAACTGATACGGGTGGCTCACTGTGCCTAGACTGCTTGTACAGTCAATCTTCTGAACATCTGCTTTCCTTCTGGGAATCTGGAATTTTGGCACACGGCTAGGCAAAGGGTGCCTATGTGGCCAGCCTCCAGTTAGAACGTTGGGTCCGAGTCTCCAGGGAGTATTAAAACAGTCTTTCTCTTTCTGTCTCTCTTGGCAGAAACATCACACACGAGTGTCTGCATTTTTGTTGCTGGAGTAAGTGTGTGCTCGGTGTGACCACTCACGGGAGAGAGTAAGGAAGTAAGTAAGGAGAGAGTAAGGAAGCCTGTGTACCAGATTCCCCCAGTCTCTGCCTATGTCCTTTTTTTTCCTTTCTTTCTTTTTGTTTTGTTTTTGAGACAGGATCTCACTCTTTTGCCCAGGCTAGAATACAGTGGCATCATAGCTCATTGCAACCTCAAACTTCTGGGCTGAAGTGTTCCTCCTGTCTCAGCCTCCCAAGTAGCTGGGACTACAGGCACGTACCACCATGCCTTGCTAAATTTTCTGTATTTGTAGGGACAGGGTCTTGCTATTTTGCTCAGGCTGGTCTCAAACTCCTGGCCTCAAGTGATCCTCCTATCTAGGACTCCCAAAATGCTAGGATTACAGGCGTGAGCCATTGTGCCTGGCCTGTGTTCTTTTCCCCTTATGATCCAGCTATATATCTTGAATATGTTGCTGTAATAAACTTTAGCTTTTAGTGCAACTAAATGCTGAATCCTATGAGTGCTTCTTTCAAATCTCTGAGTGTGGGGGTAGTCTTGGAGATCCCTGACACGAAGTATTTACTACTAATGGTGAAAGGAGAAGAATGTTGTACTTCACTCTAAAAGTGAATGAAGAATGCAAAGTTGAGTGTTGCTAGTAAATGGAGAGAATGTGTGTCTAGTGTTGGTAGAGAATGGAGCAATGTTGAGTCTAGCAGAAGGTTTGATGATCAGAATGCTGGGTCCTACACAGTGTAGTAGATAAATAAATAGTGACTAGTTCCTAATGCTCCTCATGTCTCAATCAGGGGAAGGAAGTGAGCTCTCACCTTATCTGCCCACCTGTTCTGTGCTCTTGGGCAGCGGGACTTACCTTGGGCAGAGATGCTCGTGAGCCAGAGCTCTGGGTGGTCATGGTGAGCACAGTGGTGATGCCCAGGCCCACACGGGCTGGTGCAGCATCCATGTTGATCCAGAAGGAGATCCAGGAGAGGATGACAATGAGCAGGCTGGGAATATACATCTGGATCAGGTAGTAGCCCATCTGCCGCTCCAGGTGGAACCGGGCCTCGATGCAGGTGAATTTACCTGCAAGAAATGATAGTGAGAGTGCATGTAGCCTGGTGGATAGGAGCAAGGGCTTTAGGGTCAGAGCAACCTTGGCTGGAGTCCTGGTTCAGCCTCACACTAGCTGTGTGTAGGCAAGTGTTTGAATCATTCTGTATCTCGGGTTCCTCATATACAGTAAACTGGGGCTAATAACAATACTTACTTCTTGTGGCTACCTCTATGGCTACAGCGAGGAAAAAATGAGATGATGCTTATGAGGACCTTAGCATAGTCCTCACACATCACAAATTACCAGGATTGTCAGTTGCCATCGTCATCATCAGCATCATCACTATTTTGTTGCTAAAAATGGGCCTGGCCAAGTGGATCCTCTACCCTTCTGCCAATTATGGTCCCCAAACATGACTTGGTTCTGTTACTCCTTCTTGTAAAACCTTTCATTCCTTCCTTCCCTCTTCATACAAGTAAGTTCCCACTACTTACAGGATAAGGTTCAAACTCTTCAGTCTCCCCTTGGCAGTTGAGCTCTAACCGGTCTTTCCACGCCCTTTCCCTTCTGTCTCCACGCTTGATATGACTCCCTGCCTTCCACTCCTTGCCTTCAGCATTCCCTGCACTTTCACACTTCTGAGCTTTGGACCTTGCGCATCCCTTTGCCTGGAATGCTCTTATTCCTTTCCACAACTGGCCTAAGAAATGCTCCTTCTCCTCCATGGCGGCATAAATGTGAAGACTCCCCCAGGCAGGCACCTCTTTTTTTTTTTTTTTTTCCCTGTGTTCCCTCAGCCCTGTTCACATGATCATCAGAGACTTTGAGGCACACTGCAGCAAGTGAGTGGGCACGTCGCGCTCTCTGTCTTCTGCACTGGACTGGGCAGCTTGTCTCTCTCTGTCTGTGTATCCCTGGAACTGGGACAGGGCCAACCCCACGGTGTGGGTCTCTGTTCCTGTCCACCGAAGCATAGTAACTAGGGGGTTTCCTGCAGCTCCATCTAGGCAGGGCCTTGTCAGTCTTTTCTCCTTGTATCCACAGGGGCTAGCACGGAGCTCAGCTCTCATGTAAATGAAAACGGTGAAGAGCAAATGAGAAACGAATGAGAAAAGGCTGTGTGCGTTTAGGTTGTTTCCATGTCTTGGCTGTTGTGAGTAATACTGCAATAAAGTGGGAGTGCAGATGTCTCTTTGGGATACTGATTTCATTTTGTTTTTTTGGATAAATATCCAGAAGTAGGATTGCTGGATCATAAGGTAGTTCTCAATGGATGTATGGATAAAGAAAATGGAACATTATTCATCTTTAAAAAAGAAGGAAATCCTGCCATTTGTGACAACATGGATGAACCTGGAGGGCATTTTTATACTGAGTGAAATAAGCCAGACACAGAAAAATACTGCATGATCTCGCTTATATGTGAAATCTAAAATTGTGTCAAACTCATAGAAGCAGAAAGTATTATAGAATGGTGGCTGCCAGGGGCTGGGTTGGTGGTCATGGTGGGGAAACGGAGAGATTTTGGTCAAAGGGTACAAAGTTTCTATTATGCAAGATGAGTAAGTTCTGGAGATCTAATGTACAGCAATGTGACCAGAGTCAACTATACTATACTGTATACTTGAAATTTGCTGAGAGGGTAGCTCCAATGAGAACACGAGTTCTCATCAGACATACACACATACACATACATGGTAAGTATGTAAGGTGATGGATATATTATAATGATTAGCTTGATTGTGGTAATCATTTCACAGTGTACATGTGTAGCGAAACATCAAGTTGCCCACCTTCAATATATACAATTTTTATTTGTCAATTATATCTCAAGGAAGCTGGAAAAAACAAAAAAGGAAATGCTGTATAGATAGTAAAGGGCTGTGCTATGTGAGGGTCAGTTGTGATGATTTGATTCGTGGGGAATCATTGTTCTCATGACAGCTAATGGGAATCCCACTATCCCTGTGAGTCTCAGCCTGCCCAGGAGTGAAGAGAGTATCTTTGAGGTTCTGAGACATCTCTGAGGTGACCCAGAAAGGGACAGCTGTCCCAGACACACCAGACCCCAGCCTTCCTGCCCTTTCACTAGGCTTTCTCCTTGCACCAGAGCCTAGAATGATTTCTCTCCATCTTTCTCCTTTCCCTCTTCCTCTGCTTGGCCTGTTACCAGCCTGTTGTGTGCCTCTGCTCAGCTGGATCCAGACGGCAGCTTCCTACCCAGCCTTCCAGCTGGCTTACCAACCGACTGACTGTCTTCCACTGTGCTTGCATGAGCTTGTTCCCAGCCTGAGAGGGGCATGCAAAGCCGGTCTTGATCCTGCTCCAGTGCATTCATGTATTCAGTTTTCCAGCAAAGGCCATGCTAGGCATAGGAGGTAGACAGCTGAGCTAAACATTTTGGTTTCTCTGCCCTCTTGTAGCTCACAGGCTAGCGGACCCTTTCCAACTATTTACTAACCTTCCCTCTTGCTGAGCTCCAATGGCACCATTCTCTATACTCTTGCCCTATCAGAAATGCCAGCTGTTCTGTGACAGAGACTGCCAGGTGTCTTCCCAATGTCAGTTCTTCCCTTCTGCCTTAGGATTAGGCTCCATTCGGCTCCCTGTTAAAAAGACTGAGTTTACCAGCTTCCCTTGTAAGTAGGGATGGCCTAAGCTTAAGTTACTTACTCCAGGATTCATAAGAAGAAAATGTCAGAGCTGATTTTTGGTTTCAAAACCTGTTCTCTTAACCCCTAGGTAATAAATATGGAGCTGTGCCCATCATGGGTACTTCATAAGATCTGTGGAACCAATGATTGAATGAGTGTTTCAAATGACATCTGGTCCTGGTTGGGGGGTGGGGTCTGATGGGGGTGGCCCCTTGCACCTACCTGTGTTGTAATGCTTGGTGCAGTATCTCAAGTCCTTCTCTTCCTTCAGGATAAACTGAGGCAGGGTTAGTCCATCTGCCACCTGCACAGCTCCCTGCTCCTGCCACTCAAAGATGAGGTCGTTCATGGTATATCCAACTGGGATGGGATCAGAAGAAGGAGCAGTCACCACCCAGAAGCACTTGTTTGAAGCATGTCAGGGTTGGTTATGGTTAGAGGCCGAGAGAGGCATCAGACCTCAATGGAACTCATGAGACACTATTACTTCCTTTTTTTCTCACAAAGGAGGTTAAAACTGGTTTGTTTATGTATACCCTGCAGCTCTTCCAAACCCTGCCTTAGCTTGTCCTGTCATCCTCACCCTCACCCCCGTGGTGCCGTGCAGTTGACATCTGCTATTTTTACTGGAACACCACCCTTTCCTGCCTCCCATTTTGCTCACAACAGATTTTCCTCTAGGGAACAACTCTTATCGCATCCTGTCTTGGTGGGACTAACCATGGAGGTGGGGACAAGGTGTGAAATGATGACTCAAGTTGGGCCAATCAGATTCTCTGCCCCAGGACTTTGGCTCTTGAGTGAAGTAACAAGAGGTTCAGAATCAGGGGGTGCTGATTCCCCCCGTGGTCTGGGCTCCAGGGAAATGGTCTCTTAGTTCCTGCTGCCTAGATGCTCTGCCCGGTTCTGTACTTTTAAGTTAGACTGGTTTCTGTGTTTGCAGTCAAAGAAGTCGGCTATTCCATCCGTTAAAACCTTGGTTCTCCACGAAGCCTTTTCCAAGACCCTCTCTCCTTCCCCATCAGAAGAAAGCATACCTTCTGCCATGAGGCCACAGCGTGTTGGACTTGGAACAACACGTTGACCACCACTTCCTGCCCTTTGTTAATCTGTGCAGTCAGTTCTCTTTCTCCTCTGCTGGAGGAGCATCCTGTGAGTTCAAGGACCACAACTTATTCAAGCTATTTCTCCTCCATTCCTGGTGGAGGGACATGGGACATGCCTCTGGCTCTAAAGCTTGGGCCTTAGGCAGACAATGTAAGGGAAATTATATTTCTAATCCATTTTCTAAAAGCAAAGCCCTTCATCTAGTATTATATTTTGGGTTATTACAGTAATCTCTTGGGCTCCGGCAGTTAGGAGCAGCTGTGTGGGAATTTCTGCCTGTCTCGTGGGTAAATGGGAGCCTAGTTCTTTGGAGAGGACTCGTGCAAGGGACTCACAGCTTTCCAGTTGCATGATACACGTCTGGACGTCCATGGGGAAGTTCTTCAAGTCCATGGGGCAGGCCAGTGTCAGCGTGATTCTGGGGAGAGAAGGGAGTTGAATGATGCTGGATCCATAGATGAGGGAGGCTGTGCCTCCATTCTAGTGACTCTCAGAAAAGCAGTTGTCTAGGATAGGGAAAGGAGGTCAGGAAACCAGTGTGTATTGAATAAATGTGTGTATGTTTCCAAGTTCCTGATACAGAACTTGATAAAGGTAGGTTGCCTAAAGTCACACAGAGTCAGTGGAACTTCTGGGTTTCTTTGGAGTCTATCTGGCGTTGAGAGGCCTGTCTTTAGCAAGATGCCTGCAGGCCTGCTGCCCACTTCCCCGCTCTTCTGCAGAGCCCTAAGAGAGAGACAGCGGTCGAACTGTAAGCTGAGCAGCGCCAGGCCTCAGGCATCCCCAGCCGCACCTGCAGCAGATGCTGCAAGTGCTTCCTGGCATCCTCTCTTCACACCCTGGGCTCATCAAAAGTGATTTCAAAGAGGCCCCCTGCCTTCTGGGTGTCCAAACACAGCTGACTCGTATCAGTGGGCTCCCGCTGGGGTCAGCTGGAAAGGGTCGGGTTTCCCGGGATTCTGGGCTCGCTGTTTATTTTGGTTGTTCGATCCTTGCAAAGGCCACAGACTCAGAATCAGAGGGAGTCCCTTCAACAGAACCTCAGGCCCGCAGCCCAGGCTGGGACACGAGACTGCAGCTTGAAAGGCTCAGCCAACATCTGAGCACCTCCTGCAGGGAACAGAGAAGAAGGGCTCTCAGAGCCCAGAGGAGCCTTAGATCAAGTCAACTCCTTCCTGTGACAGGTGAGAAGAACAGGGCGTAGAGAGGGATAGGGTGAGAGTCACCTAAGGTCACACAGCAAGCTGATGGCTCAGCCAGGATTCAAAGCCAGGTCTCTTGGCCTTTGGATTCTGAGTCCTAGTGGGGTTGGCTCATGTGTTTGCTGGCAGGCTTTCTAGCACTGCTGTCATGAAAAGCCCTGAGATACCTAATTGGTGGCATTCCAGTGCTGCGGTCCCCAACCCCTGTGCGACAGACCAGTACTGCTCCGCAGCCGGTTAGGAACCAGGGCCGCACAGCAGGAGGTGAGCAGCGGGGCAAGTGAGTGAAGCTTCATCTGTGTTTACAGCTGCTCCCCATCGCTTACGTCACCGCCTGAGCTCCGCCTCCTGCTAGACAAGCGGAGGCGCTAGATTCTCACAGGAGGGCAAACCCTACTGTCAGCTGCGCATGCGAGAGATCTGGGTCGCTTGTTCCTTATGAGAATCTAATGCCTGATGATCTGAGGTGGAGCTGAGGTGGTGATGCTCGGGCCGGGGAGCGGCTGCAAATACAGATTATCATTAGCAGAGAGGTTTGACTGCACAATAAATGCAATGTGCTTGAATCATCCTGAAACCATCCCCCACTGCCCCTTGTCCAAAGAAAAATTGTCTTCCATGAAACTGGTCCCTGATGCCAAAAAGGCTGGGCCCACTGTTCTCATGGAACTCAGCTGCACAGGGCAAAGCACCCAGCCCTGTGTGACTCTCTCCCTCTGGCACACACCCACAGCTCTGCATGTGGGCCTCTTTAAGCATAAGGTAGAAGTAAGCAGGGAGAAAGGGAAGGGAGAGGGAAAGGAAGAAGAGGGAAAAGAAGGGAGAGGAAGAAGGAGGGGGAAAGTGGATGCAGTTGAATTTCTGAAAATAAAACCTCCAAAGTGGGGCAGCTGTCACACTGGGTTAAATTCCTTGAGTTGAATGACCTTGGAAACATCACTTTCTGCTGATTTGTCCTTCTGTCATGCTGCACTGGGACTTAGCTTCCTGCAGATAGGAAGCTAGCCTGGCAGCAGCGAAATCCAAACGGGGTGACCCTACCCTCACCCCAGCCAGTCAGGGCCTGGATGGCCATTTCTTAAACCCCTCACTCTTCCAGTCTGGATGGGTGCAGGGTGGGATGGGCTCCAGGGTGAGGAAGGCCACGGGAGCCTCTGGTTCCTCCAGGCCTGCCTCTCCCCCACCCAGCTGCTCTCTGAGTTCAGTTTCACCTGACGGCTAGGACCTGTACAGCCTCCCGCCCCCACCCCAAGGCCTGGACTCCTTGGAGGGGACTCATTTAGGACTAATGCTCTTTTAAGTTCTTTGACATAGAAACATATTCATACATTGATCAAATAGTTGAGTGCCTCTTGAATGCACTGTTCTAGACTTTGAGAGGGCGTCGGATCTACATTAATACAGATTAGAATCTAGGCTCTGCTACTAACTGTGGAGACTTTGCCAAGTCACTTTCATTTTCAGATCCTCGCTTGTCTAATCTGGAAAATGGGCATAATAAAACCTACTTCATGGGTCGTTAGGAGGATAAGATATAATACACGAAAAGTACCCAACATAGTGAGTAAATTTCCAGTAAGTGGTAGCTGCTATTGTTACATGTGTAAGGTCATTTCTTCACTTCTTGGACATTGGTCATTTCCCCCATATCTCTTCTGGGGAGGAGATGAGGGAGTAGGTGGGGAGGGGTTGCAGGAGATTCTGAAAGCTTTGCCCCTAACCAGTATCTGAGGGACACCCCACAGCTGGGGAGGGCATCCAATCTCCTAGACTCCATGCAGGGTATGGGGGATAGAAAGAGTTTATAGAAGGATGGAGCAGCCCTGGCGTACGCTGTGAACAGCACCACCCACCTGGCAGGCCCATTTACTTTGGAGTTGCTCTGATTTTCCAGGCTTTGTGCCTTTGCTGCTGCTATGGGTCGTCATGTTTGAATACTCTTTCTTGTCTTGTTTCATGGAAATGTTGGGTAACTTAAACCCCACCGTCTCCAGGATGCCCTCCCTGGTTTCCTCAGTTGTATTAATGATAAACCACTTGCTCCTAGGACTCCCCGGGATATTTTATTCTTACTTGCTGAGTGTAAGCGGCAGAGCTAGGTCTGCCCATTCTGCAGGGGCCTTGGTTTGCCAGGACCCACTCACCTCTGTCTGGGCCCCTTGTTAGTGTCTGTCAGTGGGGCAAGGTGCCTTTTGAGGCAGGAGCAGGCAGACCTGTACGGAACTCACCTGATGCTGTAGAGGACGTTCCCATTCCGGGAGATCCTCAGCAATTTGTTGTCTGTGGTGATCTCGTGGAAGTGGGCGCCCTTCTCATTGGCGAAGAACAGGTCAGGTTTCCAGATGGAATCTAACATGGATGGGTCCAGGTCCAGAGAGTCATCAGGGTATTCGTTATAGGCCAGACGGGGGTCGTTCCACTGCTGCCTCAGGAAGATATTGACCCTATAGTCCTACAGCCGGGAGAAAATGCAGCATGAGATATTGCACCAACTCTTGGGGGACCCAGGTGCTTGTGGTCAGGGCTCTCCAAAACCTTTTCTGCAGGATGTTATTAGAGTGTGGTTGCATCTTGTGTGGGGGTGAAACATAAAGTCTGTGCATCAGGCAAAAACCATGGGAGTCATAATTATCCCTGAAACTCCTCTTAAATGGCCCATTAAGTATATTCAACCCTGAACTGAGATTATTTAAATGTTATTCCTTGTTTTGAAAAACGTTCAAAATAAAGTTCAAAGACTGATGTAATAAACAGCTGTTTTCATAATCTTTTTTTTTTTTTGAGACAGAGTCTCACTCTGTTACCCTGGCTAGAGTGCAGTGACATCATCATAGCTCACTGCAACCTCAGACTCCTGGGCTCAAGCAATCCTCCTGCCTCAACCTCCCTAGTAGCTGGGACTACAGGCGTGCATCACCTTGTCCAGCCAATGTTTTCATAATCTTGTTAATATTTTGTCATGTTTGGTGCAGTGTTTTAGATAAGAGAAATAATATATCAGAGATAAAGTTGAAATTCCCCTTTTACCATCAACCCCGATAGTACAGAAATTCATATGCACACTGAGGTTGGAGAGTCAGCAATCCAGACAGACTGAAGGAATAAAAGGAAAGACTGAAAGCTGATGTCTGAGCATTCCAACTTTTCTGCCTAAAAAAGAACAATTAATTCCCAGGCAGTGAAGGAAGGATTGGTGGAAGAATTCTATTGTGTTCCTGCTGGTCCTAGGGTGCATACCATTCTCTTTTAATACCAGCCTTCTATCATTTTCTATGACATGTGTTGATTTGTTTGGAAAGCTTTAATAGATGTCATTAAATAGAAGTCACATGTTACTGGCTTCTCAACTCAGTGCTAAGTTAATGTTTCTCTGCTGGAATTGCAATGTAGTTAATCCACTAAAAAAAAATAATTCACAGATCAAATCAATTAGGGAAATGTTAGATGAGATGAAATGCAGCAGGTTTTTTTATTGTAGGACTTCTCAGAGACCTGAATATCCTAATGAATTGTGTGCATCTCCAAGAAGGGAATAGAATATGCAATATTTCCCTGGTTTATTTTGGCCATGGAACTCTTATTTTGTGCATGATGTTCATCTTCTATAGATGTAGGTTAGGAATTTCTGTCCTAGTCAAAACTCCATCCCCAACGCCCCACCGCCACT
>VBSM01003214.1:2763873-2793328 GCA_008086735.1 Cheirogaleus medius
TACAGATGAAGAAACTGAAGTCCAGGGAGCATTGAGACTGGCTCAGGGTGACTAAAAATGTAGGGGCAAGGCTGATTCTGGAACCCAAGTGTTCTGACTCCTAGCTGAAGGTTTGTTGAACTTTCTCTGCTGATCCTATAGGAACTGAAAGAGTCTGTTTAGTTTCCATTCACAGCATGAGAAGCAATTATGGTATGGGTAGGTCTCCATGGCAGAAAACTGGGTAATGCAGTAACAAAATATTTCCATTAAGAAAAGTTTCTTATTTTGTTAGGCTTTGTAAACCTGGGGTCCATGAATATTATGACATTGCAGGTAGAATTCATGGCATATTTGTGTTTCCCAAGGAGGAAGGGCATAGCTCTCTGTGTTGGATTCCCAAAAGGGTCTGTAGTTCTTCAAAAGATTAATAACCTCAGCTTCAGCCCAACTTTAAATGCTCTCCTTCAAGGAATAATCTCCACACATGAGGGCCCCCTATTGCTCTTTCCCTGAGGGTCCTGGATAAATGAGGTCATGCTAGATTTTCTTTTGGGGTGCTGCTCCTAAATCCTCATCAGTCTTGATCTGTCATCAGCAGGGAGAACTAAAACAAACAACCTTCCTCCTCACTCTCACCCTCGCCCTCACCTCTCCCTAATTCCTCCCACAGCACTTGCCTCATTCTGTTTGCCTACAAAAATATCAATAGCTTTATAAAATGTTCCAAGGTATTTTATAGGATTGTTCTGTAGTTTAATTGAAGCCTCTCCTTCTAACCCCATGGAAAGTGACATTGGGTCTCATAATCTCATGTCTTACAAGTCCTGTGGTGGAGGAAGACTTAAGGCCAGGCCTGGATGTTGGATTTCTATCTGTCCCGTCGATGGTAACAGATAGCTCTGAATCTGGCCCCATATAATCGGGGGTTGGAAAGAGCCTCCTTCCTCCCTTGGATTTTACATGAAGCATGTGTGTGTGATTGTGTGTTACGATGAGGCATTGGGCAAGTCATATCGGAGTGGACAGACTATGAATGGTTGGGCAGAAAAAGCCGCTGGTCCCCAAGCCCTGGCTGCACTTTTGAAGTTCTTGCCAGTGACACGTCAAGTTCATTTATGTGGCTGGAAGGAAGAAAAGGAAGTGGCATTTCTTAAAATGGTCTGTTAGGCAGCAGGCGCCATTCTAGATACTGTCACATACATTTAATCCTTGTCCGCTGCAAGTTAGACAGATTCCCATAGTGAGGGTAAGGACACAGGTTTGGAAAGGTTGAGAAATGTGTCCAAGGCAAAGGGATAGTGAGTGGCAGAGCTGGGATTAGAATCAGCATCAGCCTAAGCCTCTGTTGGGCGCTTGTGAGTTGCGTCACGTGGTGTGGCCAGCCAATTCTGTGCCAGGGACACCTTCTCAGCCTCATTGCCTAGGCAGATTCTGCCTGCTCAGCTCAAGCCTTCTCTTCTGCCCCTGGGGCCTTAATGCCCCCAGGCTTCCCTGACCTCTCCCTTCCTGATCTCTTAGCAAAACCAAATCACCAGAAACATTTAATTGAGCACTTCCTTGCTATATCTGTCTTATCTCCTTAACTTGATTGGCAGCAAGTTGAGGGGATGAACCAGACATTATATTTTCACTGCACCCTCCCACGGAGCTACCCAGTACCCAGGAGGAGGAGGAGGCAAAGTTAGAAAAAGTTGGAGCTGAATGGGCTTTCCTCATTTTGTAGCTGTAGAGAATGAGACCCAGATGGGGAAGGCATTTTCTATGGTCACACAGCAATTAAGGAGAGAACTTGAGATGAGAACCTGGCTCTGCTTCTCTGGGCCTCGTGTAGAATGAGGTTAGGTTAGATAGTCTCTAAGAACCCTTCCAAATCTAACGGCCGATTGTTTTTACTTTTATTTTTTCCAACAACATTTAACTGAGTATGTGCTAAGTGTCAGGTACTATCCTAGGCACTGGGAAACCCACTGAGAACAAAAACGATGTATTTATTCAGTTATACTGAGATACGGGCCGTGATAGGGTTAAGTGCAGGGTGCTAGGGAAATATAGAAGACGGTGTCCCATCTAGACTTGGGAGTGGTGATCAGGAAGTCTCCAGGAAGAGTGAGATCTAAAGTGAGGTCAAATATGATTGAGCCAAAGAGGAAAATCATTTTGGGCAGTTGGGAGTGCATACGTGAAGGCCTAGAGGCAAAGTGTGAGTGTGGCGCTTCGGGAAGCATAGCGGGTAGATGAACAAGGAGGGGAGCAGGGGGAAGCACGCGGTCTTGTAAGCCGACTGAGGAATTTGGACTTCATCCTGTTAGTAATGTGGAACCTCGGAAGAATTTTAAGTAGAGATGGGTTTTATTACATTTGTATTTTATTACTGATATTTAAACATATTTTTGGTTTTTTCTTATTGTATAAGTCAAGCATGTTGACAGTAAAATATATAAATGTGGCCAGGTGTGATGCCTGTAATCCTAACACTCTGGGAGGCCAAGGCAGGAGGATTGCTTGAGCTCAGGAGTTCGAGACCATCCTGAGCAAGAGTGAGACCCTGTCTTTAACAAAAATAGTAAAATAATTAGCTGGGTGTGGTGGCAAGAGGATTGCTTGAGCGCAGGAGTTTGAGGTTGCTGTGAGCTAGGCTGACACCATGGCAGTGCAGCCCAGGCAACAGAGTGAGACTCTGTCTCAAAAAAAAAAAATGCATATACATATAAATGTACATCATCTAAAATAAGAAAAATGGGCCAGGCATGGTGGCTCACGCCTGTAATCCTAGCACTCTGGGAGGCCAAGCCGGGAGGATCACTTGAGGTTGGAAGTTTGAGACCAGCCTGAGCAAAAGCGAGATCCCGTCTCTACCAAAAATAGAAAAAACTTAGCCGAGCATGGTGACACATGCCTTGTAGTCTCAGCTACTCAGGAGGCTGAGGCAGGAGGATCCCTTGAGCCCAGCAGTTTGAGATTGTGGTGAGCTGTGATGACGCCACTGTACTCTACCCAAGGCAACAGAGTGAGACTCTGTCTCAATCAATCAATCATAATAAGATAAAATAAATTAAGAAAAATAAAACCCATAGGGTCTCATTATGAAATGACTAATAAAAGTTAGCTCAAGAGACAGGGAGGATGTATCTCTGTATCCTCAGGTAGCTTGGCTCCTCCTACCTGCAGCTCCTGCCTTCAGCAGCTGCTACCCAAACAAGTTGCCACCATTCATTTTCTGTCCCCAAGTTGATAAACAGCAGTGGGAAATGCAGCTTGGAAGAGATCAGTGTAATTGGTGTAATATGCTGAAAGCTAAATGCTGTTTTGCTTATTTAGCCCTGTACTTTTAATGTTGTTTGGTGTTTGACATGCTGAGGGTTCAGGTTCAAGTTCAGGGGCTGGAGGAGCAACATTTGAATTCTCCACCTTAGCACCTCAGGATCCACCCCTGGTAGCTGGTTTCTAGGTCTCAAATTCTCAAGGATTAGCCCATAAACCTGAAGCAGGAGGGATTTCCAGAGCTCTAGTTCAATGGTCTTCAGCATAAACTCACCCATCCTGCCTCTGAGATTCCCTGATGATCTGATTTCTGGTCATGGGCAATTAGCTGCCTTGCTTGAAGACCAAGGTGGAGTGTTAACTCATTCATTCATTCATTCATTCATTCCACCAACATTTATTGAGTTTCCCGTGTTCCACCTGCAGTTGGATCTGTCCCCCACTCTTACTGTGTCTAATTTCCGATTCTAACGTAAGTCCTCTAAACTCAGTATTGTGGTGAAATAGAAAGCATGAAGTGTTTTAGCAGGAAGGAGCTAAGAGCTTGTTTGAGTGTGTTGGTGGCAAGGGGTGTGGAGGGCAAGAGGTGTGCCCATTGTAGTCAGAAACAGGAGACATCGCATCAAGAGGTGAACAAAAGAACCAGATTCTCAGACTTCTTAAAACTCAGCTCTCCAGCTCTTACAGAGATGTCTTGTCTCTAAACTCAGTCCAAATCTGTAAATGTTTATCAGGCTGATTGGGAGTACAGTGAAGGCAGAAGCACAAGAATTATCTAGTAGGCAAGGTATGATATGGACATACATATCTACTATATAAAAGTGAAAGTGACGAAGGCTGTAAGGAGCCCTAAGAGATTGCTGTTGAATGTTGCTTTCAAGTCATAGGCTTGGATCTGGAGAGGCTTTTGGGCAGAAGGTGGCATTTGAGACAGACCCTTTCAGTGAGTTCCATCCTCCTGAAGTTAGCATCTCTAATCTGCAATTGTTCAGAGCTATGAGCAATGTCTGGTTTCTCCTGGGAAGGAGGCCAGTGATGTGTGAGGAGTACAGACTTAGAACAGGATGGGGCATGAGGACAAGGCTGTAGCCTCAGGGTATTTATTGTAAAATTAGGATATACGTAATTGGGGGTAAAAGGAATCTCATGTAGAAGGAATAACACAAGCAAATGTGTGTAGGCAGGGGCATTCAGATGGTTCAGTTTAGCTCAACCATTAGCAGCACAAGTAATAACAGTTCTTCTTTATTGAGGATCTGCTACATGCCAGGCATTATGTCTAAGCATGCCCCACACGTCAGCTTATTTTGTCTTTAAAACAATCCTAGGATGTATGATCGGTATTTTCAACCTAATTTGATAGATGAAGAAAGTTCTTTGTCTAGTTCTTTGTCAAAGTTCTAGTTACTTTGTCCAAATTCACACAGTAAGCAGTGGGGCTAGAGTTCAAACCTGGTTTTCAGATTATATAAAGTTTATGCTCTCAACCACTCCGCTGTGAGAAGGCTGTGGAACGGATTGATTTGAGGCTGTGGATATCCTTAACTGCCAAACCAAGGCGTTTGGATTTTATTCTGTAGCCAATTTGGCACCACTGAAGACTTCAGCAGTGTGGCAATATCACAATTTGATGTCAGGAAGATCCGTTTGTCAGGAACAACCGTGGGGTATTGGAAGCAAGAGAAAACAGGTACAGAAAGCCCTGTTTTGGGGCTGTTGTGACAATTCAGTTGAGGTTAAGAAGGATCTAAACTAAGATAGTAGGAATGGAGCGGGGAGTAGATGAGAGAATCATAGTTCTTTATCATCATCATCATCATCTGCATCATTTTCATCATTACATATTACAGTTAGAAAGAACTTTGGAGACTTCTGTCTCAACTCCTTCATTTTACAGGTGGCCCCGAGAGGGAAAGGGACTTTCTCAGAGCCACACAGCAATTCAATGACTAAGGTGGGACTTACATGCAGGAATCTTGACCCCTATCCCACTTCTTTTTTTTTTTTTTTTTTATCCTTTGAGAGAAGCCCCAGGGCCAAGAGGACAAAAACCAAGTTGATCTGTCATCAGGCAGTCTTAGCTTCCCTGGAGAAGCTCTAAAGTGGGTTTCTCTCTGACGGGGTTTGGGACTAAGATGCACATGAGCTGGACCAGTCTGCCCAAGGCCAGAGGCCGGGGGGCCCATTCAGAGTGTCGGGGGAAGGATGCTCAGGCATGGTTTATGAGTGCTGCTTCCCTTTCCCTGGTTCCTTTTTTCTCAAGCACTTTCCCAGACATCCAAGAAGCATGATAGAAGGAAAGAATCATAGATGTTTCCTGCAAATGTAAGAAAAGTCAGCCTCAGTCTCCCTGCTGTCCTTTGAAAGTGTGGACCTGGCTCAGTTGGCACATGTAGGGTTTACTAAATCCTGGCTGAGGGCCAGGGACTGTGCTAAGTGCTTTATATGAAACTTGTCACTAAATTCTCACTGTGACACCATTTTATAGGTCAACCGAGGCCTGGGGATATTAAGTACTTTACCTAAACTTAGTGACAGAGCTGAGACTCAACTCCAGGACTATTTGACTCCAAAATCCTGTGCTTTTAAGTAGTGCATTATATTGGCTCCTTTTACTAATAATGTCATATTTATTTGCTGATTTTTTACTTTCAAAGCACCCTCGCAGTAGATTTATTTCTATGAGGTTTGGTGTAAAAGAGAAGATGCTTACTCCCATTGGACGTACGTGGAAACTAAAGCCCTAAAATCTTAAGTTCCCATCACAAGTTACTTACTGGTATATTTAGAATTGGTAATAGCAATGCAAATAATACTAATATATTGAGACTTTACTACCTGTAAGAAACAATGCTAAGAGTTTTCTATGTGTTATTTTATCTTCACGGTAGCTCTGTGATATAGATTCTATTATCATTCCCAATTTATTGTTAGGGGAATCAAGGCACAGAAAGGTTGGGGTGCCATTCCTGATATCACACAGCTAATAAGTAGCAAAGCTAGGATTTGAACCCAGGATGTTAATGCCATAGCTGAAGCATTCAACCAGTAGACTACCCAGGATCTCTCAGAATTGCATTGAGTGAGTTTCATGACACCTCAATGCCATCAGCTACTACCTCTGGCTACTGTTATGTACCTATGGGTTTGTAGATGCCCATAACTAACAGGAAGTATTAAAAAAGGGCAAAGGACAGAAAGCTTCTGTTCCAGGTTTAACAGTTGACTGGTGCCTTTTTACTGACTTGGCCCATGGATTTGACCCATTTCTGTTGCCCACTCAAGTCCAGTGCTTGCAGACTGCCCAGATCCCTGCCTATTGCCTGCTTGGCCCCAGATGGCTGCTTTGTGCCTTGACCCTCTCCTAAGTCACCACGCTGCCTGGTGCATTCTCATTTGAATATCACACCAACAGAACTACATTTGTTGCAAAGAACTATAGATGGTTTAGACCAGTGGAACTGAACATCTTTGTCTTTAGGGTATCACTAAAGCTCAGCACGAGTTTAATAATTATGTAAAAGTTCTAATAGCAGCTACTTTTATTGGGTGTGTAACATTTGCGAGAACTTTATATGTATTGTATCTCTAAACTTTTCATCAACCTAGCATACTTGGTATTATTATACTTATTTTATGGGGGAGGAAACTGAAATTCAGGGAGGTTAGACAGAGGTTAAGTGTCTTGCCCAAGGTCACATAGCTGGTAGGTGCTGGAACAGGGATATGAATCTAGGATTTCTGGTTTCTAATTTCACAATCTTTTACAATTGTATGCTATCTCTTTTTTCCCTTTTTTTAGAAAAAAATTTAAATCAAGCTTCATCTATTTTATTTTAAATCTACTTAAAATACTTTTATTAACATTTAAAAATTAAATATTTAAAATATTAAATATTTTAAACATATATTTTTATTAAAAATTAAATATAGTACTTTAAATCATCTATTGTATAGATGAAGGAAATATGGTAGACATAGTATACTGGGACCCCACTGACCCCATGGGACAGGTTGGCTCATAAATATCCTTATAATCAGCATCAGGTCGAGAACTTTGGATTGGGATATTAAACAGTGAGGTGGATTCATAACTGGTTGCCAAAGGGTACAAATTGAAGGGCGGATGTTAACCTGGAAAGAAGAAGGCAGACAGAGTTGGCAGAGCAGGGCACAGTGGTGAGGCATGCCACTAACAAACTTGCAAATATGGAAAATAAGGTCACCCTCTGTGAGTTAAACTAACAACGGAGATGAACATGCAATTGAGGGAATCTGGTGAGGCCCAGCATCCATCTCAACCACTTATGTGTAATCACAATGATTTACGATAGGCATGTGCTTGTAATTTAATGGGGAGAACCCTAATTTATTGTACTGCCTCTTGTTTAGAGAACTAGTTTATAAACGTATGTGGAACACTCATTCTGTAGTATTAGAAAGGGCAGTTCAAGAAGCAAGAGTTTGGCCATTGGTAACCTAGCATCACCTGGGGGATAGCGTCACTGTGTCAGGGGAAACAACTTTCTTGTCACTGGAGAGAGGGTTTCTGTGTGGCGAGGCAAGGATGGTTTCTTAGCCCTTTCTTTGGCCTGGATGAAATTTCCCTCAATTTCATCCCACTACCTCCTTTTCCTCCGATTCCAGTTATCCCCAAAGCTCCTTTTGCTTGGCTTTCTTGGTGTTTGGATAGTGGCGAGGAAGCAAGCTCATGGAGGACATGAGCGTTTCTATTATTAGAATGGAAAGTTCCATTGTAAGTTGCAATAACTTGGCAGACTGATTTCCTCACTTCAGTCTTTTGTGGGTTTAATTGTAAGGAGTCAACCTTCCTGAATTTGATCTGATGGAGAGCCACACTCTGGCTGTCATAAATTCTCTGTTTTGATACCTCCCTCGATGGTGTATTTGGGAGAGAATCATCCAGCAGATGAAATCAAGACTCTCATAATCCCAAGTTCTGCCTGTGACAGACGCTAATGGCATGTCTGAGAGCTCTCTCCTTGGTGCTCTCGTAGTCTTCAGTTTACCAAGGCTTTGGGGAGTGTGTACTCTATCTAACTGGATGACATTTAATAGACTTTCTCTTGGATCCCCCAAACTCAAGAGTATAAGAAATGACCTAGCATAAACTGTGTAGAATGACAGAAAATATAATGCAAAAAGCAGAAACAGCAAAAGATCCCATCCACAATAACAACAAATCCCGCAAAATATCTAGGAATAAACCTAATAAGAAATTCGCAAGTCAATATATTTAAGAAAAACCTCTGAAACTTTACTGGAATGCACAAAGAAATACCTACATAAATGGAGAGACATAGTGTATTTATAAAATATTATAAAGATGTAATTTATTCCAAAATTAATCTATAAACTCAATATAATCCTAATCAAAATCTGAGGGGATTTTTTTTTTTTTAAATGAGGTCTTGCTATGTTGCCTAAGCTAGTCTTGAACTCCTGGGCTCAAGGGATCCTTCCACTTTAGCCTCCTGAGTAGCTGGGATTATAGGTATGTGCCACAGAGCCTACTTTCCTGAGGGGATTTTATAGACCTCCACAAGTTGATTCTAAAGTTCATATGGAAGAGAAAATGGGCTGGAAAGGTCAAGAAAACCTTTTGAAAGAAGAACAACAGAGGGCTCTCTAAAAGCCATAGAGATATAATATCAAGTCATAGTAATTCCAGCAGTGTGGAATCAGTGCAGAAACAGACAAACAGAGCAATGGAGCAATAAAGTAAGTCTAGAAACTAGAAATGTATATGTGGGATTTTATTTTTTGAGAAAGATAGCATTTCAAATCAGTGGGAGACATAATGGCTATTTAAAAAATGGTGTTGGAATAATTTCTACCCAATCAGAGAAAAATAGAGTTAAACCCTGAGCAAATACTTTATAGAAAATTAAAGTACAAATGGATTAAGGAGGTACGTGTATAAAAAAAACCCCTATAATATTATTCAAAACACCTGGTCAACATAGGCAAAGACGCTCAATTCAGTAGGAATCTGGAGTGCAAATTAAAAATGACAATGAGATATCATTTTGAATATCTCATTTGGTGACAGTGAAAAAGCCTGATAATATGTTGGGTTGGCAAGGATGAAGAGAAATGAGCAGTATTGTAGGGAATGTAAATTACTGAAGCTTCTTCGGAAGGGAGTTGACAATAATATCTGTCAAAATATTAATACTTTTTAAAAAGTAAATATTCTTTGATAAAGCAATTCCACTTCTTGGATATATCCCAGGGAAACGCACAAAAAATTCTGCACAAAAATGTCCATGATGGCGTTAATTGTCATAGTGTAATGCATGAGCCTAAAGGTACATCAGGAGAAAAGTGGTTAAATGCTGTTAATGACATGTTCATACATACTATGGAATTTTACAGGGAGGCTATAAAGTCTGGAAACAGTTTCATTTTGTTCTATATTTTATGTAACATTAATAAACAACTTATGTATTCTCTCATTTTCCAAATTTGGGAATGTATTCAAAAGAATGAGAGTTCAAAAGAATGAGGCAGGGCTGGGCACAGTGGTATATGCCTGTAATCCCAGTGCTTTGGGAGGCTGAGGCAGGAGAATCGTTTGAGGCCAGGAGTTTGAGGTTACAGTGAGCGATAATCATGCATTGCACTCCAGCCTGGGCAATAGAGCAAAACTCTGTCTCTAAAAATAAAAATAAAAAGGATGAGGTAGACCTCTCTGTAGTGATGTCGAGAGAGATGCCAAGCCATGGTGGAGGGGGAAAATGCAAATTGTAACGCACAATGCTATTTATAGAAAGATGTGTGTGTGAACCTAAATGTATGTACAGTCACAGAAAGGAGACTAGTAGGGCATACACGAAATTTTATTTATAATGGTTAACTCAGGATAGGACAATGGGACTTGGAGGGGAGGGCAAAACGGGGACATTCTTCTTATTCTCTCTTTTCTTTTTTATTGGACTAATTACAAAAGCTTTATTTCACATATTACTCATGTACTTAAAAGACTGTTCCAGGGTGTTGCCGTCCAGAAGCACACTGTGAGTCAGCATTGTGACCTGGCCACCGAAATGGAAAGGACTTCAAGGTGGAGGGTGTAGCAGTGGATTTGGGGGCCCTGAGGAGTTCCCCAAGGGCCTGTTGGGGGAGGCAGGGATTGAGAGAGAGGCCAGGAGAGCGAGATTCCTGACTCCCCTCTCCACTGCAGCCAGAACATCCCATTTTTTTACATCTGTTTATGAAAGTGCTGCAGAAGATTTCACTTAGAAATGAACTGTGGAGGTCGGGCTGCTGTGACAAACAGTGCTTTGAAATTCACTAACCCAGAAAAGGGATGATGATGGCCCCCACTTTGCTCTGCTCTGAACACTCCCGAGGGGGCCTGAGTTTATTTCTTGTCCTTTCATCTCAAGAAGGAAACCACTGCATTTGACGCACTTGGAGAAGAGCACCCCGCTGGGGAAGGCACTGGAAACCAGAGAGAAGGGTTGAGGAAACCAGGCTTGGGGGGCCGAGAAAGCCGACCTCGATTATGTGAAGGGCTGTCAGACGAGTGGATTGGTTCTGTGTGGCATGAGGGTCAGGATTGAAGCCATGAGTAAATGGAGAGTTTAGAGTTGCCCAAAGATGCAATGGGCTGCACTGCGAGGTAGTGTGTTCCCCATCCTTGGAGGTATGCAAGTGGAAAGTACTTGGCCATGATGTTTGTGGCAGGGATTCTGACAACAGATGAGGGTTTGACTAGAGAACATCTGAGGTTCATTCTTTCCACAAATACTGCCTGGCTCCTGTGAGTCAGGCAATGTGCTGGGCACTGGAAATATAAAGGTGATTGAGAGAGACAAGGTCCCCACTCTCAATAAAAAAAGCAGACAAGGCAATAGACAAACAAGTGAACCTATAAATTTGAGATGTTGCTCCAAGGATGACTTAACATGGTGATGTGATGGAGAGTAAGTAACTGAAGTGGGGGCATTTTTAGGTAGGGGGATGGGGAAGGACCTTCTGAAGAGATGTCTGAGCTGAGACCTGAAGGGTGAGAAGGAGCCGTGTGTGCAAAGATCTCTCTAGGCAGAGGGACCAGGATGAACATTGGGAAGTTCCTGCAGGATCTGAAGCAGGAGAATTCTGTGCTCTGATTTCAGGTTTCAAATGATCCTTCTAGCACTGGTGGGAAATGGTTGGGAGGAGGGAGGATGGAGACCAGTTAGGAGACTGTTTTGTGTCAAGCAGGGGAGAGGTGATGCCCATTTTAACTAGGAGGTGACAGCAGAAAAGTCAGGAAAAAGTAGATGGATTTAAGTTTTATTTCTGTAATTGAGAATACCTGCTTCATTTAATCAATTGACCCCAGAATAAGTTGGCTTTGACTAATGACTAAATGACTGCTTTCTAGCTAGTATATTAATATTTATGGTTGAACATAGGGGCTTTTAATCTCTTTGTGTGGTAGTTGTTTTCTTATATCTTGAGGGCTTGTTTGCAAATACCCAAAGGGACGGATGGCCAGAGTCTTCTTGTGACACAGGTTCTGATAGGTAGAATTGCACAAATGCTACTGAGCTTCTTATCACCCACACCACGGTGCAGAAGACAGGATGTGGTTGTGTCCTCACATGGCCACGTGCTCCCTGTCCCCTAATGCTCAGCAAATGGACTAGCCCAAGAATGGGGCTCCCGGGGTCAGGCAGTCTGGCCATAATAACTGGCTGCGCCGTTTATTGGCTGAGAAAGGTTGGGTGAATCGTCCTCTCTGAGCCTCAGTTTCTTTGTCTATAAAATAGGATTGTCGTACCTAAAATAATTGTCATAATTCACTAGCCACAATTTCCTGGCTTTCAGAAAAGTGCTCAATAAACAAAAAACACTAACACCAACACCTCACGTTGTCTTCAGAGCAGAACTTTTCAAAAGACTTAGCTTCACGCTGTCTTCGTTTCCATCTGCCTTTTGTTTTCTCCTGGCCCCTGAAGTCGCATTCCCCAATTTCCTGTGTGTTCCCTCCCTTTGCTCATCCTCCATCGCCAAATCTGCTGGATGCTATTCTCTTTTCTTGCTTGCCTTCTCTCCTCTTTCGGCACTGTTGAACGCACCCCAGTTTCTTGTAACCCCTTCATCGTTTGAGTCATCCCATGAAACTGTTCTCTCCTGGAAGGTTTTAGCACGGAGGGTACTGTGATCAGATTGCTGCTTTAGAAGAATCACTCGAAATCACACAACAGTGCATTCACAGTGCCTGGCGCATACGTATTCAGTTAAGTGTTAGCTAATATTACTATTGGTTATTATTATCTCTGTGTTCCCCAGCATCCTGTGTATACCTCTGTCATAGCACTCATCCTGCTGTGGCATTATCTTTGATGTCCTTGTCCAATAGACTCTTTGAAAGCGCAGACGCGCTACTCACTGATGTCTGGTTCCTATTTACTTCTGGAAACTTGGGAGGATTATACTTCTCTTCAGGCAGGGCCATGTGGACTTCCTTTGGACAGTGAAATGTGAGCAGAAGTGGCACATGTCACTCCTGGGTGGAAAGTGTTTACTTGCCAGTTACTACAGGTTGGGTGTATCCCCTCCCAAATTCATATGGTGAAGCCCTAACCCCTAGTGTGACTGTATTTCGAGATAGAGTCTTTAAGGAGGTGACAAAGGTTAAGTGAGGTCATAAGGTGGGGCCCTAATCCAATAGGATTGGTGTCCTTATCAGGAGAGGAAGAGACACCAAAGATCTCTCTCTCTTTCTGTGTGCACAAAGAAAAAGCCATGTGAGGACACTGTAAGAAGGCAGCTGTCTGTAAGCCAGGAAAACAACTCTCACCAGAGACCAACTCTGATGGCACTTTGATCTTGGACTTCTAGCCTCCAGAACCGTGACAAAATGAATTTCTGTGGTTTAAGCTACCCAGTGCGTGGAACTTTGTTATGGCAGCCTGGACTGATATGCCACTGTTCAACCCTTTAGTGTACTGTTTCCTTGCATGGCAAATGTGACATGGAAATGCAATGCTGAGCCACTACCTGCAGGACAGTAGCCCCACAGAGCCCCTGGATCTGCAGCAGAGTTTAGATGGGTGATAAATGAGTCTATGTTGTTTGAAGACACTGAGATTTTGGGGCCTATTTGTTACTGTGGGAAAGCCTAGCCTAAAATGACTAAAACAGAACTTCATCCCTGAGGCCATAGTGAGCATATGTAGGACCTTAATTAATAACTGAAGTGGAAAGAATAAATGAATAGAAAGAACTGTAAAAACACAAACAAACGTATAAACAAAAAACCAGAAAAGCATTTTCTTATTTTTGGGTGTTGAAGTCTTTGGCTGCTTAGTAGTTAATAATCTTTTACATTCGTGTAGCATTCACAGAAGACTCTCATCCTTATTACTCTGTGTGATCCTACACACCATTCTTAGAACCAAGCACCCAGAGGGAACTGAGCCTCAGAGTGTTACATGGGGGCAGAGCTAGAACTCAAACCCTGGTCTCTTGACTCCTGGTTCAGGGCTCTGTCCATTGCCCCTTACTGTCTACAAACAAGGCCAAACTTGTAGACTATGTTTGCATAGACTGTCATCAATCAGCAGGGGTCCTGGCCGCCGTGTGCCTGTCTCTGTGCCAAGCTAGCCTGACTCTTGGCCAAAGAGGCTGGAACACATGTCCTAAAAATGGAAATACTGGGATTCATGCCCAAAGGATGTCAACACACACACACTTTCTCTCTCTCTCTGTGTCTTTGTCACATGTGTTTACATATAGTTCCACATGAATTCCAGCTTTACACACCCCTGTACGTGGACACTCACATACATGCCTGCACACACATATAGACATACTTATTCTCACATACTGATATACATTTAAATATTCTTTCACATATCCCCACGTACTTATATACACACATTCACATGTACTTGAATATACACACATGTAAATATGCTGATTCAAATGCTGGTACATACTTAAATATCTATTTATATATTCATCAATATCCACATACAAATACATAAATGAAAATAATATACTTTATGTATATTTACTCTTTTTAAAAATTTTATTAAAATAAAAATAAAAAAAGGTCTTGCTCTGTCACCCAGGCTGGAGTGCAGTGGTGTGATCGTAGTTCACTACAGCCTTGAATTCCTGGGCTCAGGCGATCCTCCCATCTCAGCCTCTTGAGTAGCTAGGATTACCAACACATACCACCATGACTACAAAATCTGACTACAAAATTTTTTTGTAGAGATGGGGTTTCACTATGTTGCCTAGGCTGGTCTGAAACTCTGGCCTCAAATGATCCTCCCTCCTATGCATCCCCAAATTCTGAAATTACAGGCATAAGCCACCCTGCCTGCCCTACAGTCACTTTTTTTTTTTTTTGAGACAGAGTCTGGCTCCATTGCTCAGGCTAGAGTGCCGTGGTGTCAGCCTAGCTCACAGCAACCTCATACTCCTGGGCTCACGCGATCCTTCTGCCTCAGCCTCCCAAGTAGCTGGGACTAAAGGAATGCACCACCATGCCTGGCTAATTTTTTCTATATATTTTTAGTTGTCTGGCTAATTTCTTTTTATTTTTAGTAGAGATGGGGTCTTGCTCTTGCTCAGGCTGGTCTGGAACTCCTGACCTCAAGCGATCCTCCTGCCTTGTCCTCCCAGAGTGCTAGGATTACAGGCATGAGCCACTGTGCCTGCCCTACATTCACTCTTAAGTACTTTCACATATCCTACGTATGCACAAACTCACAGACACATGCACATCCACACTTAAACATTTTCACATGTACATATATAAACACAGAAACACACATCCTTATATCCATACCTATACACGATCATACATATTTCTCTTTGAGGTTACGTGTCTAAATATATTCAAACCAGCATACACATATACACACGCCTGCATGCACATCTGCACAGCCCCACAGTGTGCCCATGCACACACGTACTACACAGACACACACATGCTGCAGTGCACACACTTATGCACACTTATAAGCACACATGTCCAGACTAACTGGATGGGTTTCCTCTGGGGTCTAGCCCTAGGTTTTTCTCTTGCAGACTGCCAGAAGGGCTGCTCCAGAACAGGACTTTCTTTCCTCTTCTCCCTTGTTCATTCCTGTTTCGATTTATACCTTCCTCTTGCCGCACAGACTCTAAGAGAGTCCCTGGAAAGGTCAGATGAAGGACAGGCAGGCTCAGCCCTCCGCTTGTCGGGAATGGATAGAGACCCCTGTTGCTTTGCTGGCTGCCTGTCTCTGCTGTCAGTCTATTAGCTCTGGTGAATAAAGCCAGGCCCTGGGAGGCAGACAGTTAGGCCTGGGGACTCCGGCTGTGTATAGAGCTGCAGTGCACTCCTGCTGTTTCTGGAGAACAAACATGGCCTGGAAGGTTTCTGACACCAGGATTATGTCCACATTACCTTGTACCCACGGGGCACAACCAGCTTTTTGTGTGGTTGGAGAGGTACAGCCCCAGGCTGGAAGTCAGGGAGCCTGGGCTGGCGGTGTCACTAATTAGCTGTGTGTGCGTCTGTGGGCAAGTGCAAGCCTCTCTCGGGCCTCCGGTTTCTATATCTGTTCAGTGAAATTCCCTTTCAGCTCCAATTGCCTGTGATGAAAGGACACAAGCAAGGACTGGGTAATCCCAAACATCTAGGGATTAAATATCTATATTTGGCTCAGGAGACCACGTGCTGAGTTCAAAGTCTACCTCTGTCACTTTATTAGCTGTGTGTCCTTAGGAAAATAACCTAGCCTTTCTGATCCTCAATTTCCTCATCTATAAACTGAGGATAACCTTTCCCACCTATGCGGGTTGTTGTGAGGCCTACATGAGATGATATATACAGAAGTGCTCTGCACACTGTCTGGCACCTAGTAGCTTCTAGTGTGTTCTTTAAGAACAAGTTGTCGTTATTACCAAGTCTAGTCTTGCTCCTAAGAACATTTGAGTGGCAAGGAAAGAGGCTTGGATAGGAAAGTGGTGCAGAGGATTTGGTTGGTGGGAACGAGGGGAGAAAGAAGCTGAAGGGAGGGGAATCTTTAACGACCGCAGAGAGCACTGGGCTTGAGTTTCTATCACACCCGTTTCATGCCGTGTGACCTTGCTCAAGTGACCTTATCAATCTGGCCATCAGATTTCCTCTCTGTAAAAGAGAGGGCTGGACTGGACAATTTCTTAAGGTTTTTTTCTAGGTCTGAGATTTTAGTTGTTTTTTTTCCCCTAAATTGTCTGCAAAGTAAATTAAACACATAGATAATTAAGAAGTCAGTGAAAAAAATCACAGTAGGGTAAGTCCTCACTTCGTGTCGTCAATAGGTTCTTGTAACTGAGACTTTAAATGAAACAAAGAACAGCAGGTTCTTGAATACCATCGTTTCGTTTGGCATCATTTTGTTGTAATGTTGATGAGAAAAAAATTGCTTATGTTATAGTCATTTTGCTTAAAGTGGCAGGTTCCAAGAACCTATTGACAAGGTTAAGGGAGGGCTTACTCTACTATCCGATGTGCAAGCTGCAGAATGCAGCCCCCGCCCTACTTTGGAGTGACGTTAATAAACAGGTAGAAAACGGTGTCATCTGCAAACCACTCCCGAGGAAGCACATCATAGCTGATCCTTCCTTTCCTGTCTGAAGATTATTCATTTCTATCCCAGGGGGCCATCTCCTCTGAGTTTCTCTTGTTGGTCATCTCCATTATCGTTATTTACTTTTGTCTCCCGAGGTTGCTGAGCCTGGCATGGTATTGGGTTGGATTTCTACTTTTGATATAACACTTTGGTTGTTGCTTATGTGTGCTTTGTAGGTTCTGGGCTCCCAGTGTCTTGAGTTTGTGCTCTTCAGAGTTACGGCCGTGTGGCACAGGACACTTATCTCTGGGTTATGAGAACTGGGCCTAATCCCCACATGGTCACTAGTTAGCTTTGTGATGGGCTCTGTCCAAATTTCAGTTTCCTCAGCTGTATGGTGGGGAGTATAGTGTGAATCACCTCTACCTTACAGAGGGGTTGTCAGGCCACGTGTCTGGCGAAGAAACCAAATGAGAGAATGAATGTGAAAATGTGCTTATAATTATAAGTGGCATTTAGTAATAGCTGACATTCACTGCATGCATACTTTATGGGAGGCACTGTGTTTAGCACTGTCTATGCTTTATCTTTTAATCTTCACAATAGGCCACGAGGTCGATGCTATTGGTATCGCTGCTTTACAGATGAGGAAGCCAATTTCGGTTACCTTGCCTAAGATCATAGAGCTTAGCCTTAAATTTTGTTTGGACATAGAAGACTGTGTCATAATCACTCTGCTACATTGTCTCTGTGGAAAGCAAAGTGTAGCAGGAGGAATATCTGGAAAGGAGATACAGGGGGAGGGGAAGGGGAAAGCAAGGCTCAGGGAAGGGGAAACCAAGTCTCAGGGAAGTCTAGGGATTGTTTGAGATCACACAGCAAATCAATGATAGTGTTGGGGTTTCAGTGTCCAGAGTCTCCATCATCGTCACCATCGTGGAAAATGTTTAGTGAACATTTACAAAGCATTTACTGTGATAAACACTTCCCTGCACATACCACACATAATACATTAATGAGGTCAGTATGGTAAACTTTTTTACTATGGAAAGTTTTAAAAACATTCAAAAGTAGAGCGAATTGTACAACTAACCCAATATGTCCATTTCAGCTTTTATAATAAGAAGTCTTCTGCCATTCTGCAGATAAATTTTTATTTTTATTTTAGAAATGGGGTCTTGCTATGTTTCCCAGGCTGGATTCAAACTCCTCGACACAAGTGATCCTCCCGCCTCAGCCTCCCTAGTAGCTGGGACTACGGAAATATGTCACTGCACTCAGCTAGTACAGTTGAATGTTAAACTTAGGAGCAGTTCTTCCCATTTTCTTTTCTTTTTTTTTTTTTTTTGAGACAGAGTCTCACTCTGTTGTCCAGGTTAGAGTGCCGTGGCATCAGCCTAGCTCACAGCAACTTCAGACTCCTGGGCTCAAGCGATCCTTCTGCCTCGGCCTCCCGAGTAGCTGGGACTACAGGCATGTGTCACCGTGCCCGGCTAATTTTTTCTATATATATTTTTAGTTGTCCAGTTAATTTTTTTCTATTTTTAGTAGAGACGGAGTCTCGCTCTTGCTCCGGCTGGTCTTGAACTCCTGAGCTCAAACGGTCCTCCCACCTCGGCCTCTCAGAGTGCTAGGATTACAGGCGTGAGCCACTGTGCCTGGCCCCCATTTTCTTTTAATCTAAAAATGTAGCCTGTTGTATAATTTCATTTTTTATAATTTTGGATGTTTGGCATGTGCTAGTCTGCTAGCTCTTTGGCCATTTACATATGTTATGTCTTTATCTCAAACATTGAATAGGACTGTAAAAACATCGAAGCCTCATAGTATACCACTGGAAATCTGAAAAAACACCCAATTTCCCACCTCTTTGGGAAAGACCAATGCAGAGGATAAATATTTCAGGGAGAGAGATATCCCCAGCAGGAAATAACAGCTTGTGTTTTGACTTACTCACCATGGTTGTCTCAGCAATGGAACCAAAGCTGTTGATGAAAATGTTGCAGCTCACATTCACTGGGGGACCTGCCAATCAAGAGAGATTTCTGCTTAGCTCCATGGACATGAACAAATTCACAGCATAGGACCATTCCTGGAACCCTGACTTCAGGGGCAATCCCCCTTGGTGGAGGACACCCCTGCTTGTCTCCACTCCACTCCCAGGCATCTGCGATTCCGGCCACCATTTTACATTTCTATGCCAGATTTCCTGGTCCCCAAGTGAGCACCAGGTACAGAACACCAGAGGCTGAGCTGAGATGTACCTTCATTAACACAGGATGATTCATCATCCTGCCATATGGTTGAAAGCTTTTCCCCAAACCCCATCGGCTGCCTTGTAATTTGTGGCTGAGATGTATTTATGGCTACAGCATTTGGAGGCCATCTTGGGAATCACAAGGAACAGCAAGTTCCTTGCCTTGAACTTATGAACCAAGAATGACTGCCTGAAAGGCGTTGATGGGAATCACCCCCTGAGGAATCCAGAGGGAACGTCAAGGGAGGTTCACAAGTCTTTGTTAAATACTTTTCAGGCAAGTTTTCTGAATCTTACTGCAAAAGATAAGAAGGAAGGAGAGGATTATTCACTGCTTTGGTATCTCATTGCACTGTCTAGTTGAAGCCCAGTGTCTTCATTTTTTACCGTTAATGACAGCAGTTACCATTTACTAAGCATTACGGGGTTTGCTGAGTGTTGAGAATAGCACTAACATCATCTCATTCCATCGTCCTCTCACCAACTGCATGAGAAGGTCTGGTTATTACCTCCATTTACAGATGGGGAAACAGAGGCTCAGAGAGGTTGTTTGTCCATGGCCACACAGCTAGTAAGTGGTCGAGCTGAGGTTTGAGTTCAGATTTGTCTAACTCCAAAGTTGGTCATCTTGATGGCTCTACTGTAGGAAAGGGGTTCAGAGGAAGGAAAGGGCATGCTCAAGGTCACATGAACAGTGGCAGAATCCAGAATTTAACCCCTAAGCTTCCACATCAACTGAAAAAGGGCCAGCATACAATGACCAGAAGGGAATGCGAGACTGTGGGTGAGACTGTTGGAAGCAGTGGGAGTCCAGGTAGAGAGGCTCTTGAGAATGGGACAGGGAAGGCCTCAGATAGCAGATGACCTTGAAGGTGGATAGGATGTGGATAGAAGGTCATAACCCTCACGTGAAGATTGTAATTTGTAATTTGTGAATCTTTTCAGTTCTACTTTCTTGATGACCCCCAGGAGGTACTGAGGTAGGCAGGACAAAGTTACTGTTCCTACTTCACAAATGGAGCCCAGAGAGTTTTAGTAACTCACTCAGGCTCATTTAACCAACCAACCAACAAGTGGTGGAGCCAGGACTTGAACCAAGGTTTTCTGAGTGTGGAAAGAAGAAAGTGGATATCTTTGTGTCTGTCTACTGGTACCCACTCCATTCTGTCCCTCTTGAAAAAGTAGCCCAAGCATTTCATCCAAACTCAGCTAAGACTTTCTCCTTTTCAGAAATCATGGCATATAGGAGGGGACTCAGTCTTGGAGTGAGAATCTAGGTTTTTCGTCCAAGGCAGTGTCAGGACCTCTGGAGTCCAGACATACCTCTAGCACTCACTGGCTATTTGGCCTCAGGAATGCCACTTTCCTTTCCTGGCTCTCAATTTCCCCATCGGCCTGGAGGGAGAGTTGTTCTTGAACTAGGCTGTCACTCTTAGCCTCAGTGGCTTGGAATTCCTTTATGGAAGCTATCCATTTGAATTTCAGGGTAGTGGGATTTCAGGGCTGGAAGGTTTCTTAAAGGTCGCCTCTGCAATTGCTTCCCGAACTAATGTGTAGACAATGACTATCTGAAATCGAATCACCTGGGGAACTTGTTACGCTGCCGATTCCTCGGCCTAACCTCACATTCAGTGAACCCTGATCTCCGGAGGTGAGCCCAGAGTCTATTGTTTAAGGAACTATTTGGGTGATTCTCACGCACAGCTAGGTTTGGGGACCACTACTACAGAACAGCTGCCCATTCAAGGCCGAGTGCCTGAGCACCTCCAGCAGCGGGAAGCTCATTTCATCTTGAGCAGCCTTTGTCATAGTCGGGTAGCTCTGTCTGCTAAAAAATTTTTCCGTTATACTGAGCGGAAATCTGTCCCCCTGTCCCTCCCACCTAAACAAAGGCTCATTCAGGTTTTCTTCTCCCTCATTTCGACGCAGACACAGGCTTTTCTTTTCATGTAGCCTTGTACCCTAAGACGCCCCAAAGAGTTACTGCCTGTGCCCTGAAATGACGTGCACAGGGTTCCCACCCAGGCCCCGCAAATGTCTGGCGCTGTGACTCTCGTATAAATGAGGTTCTGATTTATGGGTGTGAGAGGGCGCCAGCGGAAAGGACCCCATGGGGAGGTGTGCCTCACTCAAATAAATCTGAAATTAAATTATTCTCGAGAAAATTACAATCGGGCTGCCTTTGGCAGCAGGATAATGTATATATTTCATTAAATATTAAAGTTTAATTTTGCTTTTGTGTATGTGTTTGCATTGGGCTGTGCCCCAGATCCTAGAAGCCATTACAGTACACAAAATCTTAGAAAAGACACAGAATATCAGAGCTGATAGTCTAACTGGATCATTTTTACAGATGCGGAAACAGAGGCCCCGATACGGCAAGCGATTTGGCACATGTATCAGGTAAGTAGAGGGATGACGAATGGAACCCAGTTTCAGCGCTCTTTGCTTCCACGCCAAGCCATTGTGCCCTGCAGAGTGTGCCTGCTGTCTGCGGCCACCCTTGTCTTCAGGAGGGTCAGGAACAGGGAGAGGTTCTGGTGCTTCAGGAAGCTGCCGAGTGATTAATCACTCTTGGAGTTTTCACACAATGCAGGCCTCTTCCTATCGTGGGGTGGGGTGGCGGCAAGGAGGCCTGATCTGCATGGCCATTTCCTGAGCTCTGTGGTTTGCATGTGGCTTTTGGGGTCTTATTTGTGCCTGGATGGAAGTGTGCAAGGGGCTCAGGAGCAGGAGATATCTTCTGGGCAACTCTTCAGCCCTTCCCACGAGGGACGGTAGAGAAACCTTCCCAGCTCCTGCGCCTCAATAGGAGTCAGGGGTGTCAAAGGGATTGGAGCCAGTGCAGGGTTGGGAGAGGCCCAAGAGATTATCCAGTTCTGTAGATTCAGGGTCCAAGTGTTCTGAGTAAGGTTCTCAGAGTGAAAAGGGGAAGGGGCCCTGATTCAGTGGTCAGGGTGAGATTTTATTTCTTAAGAATGTCAACTGCTAAGTAAGTAAATAACTGAATGAACAAATAAATAAGTCACTAGCATTGGGCAAATAATTGAGTTAGAGTTGCTGGTTAAAGCCCCTGGTCTTGATAGCATGATTTAGGAAAGTCACTTAACTGCTCTAAACCCAAGAATATTTGCTGGTCCATTCATTTATTAATTTATGAAAGCCTTATTGAGAGCTTTCTATGTGCCAAGTGCAGCCGTATGCACAAATGAGAATTAACACATGGACCCTGGACGCATCACATTCAACCGATGCAGAGTCCGTCCTTTCTCAGGAGAGCGAGGCCCTGGTCCCTCTTCAGGATGGAGTTCTGAGAGAGCCCACCAGGGGGCGCGGTGGACTGGAATTCCTAAAAACGGCCAGGGGCAGGGGATGCGGACCTGGTGGCCAAGGGCCCCATAAACAGTCCTTAGATGTGTTTAATTTGGCCAACAGTGTTTTTAAAAGAGGTGATTTAGGTGTCACTTTGGAAGATTTCACATGAAACCTCAGACTTAATCTTATCTTAGAGGGCCTTGCTGTCTAGGGTCTGCATCCCTACCTGGCAGTCACTGGCAGGAACTGAGGCTGCCCCTAGACAAGCCCTGTGTCTTCTGGTTTTATTTTCTTATCTCATCCTGCTTCATTCGTGTACCATAGCTGCTTGGCCCCTCTGGGCGTTTGAGATTGTGACCCTGGTGCCGGGCTTGGGCAGAGTGCTCGGTCCTGACTTACCTGTCCTCCGGGAACCAAGGTTGAGCTAATGATGCTGGGAGATGCGGTCTCCAGCGCAAGGTGCAAAGGGGAGTGAAGGAGCCATGAGGGAAATGCGGGTGGGAGGTGGGCCCAAACACAGACCTCAGAGCATCTCCCAGACCATCCTCTATCTGCAGAGCCAGGCAGAGGGAACACTCTGAGAAGGTGATTTGACAGCAGGGGCAAAGTGAGAAAATATTAGGAAGCTGTTACCAGCTGTCACATGCCTTGTTTGATCTTGGACTTGAGCCAAAAGGAGCAGTGAGGAAGGGCATCTAGAATCAAGAATTGATTAGGAGACTGGCTGCAGGTCCTTGGAATAGGACTTTCGCAGGAGTGCTGGGAGGAAGGTCAGAGTGCACGGGAGACCAAGGAGGTCCTTAGCAGTGCGCCTTCGGGATTCTGCTCAGCGGCTTGAGATGGTTACAGCCTCCTAAGGCATCAGTGAACAGAGGGCCCTGGTCTCTTCTTGTTATAGACATTAAGATCCTCTAGGACTATGAGAGCTAGAAGAACCTTCTCAGATCACCTGGACTAGGGTTTATATGTTGGCAACCCTCAGGGCATGTCTGGGTCACAAACATGTTTTTTTTTTTTTTGACTTTACATGTTTTAAGAATTGGGAAGTCTCAGATCTCGATTTCTGGCTCTTCTTGTAATAATTGATGATCTGGCAACATGGGGCCCACATTCCTACAGGGCAACTACAGGCTAGGGCTAAGGAAAGGCTGTCCTCTTTAGAGGAGCCTGTACCTCTGTTTCTCCATAGTCTCTACCACTCCCTATTGCCTTACTATTGGCTCACCTTACTCATTTAAATTACCTACCTAACTCTGGTAGGCATTTGAAATTGTGACTCTGATTTAGACTAGAAACTTTCAAAATCATTTGTTAATCCCTGGGAAACTTTTAGCAGATTAATTTTAGCTGGAAGCCCCTTATCTAAAATAAAGTGGAGCCTCTTGGGAAGAAGCAGAGGTAGTCCTGCTCACTGTGTCCTCTGCTTCTCTCTTTTGGGGTACCTGGCAGAAGCCCTAAAGCTCCATGAAGCATATGTTTGAAAATGCAGATGTGGCCAAGCCCACTACTGCCGAGATGAGGAAACTGAGGCCCAGAGGAAGAGGGGGACTTATTCAAGCTCAGAGAGTATGTTTGGGCTTCAGCCAAAACTTGAACCCATTTCTCCACATTCCATGTTTATCCTTTTGCCCATTATACCAGGGGTAGAAAATAGGTTTTATTTTATTTTATTTATTTTTTTGAGACAGAGTCTTACTCTGTTGCCCGGGCTAGAGTGCCGTGGCGTCAGCCTAGCTCACAGCAACCTCAAACTCCTGGGCTCAGGCGATCCTCCTGCCTCAGCCTCCCGAGTAGCTGGGACTACAGGCATGTGCCACCATGCCCGGCTAATTTTTTTTTTTCTATATATTTTTAGTTGGCCAATTCATTTTCTTTCTATTTTTAGTAGAGACGAGGTCTTGCTCTTGCTCAGGCTGGTTTCGAACTCCTGTCCTTGAGTGATCCTCCCGCCTCGGCCTCCCAGAGTGCTAGGATTATAGGCGTGAGCCACCGCGCCCGGCTGAAAATAGGTTTTAATTCACTCACTGACTCCTGGCAACCAGAGGTACTGTTAAGTGGGATCCTCTGAGGCTTTGCCTGGGCTTTGTGGTAGGGAAGACTGAATTGATTAACAATGTCTGCTTAGAGTAGAGGAAAGAGTCATGGGATTCGTCCCATGTATTTACCATCTGCATACAGTAATGCATTGCTCGCGTCTATTGTATAATCTGGGAAAGCACTTCCCCTGTGGATGTGGAGAGAATGTTTTCTCACCTTTAAAATTGGGCCTGATCCTGGCATCATATCCAGAGGTTCTCCCCATTAGCTTATCCAGGAAATCCGAGGGTGACATAGGCTTGGGTGCGGAGCGGGCAGCTTCAGCCTCCTTAGAAGCGGCAAGGCTAAGAAGGGAGAGGGGAAAGCAAAGGGTTAATGATGGCCTTTCTCATGCTGTGGTCAGATCCAGCCTTGTCCAGCCCCTGTAGAACCACTAGAGAGTTCTCAGCCTGAGAAACAGGTAACATGGGTCTTTAATGAGGTAAGGCCAGGGCTGAATTGTTTATCCAGCCCAAATATCAGCCAGCGAGGGAACTAGGCAGGCAGCCGAGTGTCTGATTGACGCTGAGAAGCCGCTGACTCTTAAGGCTTCATCTCCGGAGTTCTGAGTAATCACACTTGGCTGCTGGGTCTCCCTGGGAGAGGAGATGGAAGGGTTAACCTTCCGGGAGACCCAGCCCTGTGTTTTGGGTACCTGTACTCTCATAGGTCTGTGGAACAGCATAGCCAGAAAGGACCTTAAAAATCAAACAATCCAGCTTTTCTTCAAGGTTTCTATTCAGGATCACAGTCAGTAATTAAAAAAAAAGTTGCCTAAGTCAAATGCATTCTAGAACACAAATTTATTTGGACATCTTTACCTCCGGTCTCAGACCCTTTGACAAGCATGGATGCTTATACTTATGAGACTGCTATCTTATGAAACATGCACTGTAGAAAACGCTCAGCTGGGAAAATTGAGGCCCAGCTAGTGGAGGGGACCGACTTAGGTCCTGGAGTAAATCACTGGTAGCCTCCTCATTGTATCGAGCCACAGGATTTGAAATCAAAGTACTGGGGAGGCTTCACACTGTTTCTGTCTCCTCTACACCCCACTCCCACTGGACAAAGTGTTTTTAGGTCCTCATTCATGGCACAGTGTGAATTACTAATGTCTGAGAGCAGTGGCCCCTCTGCTGCCAAACTCTCGAAGGTGTACAAATGTCAACAAGAGTCAAGATTGGAGGCTCAAGGGCTGAAGAACACTCATTTGGGTTGCTTTGGGCAACTGAGATTTCCTAGTTCTGAAATTTTATGTAGGAGATAGCGGGGAGCTATGTGCAACCCTTTCGCGTGCTTGTGGGCCTGGTATGTAGATAAAATGCGTGCACAGAGAGGGGTGTGTGTGTGTGTGTGTGTGTGAGATGGAAGATTCTGTTACCTAGCCAAGCAGGACATGGTGCTCTCCAAGGATTTGTCCTTGACCTCTCTTGTTCTTCTTCTGGCCTTTTCTGATTTCATCAGTTGCAATTGTTTAATTTATAAATTTATAATTTATAAATCTATACCTCCACCCCAGCGTTTCCCTTAAAGCCCCTCTTGTCATCTGCAAACACCTGCCGGGCATGATCATCTCCACGTCCCTCCTGTGCCTCAAGTGCATCTCCCAAACCGAATGCCACAGCTTCCTCCCCACACTTGCTCCTCCAGATCAGTTTCCCAAGATGACACCAATATATTCCCACTCTCTGGGCTTAGAAGCCTTGGAGCCAACTTCCCTCCACACCCTCCTCCACGCAAATCCACTCACTCACCAGGTCCTGTCTAGCCATGGGCCCTGCTACCTTGCAATGGAGTTATTTGTGTCTATGTTTTAAGAGCAGGAATCATAGTGGTCTGATTTGTTGTTTATTTGTTTGTTCTTTTAATCCCCCGCCGTGTCTACCACGGTGTCTCAAATGTAACTGGTGCTCAGTAATTGTACAGTAAATGAAAGAATGAATAATATGCTATTTTAATTAATCAAATATCCTGGCTAGTAGGAAGTGTTCATAAATATTTATATATGCATTAACAATTTTCGAATAATTAGACTATTATACACAGTAATGAAAAATACCGAACGCAATCTGGTATTCCTGTGAAGATTCAGAAGGTATTCTAGGATTATTTAGACATTCTTGCTTAGTAACCTGAAGATCCCTTACTCATACCTTGAAAGGCTGGTTTTGATGGACAGGATGAGGGACAAATGCATTTTACTGCTTCTTTGTGTGTGACTATGGATGTAGGTGAGTCTGTGTGATGTGTATGTTTGTCGTGTATGCAAATGGATGGATGTGTATGGATGTATGCGGGGATCAGGGTGTGCATGGGGCATTTGTGGATGCATTGTGGATCGTGTTACATAGATTTGTATGTGAAAAATGTTAATATTAGTCTTTATGTGAACATATTAATATATTGGTAAGTGTGGCATTTAGTATGGGCATTTTTGTGTGTATATTTGTGGTGTATGTATGCATAGGGAATAGGATATGAATGTGTAAAATGCCTTTGTAAATGTATGTCTGTGATGTGCATATTGCATGGGTTTGTTTTTGAAATGTACTGTGAAATATAATATAGTATAATGCAGAAGGGGGAAAAGGACAGATGATTTGGAATCAATCGTGTCACAGTCATTTATTAGCTGTATGACCTTGGGAAAGTTACTTAACCTCTCTGAGCTTTAGTTTCCTAATCTATCAAATGAGTTTTGCACAAGGAGTAACTGAGACAGCACAGGTCAAAATAGCTAGGACAGTCCATGAAACACAGCAGGCACGCAATACTTTGTTTTTCTTTTGCTGTGTGTGCGTGCGTGTGCGTGCGCGTGTGTGTGTGTGTGTGTGTGTGTGTGTGTTTGAAGCAGTTCAAAGCCAGTTTGGGGGCTTCTTCTTGTCTCACGCTGCTTTCGGCTGTACCATGAACCCCAAATGGCCAGAAGTTCCCCCCCACCAGATGCTTTCCATGGCCCACAGTTAGATCCACAGTCCCGGCTTTTCTCTGTTCCACGCCAGACTCATGGCTGCTGTGTGGCTCTGGCCTGCGCAAAGGGGACCACGGGCACGCAACTGGTGATTTACGACTTTTCGGCTGCTATAATTCACTTCTAGAACCTCTCTAGGAGTGGCAGTTATGAAGCTTTCATAAGCTCCTGAGCTCTCCCCAGCCCCTCCTCTGATAATAAGATTTGGGAACATTGTGCTCCCTCCCTGCAGCTACTACAGCGCAAGCAATCTCTGGGCCCTTAGGCTCCTTTCATAAGCCTGAATCCTATTAGATGGTACAGTGGGAGAATGAGTTCACCCAAATTATCCCATACCATTTGCTATTAGCATAACGTGCCATTTAATACCCGAATCCCCCCCAAAGCTGGAGTCCTGCGGTTATTCTAGCGTGCAGGTCTGCGGCAAGGTATTTGCAGTCTGGGCACCTGGCCACTGGCTCACCGAACCACCCCCTTCCCACCCCCCCACGACGAGCTGAACCAGAGGGAATGAACACTGTAGGGGGCGGGGGTTAAGTAACTGGCCTCAGGCCACACAGCACTTTAATGAGAGAAGGGATTAAAACTTGAATTTTCAAGTGTTAACATATCTGTATGGAAAAGCCTTTTGTAAATCATGAAGAGTATAAATCATGATAGTTGCTATTATTACCATTTGTTTTTGAAGCTTACTATATCCTGTTACAGCCAAGAAAATCAAAATATGTGTCCAACCTCCCGCAGTCTGATAGACACAGCTCTGAATTTGCCACACTTAAAAATGGAGAAGAAATAGTTGTGGATATTGTGGATTACCAAATGATCCTCTGTTTTGTCAAGTGATTCACAGCAGAATTTTTTGAAATTTTGAGATTTTTCCAGTCTAACCTCTCCCATGTTCCATTTACCAGGGATTTCTTAGGTGTTACTTTTATAATTTTTGCCCTGTTTGTGTACCACCTCTACTATTAGTCACTTAATTTTTTTCATTAAATTATCTCACTTCTTTTAAACTTACACTTCTTTAAGAGGAAACCGTATTTCACTATTCACAAGTGGAAAACTAGTATTACTGGCCATAATAGAAGATATCCATAATAGTGAATGCAATGAAAACAAAACAAAGAGAGGAGAGTTTCAAATTCTAGTTGTGTCTGCTGCTGCTGGCCAATGTTCTGAGCCTGAAGCCTGCCCTGAGTTGCAAAGGACGATCGGCAAGTGTTGGAAAGGCATTAGAGACATATCAACACCCAACCGAGGGAGACTTTCTTCTTGAGATAATGAGAAGGATTGGAAGAGAACTGGTTCAATAATAATTCAATGTTATTGTGTATGAATCACTTAAATCAGCCCCCATCCCTCAGCAACCTAGTCCAAAAGTTCATTAATTCTTTTCCAAATACAAAGGCTCCATTTTAATGCCAAAGTAGCCATGCTCCCCGCCACTCGATAATCCTTGTTCATTTCTGTCTATATTTAGACAGTACAATTTGCACAGGATTATTTCAAGCTCCCCCAGCCCAGGGAATCTGATGCTCTGTGCATTTGTGTGGAGCAAATATGCATCAAGGAGCTCTTGGTGTATGTTTAGAACCACTACCTCTGGTGAACTTGAGCATTTGCTTGTAGATGGTGAGCTACTGGACAGAGAAGCTGGAAATGAATCTGAGAAATGAAACACTCCATTGTTTGGAGTTTCTGACATTATAAAAATATTTGGAAATGATGCAATTTTTTTTCAGGGATTACTAAAATGTAACGGGTGAATGAGACTCAGTTTAGACAGATTTAATTAATAGTAATTTTCAGAAAGAGAGAGAGGCCTTCGGAGACCAAGTTTTCTGAAAGGGCTCATGGCAATAGGTACACAGACTGGGCAGAGCATGAGACTGTATCACCTCTAATCAGAAGATTTGTCAGGCTGGGCACTCTGGGAGGCCGAGGTGGGAGGATCATTTGAGCTCAGGTGTTCAAAACCAGCCTGAGCAAGAGCGAGACCCGTCTCTACTAAAAATAGAAAGA
>VBSM01003214.1:2793428-2823817 GCA_008086735.1 Cheirogaleus medius
TTTTTTTTTTTCCTTTTCATATACATGGTCTGGGAATCTGAATTTGTTTGGACTCCTTTGGGGGAACATGAGTGCTTCTGTGTCTTGGTTCTTCCCCATCAGGTCTCAAGATTTTTCTCGAAGGGGCCAACCTGTTTCTCCAGGATTTGTTGGAAGAAAGGCCAGATCAATGCTCAGAATCCCATTCTCCAGTTGCAACATCAATTGGAAATAGGGAATCAATATGGAGTTGTCCATCTGAATTTAAAACATGCTAGGGTTGGCAATAAGACTGGGGAGAAACAATTTCAACTGTATCTTGCGTGGCACCACACCCCCCAGAACCAACAGAGTCCATCTCCCCAGTTCACCATGGGCGGAGAAGTCCAGGCGGTCAGGACGGGAAAGGGGGAGGAAGGACCAGGAGAGGGACAGAAGAGGCCATGAGAGGCTGAGAGTAATCAAGGGAGCGGCACTCAGGGCTGGAGGAGGAAGCCGGAGGTGCAGATGGAGAAGGAAGGGGAGGTGGGAGGTGGGAGAGGAAGAGGACAGTGTGAAGGGGGAGGGGTTGGAGGCCTGGTCAATGCTGTAATTGGGAAATCCAGTGAGCGCAGAGGATGGGCACCCAGCTGCGCTTGGTGACAGGATGAGGAGTTTGCAAGAGGCTTTGTGGAAAAAATGACTTTTATAGTAAAACTTGAAGGCTGGGTATAGAGTCGTCTGGAAAAATAGGGGAGAAGGAGTGTTTTGGGTAGAAGCAGCAGCATGTATAAAGTCTAGAAGTGAGAGAAACTTGGAGAACTGAAAGGAGTTTAATTTATATACATATGAGGAGGGAGACAGTGAGAACGAGTGCGAGAGAATGGACACTGACAATGACAATGACAATGAGGAAGGAATGTTTGAGTGCATGGGGTTGGGAGTGGCAGGGATTGGACCCCCCTGCCCTATGTCCTTATGTCGGGTCTGAAGGTTAAGAGGAATAGAGGAAAGAACTTTAAGATGGGAGCCGGGAAATCTGGGTGCTAGTTTTGGCTCAATTTCTAACTTTCTGTGCGATCTTTGGCTACTTCTTCTTCCTAGATTGTCTTCAGTGTCTTCATCTGGGAAATGGCAGTCTTGCATTAGATCGGGAACAGTAAACAGTTTTGCTTTGGGTGCTGATGCCATCTGACTGGTGGTGGCTGCTCAGAGAAGGGTTCTGGGGCCTGAACCAGCGGGAAAGAGTAGCAGGACTGATTATCAGCCTCTGCCAAGACGCTATACTGCGGAGCGATGGCTTTTATGATTTCTATAGGCACTCTTGCTTTAAAATCCTGTGATCCATATGATTTATTAAGTACCTACTGTATGCATAAGGCACCGTGGAAGAGATGCAGATAAATATGTCATTGCCTGACAGAAAAAGCACTTTATATCAGTAGGGCTTGTGTCTGTCTTGTTCGGTGCCTGGCATGTAGTAGCGATCAATAGTTACTTGTTGATGAATGGCCTTTGCCCACTAATTGTTTACTGTCCAGTGGATAGGCTAGACTGGGTACTTTAGCAATTATAATAAGAGGTTGCCATCCGGCTTAGGTGGCATAACTGGACTATTATGGAGCAAGCCAATATTTGGGGTTGGGTGGGGATTAATCAGAGAAATTTTCTGAGTTTTATTAATGTTAGCCTCTGTGTAGTTTCAGAAAGACCCAACATTTGCCACTGCTCAAGTTGTGTATGCTCAGGTTGCGAAAGCTTTCTCCCGCCCCATTGCTCCTCGGCTGTCCTTGGGGAAGAAACGGAGGCTTGGGGGAGGGCCTGGCGTCCTGGGCTCCTGGGAAGAAATGGGGCTGAGCCAGGCTTGCAGTCTGGGCCTTATGGACTGGATCAGTTTCCTGTCCCTGGCTTCGACTTTGGGGTTGTTGTGCAGCATGAGTCCTGCTGGTCCCCCTCAGTTTTGCCTGGGTTGAGTCATCAGGTCAGCGTCTGGCTTTACCCGGCCAGCTGTGCAATTTTGATTTTATTTGATTGCAGTAAGGGGCTTAGGCTGGCTGGGGAGGCCTGACATTTTATTACTCTCACTTCATGATCTGCTAAGCACCCCTGGGAGCAGAATGTCACAGTTGGCATGCCCCAAGCCCAATTCACCCCACGGTCTTATGGAACAAGACACCCTTCCCCCTTCCTGTCCCAACTCCCACAGCTATATCTGTCTCCTCTAAGGAACCCTTATCTGGGCAAGAAGCACATGTATTTGAATATGATTCTCTTCTGCCAGTGAGACAAAATCCTGGATTTTTGGAGCTGGAAGGAACTTTGAAATTTTATCTGGTTCTGCCCCTGCCCCTAACACAGTCTGATTCTCTAGGGATCCCTTATTTTCTTTATCATTGATTCCAGTCTATTCCTCTGGATAGCCTGCCATCCACTAACTTTCTTGCTTTATTTTATGTATCCCCCCAAATCAGGGCCAGCACTATAGCTAGGTGAATGAGGTGATTAGCAAAATTTAAGGAGGCACTCACCCCCAGGGGCATGTAAGTGCCAGCCCTGTACTTGCAGGGACCTGAGTGTGAGCACTTCCTTAAATTTTGTGCCTCACTTGCCTCACCCTTGTCCTGGCCCTGCTACAACCTCCTAAATCCTGGAGCCCAGTCTATGTAGGGTAGGATTTCCTGTAGAATATCAAATGTATTCACCTGAAGAGGGGGTCTTTATCTCTCACAGATCCTGTTTTATTTCCAAAAAGTGTCATTTTTGTTTTTCTTGTTTGGTGGCAAGAAACAACATGAGTGGTGCACCTATTGTCCCTAATGTGCACTCTGTTGCACAACATATTTTATCTCATTTTATCCTCCAAACAGCATGAGGGGTAGGGATGTCTGTCCCCATTTTACAGATAAGAAAATTGAGGCTTAAGGAACATATGACTTGATCTAACTATGGCATTTCACACTGTATTTGTTTAATTTCTGTCGATACTCTTCCCCCCTCATCTCCCTTCTCCTTATGCCGTGTGCATGTGTCAAGGCTAGAGTCAGGGCAGCCCTTGGTCCTTTCTGGGTCAAGTTCAACTTTCTGCTCTATAACCTCTTTTCCCTCAGAATTGGGGCAATCAAGGTGTTATACAGATAAGGCCCCGAAAGCGTGATTTTCACAACATGGTTTTCATGAAGTACAAAGCCTGGCACATGATCAGGGCTCAATAGATATAATATTTGTTAAATGAATGATATATACCTGGAATTCCAGAGGAAGTTTAATTTAGCTGTGCAGCCACGTGGCATCAGTGATGTGATTTGATTGGAGTTTAAAAAGCCCTAACCTGTGGCCCTGATATCCTTAGTCATCCTCTGGGGAAAATACTTGATGTCCTTTGGGAAAATCCAAGGCAGAAGAATAGGGGAGGAAGTCACCCTGTTTTCTTTCAGGAGCACTCATAATCTTTCCATGGAGTGACTTGGGCCTCTGGCCCAGGTCAAACCTATGTCGGTGCATACACCCCACATTCTTGTTTCCTGTGTTACTATTTATAATTCTCCCACAACCATCTCACTCTGCCCTGACTCTGCCTGTGTGTCTCACTTGGGGAAATTTTCCCGAGCCTCTGACCTTCAGTGTCATTCTGCAGTCTGGTCCCACGGTGAAAGACCTCTTGGCTTAAGCCTCTGGGCATCAAGTGGCCCCCAGATGAGTTACAATGTAAAGAATTCTTTAGAGACTTGAGAGCTGAAGGACAGGCCTATAGGATTTACTCTGCCTGAGTAAAAGCTCTTAGCAGGCCCTGCATAATCAGCATGCATCCCACGAGCTGGACAGGAGAGCAAATGGCTCTCATTACCTTCAATGCAGCTTTCTTTTTAATCAGATAAATCTCACTGGAGAAAGGCGTCTTTGCAGAGAATGGAGCTCAGGGCTTCTGGACAAGAAGTTTTGGGAAAAAAGATTGCATTGATCAGCAGGGATTGGTCATTTGAGGTTACAAAGTCCTGGTAGTATCAATATTGGAGAGAAATAGTAATAGGATATAAACAGATGGAGACATGATATTAGCTAATGACAATAGTTACCACTCACTGAGTATTTACTATGGGCTGAATATACACGTTACTGTATTTAGTCTTCTCAACAATCCCATGAAGATGACATCATTCATCATTACCCCCATTTACAGATGAGGAAGCTGATGCTTCCATTTTCAGGAATTTAGCTAAGGTTGTGCAGTTTGTCAATGACTAGTACATGAGTTGACTGGTCTCGACAGGCCATACTGTTAACCACTAAGCTCTAAGCTAACACTACACTTCCAGGAGACAGTGATTTGCAAAGTCCCTCTGAGGAGCCTCCTGGTTCATGATATCAGTGTTTCCTTAACTCTGGAATTACAAGTGAGAATTTTGCAGCTTTGGGAATTGGAAAGTATGGGTTGAGAACAATGTAATTGATTTTCATTTGCACACACATAACACTTGCAGTTTATTTGGCACTTCCAAATCCATCACTGCATTTGTTCTTCATACTGTCCCGTGACAGCATCTCCATGTACAGTGATGACACAGAGGCTCAACTGAAAGGGTAAGAGGCTGCTCAGGGTCTCTGACAGTAACGCCATAACGTAACATCTTCTGCTAGACTATCTGGCCATTCCAAAAAGACAGTAAAGGGATTGAGGAAACCTTCTTGACTATTTATTAAATTGTCTCTAAGAGAATTTCTCTGCAGTCAACTTGCCTTTGATTTTAACCTTTTCTGTCTCATTTCACTCATCTTGAAAATACTACCTGCAGGTGTTGTTTGAATGGCAAAAGGTCACTGGTTTTTGTAGAGCTGCTGTGGAAATAAACTTTCATTTCTCAAATTAGTCAACATTTTTTATCCACTAGGTACTTTGAGGTAATGATTATCTCATTGGAGATAGCATTAGTTTATTATTTCATTTGTTTAGTTATTTATTCAAAATAATTATGGTGTGCCTATTATGTGTCAGAGATTGTACTAGGTGTTAGAGCAGGAAATAAATAATAAAATAACAACAGCCCTTATTGAGTGGTTATAAATTACTGTACCAGGAATTACACTAAGAGTTTTATTTGCAACATTTACTCCCCCAAATAAACCTTTGAGTTTGATATAATTACCCCCATTTTATTGATGAGGAAAGCAAGGTTCCTAGAGATTAAATAACTTATTCAAATTCACTGACCTCACAGATTTCTCTCTTAACTATATAATGATGAATATGCAGTGGTTCTTGCTGTCCAGGAGCTCTCAAACTAGTAGAAGGAAAGTTATGTGAGAACAAATAAGTGCTTGAATATCTGGGCCTATTAGAAAAAAAAAAACATATCGCTTTCCCCTCTCAAATCTATACTAGTTCAAACTTACAGTAGGAAAAAAGCCAAGTTGCAATCAATCCATAGGAGAGGCATCGGGGAAACCGTGCCATTTATCCCAGAGAAAACAGGTTTTCATAGCTGTGGAGCTTAGATGTGTGTGGTCTTCAAGCATCCAAAAGACTATGATGTAAAGGCGGGTGTTCAGAAAATAAACAGTCCTCACCAGGCACTAAGGAAGAAATGATCTTAAATTGTAGAAAGAGCAATTTGGATTAAAACCTGAAGCTGCCTTTAATAAACTGGATGGCTGGTCTTCAGAAAGTGAGCACTTAAACTGTAAGTTGATAGGGTTTAGTTGAAGTGGGTATTTGTAGGTAAATACAGAGTTTTAGGGAGGCTCCGGGCTCTAACAATGCTCTCTAAATCTAACGTGAATCCTCTAAGACAGAGTCAGGGCTACAGCTATGCTCAGTGGGGTGGAGCTTCTTGGTCTCACTCAGCAGGTCCCAAAGTCTTGGGGAAGAAGCGGGTAGAGGCGTCACAGGGACATGGGTATCTTATGCATTGTAACAAAAGACATTTATTGACCACCTGCTGTAAATCAATGAAAGTACACCCCTGCAAAGTCAGTAGGGACTATCAACTCCATTTTATAGATGAGGAGACTGACTCAGAGATTAACTAAGAATAGCAGTGGCTGTCAATGATCAAACACGTTCTAAGTGCCACGCAGAGCTAAGAACGTTTCCATACAAGCTTTCTAATCTTCCTGACAACTTCAGAAGCATCAACCATTTTCTCTTCTATTTTTCAGATGGAGAAACTGAGACTTGGGGAGGTTGATTGTCTTAACCAAGGTGACTTGGTGGCAGCGTTGATATATGAAACTAATCGAGGTGGAATTTTGGCCTGAGCTTTGGAGCAGCTGTTCAAATCTGCTAAAACAGCTCACTCAACTCAAATATGCATTGTTTTGAGTCCCTGCTCTCTTGCGGTTTAGTATAAGCTTCTATAAGGAATATCCTATACCCAGGATAAAGGATCTCAAGTGTCCTTGCTGAACCTTTCTTTTCCTCTTGGGGTTTCTTTCTTTTCTACCCTGCACCTCCAGGACCTTTCAGCAGGGTCACCTCTTGTGGCACACAGGGGGACCAGATGGGAGCCTGAGTCCCACTGCCTCCTGCTTCTTGTTCAATATCTCAGAAGCAACCTAGAGAATGAGACGAGCTATGGATGTGGAGTCAGAAATCCTAGGTTGAACGTCTACCTGTTGTGATTCTTTCTCATATGATCTTGGGCAAATCCTTTACTATATATAAGCATCAGCTTCCTCATCCATTGAGTGTAGATACCTCTGGTCCTAACTTTTGAATTACTATTTGAAATTACACTGAAGAAAGTATAAGATACTACACAAATAAGAACTCATTTTTTGGCTGAAATAGGGTGTGCTTCAGGGTTAAGCACATGGATTCAGGCATCAAATCCAGGCTCTGCCATTTACTAGCCGTGTGGCCTTGGAAAAGTTACTTATCCTGTCTAAATCTTTGTTTCTGCATCTGTAAAATGGGGGAAAATAGTAGTTATTGCTCGTAGGGTTGTTGTAAAGAAAAATATTCTTTTACACTTTTTACTTTGGTGACTGGCACATTGTAAATGTTCAATGCAATATTAATTTATTCAAAGAGAGTTGGTTGATTTAGGTTCTATGATGGCAGGTGAATATATGAACTTCTAGAAGCTTCTTTGTGCTTTACACTGGAATCTACAAGTCCACCCACTCTGATACCTAGAAGAGTACTAGGGCACCCTCAGGTAATTCCTCTGCTGTGCTCTTAGTAATTTATCTGTAAAGTAGTAAATTAATAGCATTACTCTGGCATTTCAATCAATAGGATTAAGATGATCTGATGGTAACAGAGTAGTAATTGCTGCTGCACAGATGGAAGCTGTCCAGTGGAGAAACTGTACTTCACAAGCTGGCTGGTTGCCCTCAGACCAGATTCTTTCAACCCTTTATAAAAAATAACATTTTCCTCTGTTAATTAAAGCAATAAATACACATTGGAAAAATACAATGAGGTTCAAAGAACAAGATAAAACCCACCTAGACATGCCATCATCTATTTATCTACTGTTAACATATTGGTAAATTTCTTCTAGGTTTTCTTTTCCTCTGTAGAATGTAATCATTTTGTTTCCTGTTTTTTTGTTTCACTGAAGACTCTAAATGAGCATTTTCTCTTGTTATAAAACCTTTAGAAACGCAATTTTAAATGACTGCCGGTGCCAGGGTGTGGCTGTATTAGTATTCCTTTAGCTATCCCCCTATTGACAGGTATTTTATATTACTTTCAATTTTTAGCTATTATAAATTATGCTGTGAAAATCCCCCTTGGTCATAAACCTCTGTTCATGTCTTAGAAGCAAAATTGCTGAGTCAAAGGGTAGGACTATTTCTGAGGCAGAGTCTGCCGGGGGCAAGGGCTGAAGGCAATGTGAGTAAGTAAAAGTTAGAAAGAAGAGAGGTTGACTCATATTGCCCATGAAGCTGTAGACATTGGAATGTGCTGGAGGAGGGAAGGGACCTCTCAGTGACAGATTGTTCAGAAGCCCAACATTGTTTGGTGCAAAGCGTTTCCTTCTCTGTTAAATTCCCCTGCATATGTCTTCTGTCTGTCATCCCTTAAAAACACTTCCATATTGTAAGCATCCCCAAATGCTTGCAATGGGGGTTAGGATAGCATGGTGGACTCCAGTGGGATTCTGCCACTGATTAGCTGTGTGATCTTGGGCAAGTCACTTAACTCTTTCAAATATGTTTCCTTATTGGTGAAATAGGGTAATAATAGAGCTACTTTCTAGAACCATTGGGGTTAAATGAGAAAAATACATATCAAATGAGGACTGCAGTGCCAGGCACATAGAAACCACTTAGTATGTTAATCATTATTACAAATAAAAATTAAAATTCCTATTTATAAGGTTTAATTATTTTTCACTAAAATTTTATTCCAGCCTAGGTTAAACCTAATAATTCTAAAGAATTTATGAAAAATCTAAAGAATTTATGAAAAATCTAAAGACTGAAAGAGGCAGGAATGCAGGAAATAGTGGATGTGGGTTGTATTTCAAATCTTGGCTAATTTATTATATTCAGTTGCGGGCCCTGCATTTTAAGAGGGACATTAACAGGCTGGAGCAGGTCCAGAAAGGAACAACTGGGCTGGTAAACAAACTTGAAATTGACCTGTAAGGAATAATTACAGACTCTGTGGGTGTTTGGCTCAGAGAAGTCTTAGGCAGAAGGGATCAGCCTGTTGGGCTATTGTGAGAATAGGGACTCAACTTGATAAAATAATGTTCTTGAGTATTTACTATTAGGTTATTAAGTATGAAATGTCCATTTTCCTTAAGTACTAAGTTTCACAGTTGATTCTCTGACATTTCACTTTGATGCTTCTTTTTCTTTTTTTTATTGTGAAGGTACACCTTCATTCTTTCAAATGCATGTTCTGGCTTGTGATTATCTTTCAATTTTTTTTACACCAATTTTTGTGAAACCATGGATAAGTAAAAAATTTGTGTTATTTTTGAATAGGAGTTCCCTTGTGGAACCAATGCAGCACAGACAGCTCAAGATATTAACAAAGTGTTTGGGAAGGATGTGGATAATCAACACACAATGGTTTGAGAAGTTCCATTCTGGTGATTTTAATCTTGAAAATGAGCCACATGGGCGACCTGAGACCAAGGTGGATAACGATGAGCTGAAAGCTTTAGTGGAAGCGAATCCTTCTCAACCTATTTGTGAATTAGCAGCAAAGTTTGCATTACTATTCCAACAATATTGGATCATTTGAAACAAGTGGGCAATGTAAAGAAGCTGGATAGGTGGGTTCCATGTGAATTAAATGAGCATCCGAAGAGAAACTGTCTCAAAGCTTGCCTTCCTTTGCTGTCACGACATAAAGGCGAACATTTTTACCCTGTATTGTTATGTGTGATGAAAAATGGATTCTTTTTGACAATCGCAAGCATTCGGCACAATGGTTGGATAAAGACAAAGTGCCGAAACACTATCCAAAACCGAATATTCATCAAAATAAGCTAATGGTGTCTGGTGGTCCAGCTCTGGTATTGTCCACTACAGCTTCATGAAACCCGGTCAACTGATTACAGCAGATGTCTACTGCAACCAGTTGGATGAAATGATGAGGATGCTTGAGATTAAGCAGCTGACATTGGTCAATAGAGACAGGCCAATCATCTTGCAAGACCACATGTTGCAAAAAACAATGATGTTCAAACTACAGAAGCTGGACTTGGAAACTCTCTGTCATCCACCATATTCACCAGACCTTGCACCAACTGACTACCACTTCTTCCATGCTTTGGACCACTTCTTGCAAGGAAAAATATTCAATTCTCAACAAGCTGTGGAAAACCCCTTTGGCAATTTCATCGCCACTCGCTCTCCAGGCTTCTTCGCTGCTGGCATAAGCAAGCTACTGTTAAGATGGAAAAACTGTGTGGATGGTTTAGGCATATACTTTGATTAATTGTACTGCTTCTTGTTTGAGATATAATAAACTAAACTTTTGATTTGAAATCGGACGTTTCATATTTAATGACCTAAATATTTTCTAGGCACTGAGCTGCAAGTATTATTTATTTTCTCTCCTCCAAAACATTTCATTAGGTATGCATTTGTGTTTCTGTTGTATAGATGCACGGAAGCAGAAAGGACTTGGTTGAAAGTTACATGGCTAGTAGGTGGCAGGGTAGGAATGGAAACAGATCTTTCTAATTCCATACTTCTCAGAACATCTCCAGACCAGGAAACCACACCCAGGCTCTAATGGTCAAAATATTCTTCTACAGCCCACCAACTTGTTCCAAGTGACCAAGGAAGGTAGCTAGGACTTTCAGTGAGGGAGACAGCTGCCTGATGCATATGAGGAAAGAATATTTTGACCATTAGAGCTACCCAACAATGGAAGATTCTGCCTAAGTAGATGGTGAGTTTCTTGTTACTGGAAGTGTTCAAGTAGAGGCTGAACTTTTACTCAGCAGTGTGCTGTAAAGATGACAGCTGATAAATGGGTAGGAACTGTGACTTTACTACTTACTTGTGTGTTCTTAAAAGTTGCTTAACCTCTTTGAGCCTCGTTTTCTTCATCTGTAGATGGGGGATATTGTCTGATTTTAGAATTGTTGGGAAGATTTAAAGAAACATAGATAAGTTGCTTAGCCAAGAACTTGGTATACAAAAATTGCTCTTTATATATTAAGTGAACAATTATCTAAGACCTTTCTATCTGCATCTGTGGCTCTTATTTATATGGTGACACCATCTAATCACTTCTTTATTGGGATCAATTTTAAATTTAGAGTGGTCACCTCCAGAGTGAATATTCTACCTCACTTCTGTGGGGGCAGGGACCTGCTAGTTGCTATCTCTTCAGGCAAGCAACAGGTTGGACTTTAAAACAGGGCAGTGGAACCAACAATAGGAAGGATATTTACAATGAAATGTTAAGCAACAGAATAGATATTATTGGGAGATAGATTAGAACCATGTCACCCTATTGTCTAAATATCAGATGGGTTTGAAGAGCCCACTGTTTGCCCAGTCCTGTGCCATTAAGATGAAGGGATATTCAATCAATTGGAGGCACTGTCTTTGTCTTTAAGGGTCTGAAGGCCTGGGATGGCTCAGACAACTGTGAAAAGATTAGCTGATAGGACTCAGTGTCATTCTGTGTTAAATCTTCTGGTTTGGATTGTAGCCCCCAGGCAGTTGCAGAAGGGATGCTCAGAGGCAGGGGCCTGGAGAAGATGACCTGGGAAGATCTTCTACTGGCCTGGTATTCTTTTCCTTTTAATGGTTCCCAGGATTCTTTCTAGTAGGCGCAATACGGTAATGTTGCAGTTGTGGCTCCCATGGGCACATTCTCTAGCCATTTCCCCAGGACATCCCTCAGAGCCTGGGAATATGCTGATCATTATTGCCCATTTTCAGGCCCAGAGGAGAAGGAAGAGGAGGAAGAGGAGGAGGATGGGTACAGGGAGGGAGAAGGGGGTATACCTGTGAGGACCCTCCCAGCAGCCCTCCTTCCTGGGCTTCGAGAAAAAGGCAGTATCCTGCCTCCTCCCAGGGCTCTCTTCAGCCCTTGATCTGCAGACATCAGCCCAGGCTTCTACCAACATCAGCCATGGATCCCACTAGCGGGAAGCATGGAGTTGGCTGCCTGGGGAGAAAGCTTTTATCGTTGGGATCTTTGACATGATCCCAACAATCCTCCTCCTTCTCCTTCAACAAGATAAGCAGATTCCAGTTGCTTTGGAAAAATGCCTTCCTTTCTTTTTCTTCTTGTTTCTTCCTCCTTTCATCCTTCCTCCTTAGCCTCTGCTCCTTCCCTCCTACATTCTTTCCCCTACTGGTTCCTCTACCTTCCTCCTTTTCCTTCATTTGTTTCTGAGTCCGAGAGTGATGGAGTTGAGGGAGAACTTAAAAGTCATCTGGTACAGTCTACTCATCCATTCTACAGATGAGAAGACTGTGGTCTGGAGAGCAAAAGGGATTCACGCAATGAGTTCTTAGCTGAACCCTAAGTAGACCTGAGTAGAGTGCTTTTCCTTCTTTGTTACTCTGCTCATTTCACTCTTTCTCTTTCTTTTCTTGTTTTTTTAAAAATTTCTATTTCATTTCTTGCCCAATATTCTTTCTTATTCTCTTTTGTCTCTTCATAAACCCCATGGTGATCAATGGAAAAGAAATCAGGACTTTGGGTAGCAGAACTGAGGGGCAAGTATGTGTCACTTGTTCCCCGCCTCCTTTTCCCCACTGGGAAAGACTGTCATCTGGGGTGAGACCTTCAATTTTCTTCCTCAGAGACTCTTGTCTACTCCCTCCACCCTATTCCACTACATCTCTGGAGGGGTTTGTACAACGTCTTTCTTCATATGAAGACTTTGTACTTGGATTGGCCAAGTGCCCTAAAGGGGTTCCAGGTTGGTAATATCATTGCCTTTGTCTCTTCATCCATGAAATGGGGATGATAATAGCACTTACTTCATAGAGTTGCTATAAAGATTAGTTAATACATAGAAAATTTCCTGGCATATAGTAGTTTCTAAATACATGTTACTTGCTAATCTTATTATTATTTTTTCTACTTGCACTGCTTTATTACTAATATTATTGGTTATAAGTATTATTATTTAGAGAAGTGTTTGTCTATAAGGGGAAGGGTTGAGAGTCATAAATAACATTCTAACATAAGGAAGGAATAGAACACTATGAATACAGCTCAAAAAGATACTTGTTGGCAAATTGGACAGTGGGTGACCTGATCTCAGCTGTGTTCTGCCTGCTGAATGTGCCCACTTTTTACCCAAATGTGCCATGTTTCCTCCAACTATCTGAGTTCAAATTGCAGCCCATGTCCATGACTCACCCTAAGAAGATATTTGGAACTTAAAGGTAAAGTTAAGCCTTGCTCAGATATGACCCAGTTTCATAAATTCCTTCTGTAATTTCCATTTTCTCCAATGACAGTGTCTAAGCTAGAATGATAGAGTACAGTATTCTCCAAACCAAGCTCACTCGCATGTTGTATCATGAGTTTTGCCCAATTGATGTACTGTTCTTATTTATTTTTAATTTGATTTTTTTATCTTAACCATTATCAATATTATAATGTAACTGGTAAATTCTGGTACCTGGTAAAGTAAAATTCATGATGACTAAAAGAAAAGAAAATTATCCTGTATCATTGCAATGCATCTTGCACACTACCAGTGGAACACTTACTAGATTTTAGGGAAAGTGGCCATGGTAATGAGAGACTTGGTGTTCTTAGTCCTTGTCTGTGCTAGGCATTAATTTACTGTCAACTTTGGATAAGTCCCTCTCCCTCTGGCTTCAGTTGCACCCCCCTGGGAACTGAAAGAATTGGGCCAGATGATTCTTTCTATCTCTAACTTTTTTTTGTTGTTACGAGCAGGAAGATTTTATGAAATTGCACACTAGTAGGACTCTAGTTGCTCTGATGAGAATATGTCCCATCCATCACTTTGTTCTCAAAACCCAAGTCTATAATAAAACTCTAGCCTTCCATTTTCCAATGACATTTTACTTCCAGCACAATGACTTCAGTGGGGAAAGCAACTTCCATTTGCTCAAGAAATTCCTCTAAATATACCAAATGGTTTCAGCCTCTAGGCTGGTTTTTACTTAGAGAAAACACAATCAACTCAGCATTGGTCTGGATCTCTCCAAATGTCGTTTTTCCCTACCTGGTGAAAGGTTGGCTTTCATTAAGTTGGGTTCCAGGTTTGATTGTATACCCGTACTCTCTGATATCCCCTTTTGTGAAAAATGTATTTTTCAGCTCTCAAAAGTAATATATATTTTTGTGAAACATTCAAGCATTACAGAAATATTTAATGCAGGAAATAAAAGTCCCCCATAGTCTCATTCTCAAGAGGTAATAACTATGAACAGTTTTGGGCCCATTTCTCTAGACATTTTTTTCCCATGTGAGAACATTAATACATATTTAAAAATAAAAATGGGATCCTACTATACAGACTGTTTTGCTACTTGCCTTTTTCCCTTCCCCTTCCATTTAATCATTCATCCTGGTCATTTTTTTACTTTTCTGCATGGAATGATGTCATCTACCGATGGCACTTACTGGCCGTGTGATTTTGGATGAATCATTGCTCCTCTCGGGGTTTGTTTCCTCGCCTGTAAAATGAACAGCCTTTTCCAACCTGCCCATCTCCTACGATAGAAGGCTGATAACAGGCATGTATGAAAGGGTGGTCACCCTGGGGGTGGACTCTAGTGGGCCATTATTTGTACCATTATCCTGTTTTATTGGGTTTCTAGCACTTTCCAGGCCCTGAAATTTTATAGTTTCCCAATTCGTTTGTTTGTACCCCTCTCTAGAAGTTAAGCTGCATGAGAGCAGAGAGCAGGACTCTTCATCAATGTATCTATCCTCAGAACTTAGAACAATTGCTGTGAATGGTAGGAATTAATAAATATTTTTTGGATGATGAGCAAATTATCCACTCTTAGCTGGGCTTCTAATTGATAGAAGGTCCACTGGGAGAGAATGGAGCAGAGCAGACTGGGCTGGGCCTAGTTAATAGGGTGGATGGCTGGCCCAACCAGTGGGCTCGAGTGCAACATTCTCTGGCTTGCCTATTCTGCAAGCCTTTCTCCTTTGCCTGCGTCAGTCTCTTGGCACTCTTTGCCACCTGGTAAATTAGTCATTCTTTGTGGCCCAGTTTTATTGCTCTGAGTCCTGGGAAATTTTCTTCTGTTTTATGCTGTCTCCCCACCTCCAGACAGTTAGTCAGACTTTTTAATGCTCCTATACCACTTTGTGCTTATCTCACTTTACGTGCAGTAATAATGGTTTTCCTGCTTTGTACAATTGCTGCTATGTGCCCTATGTAGTGCTAACATAACACTCCATGTGACTTCTCCCATTTAATATTTATGGTAATCTGTCAGAAAGGGATAATTATTGTTCCCATTGCACAGATGAGGAAAACCAAGGCTTAGGAATCTTAAAAACAATCTTGCTCCAAAGCATACACCTAGCAAGTGGTATAAAACGATTCCAAAATATATCAGATTGATCCCCAAGCTACAGTTTTTAACTTCTGGGCCCTTTATAAGCAAACTTAATTCAAGAATTAATAATTATGCAGTGATATCTGAGAGTCCAATCTCATTTTAGGCATGAAAAAACTGAGACCAGTTCCAAAGTCAGAGCAGAGCTTATAGGGGGAGGAAAATCTTGCTCTAATTGCTAGGCTGTCCGATTCTGAGGCAGCACGGGACAGTCCATCTTTTACTTAGCCTTGTCACCCTCTTTTTCAGGAAGCGTAGCTTTTTATGTTCCAAGGCAGATTTAGTGACTTCCTTCGAGCCTGCTGTCTCTGGGCATGAGGAGGAGCTGGTTGGTGTGCCTTTCAGGGCAGAAATGAGGGGAGGGTTTTTACAAGATTTGTGGAGGGGATAGGGAACAGCATGAGTTAACTCACAGAGGTTAGACATGGCCCCATTACTCATGGACAATGAGAAATCCATTTGGGTTGGAATTCGATTTGTGTGAAGTAAAGGAGCTGGAAATAGAGTTGGGGGCTTGTATGTGGCAAGCTGAGGGTTTTGTGCCATACTGAAACCTGGCGTTCTCAACAGAGAGGCAGCAGGACTGCAGAAATGAGTGAGTTAGATTTGTGTGCACACTGACAAGGTATTGCCGAGTGATCAACGGGGAGTTGCGGAACGTGGTGTTTAGAATAATCCCGTTTTTGTAAAACAGAAGCAGATGACTACCGTAGCACAGCAATGCAAGGGTCTCTGAAGCCAGACTGCTTCGGTCCCAATCCGGCACTGCCACTTCCAAGCTGGGTGACCCTAGGAAAATGATTTAACCTCATCTGTCACTTCATTTGTACAATGGGATGAATAATGGCATATGCTTTGTAGAATTGTTGTGAGGACTACATGGGTTAATACATACTCAGTTCTTGGAAAGGTGACAGGCGCAGAGTAAGCACTCGTGTTTTTGTGGTTATTATGTGATAAAGATCATTTGGAAGGATCAAACTGTTAAGTGACTTGTCCTAGGAGTAAGATTCCTGTGTATTTTAGTTTTAAACATATCTCACTATGTTGTTTAATATTTTACAACAAAGATTTACAATGTAAAAAATAAAACAAAGGAAAACAAAACAACAAACCAGCAGATCTATTTCCAAGGTTGATATTAGGAGACATTACTTCTATTGTGTTCTTTTTCCTACTAGCAACAGACCTGCCAGGGACACATTGGGAGATGTCTCTGGTGTCATCTGGAGGGCTGTTGGAAACAGGTGTCTGAGACCACATTGTCTGGGCTGCCCACGGGCCACAACAGGAGTGACCTGATGGTTATAAAGTGGGGTGGGTCCAGTCCTTGCTTCAGCCCCCCATTCTGCTCCCCCACCACCCACACTGCAGCGAGTGGCCTGGGTGTGGTTTCCTGGTCTGGAGATGTTCTGAGAAGCCCTTTGGGTCTGCATTGGGAGAGGCAAATCTGCAGCTTTGTGGCGGGCCCCCCAGTGCTGGAGGCTGGGCGCCCCTCCAACCTTCCATATGGAAGAAGAGGAAGCCTGGGGTTACTCAGTCTGGCATGTTGGGGGGTTAGAGGGTGTGGCTGGAAAGGTCTTTGATCTGAGTACAAGGGACCAACATTTTGAAAAATTTTGTTCGTAGGCCAGAAATTATGCTGCCTTTCTTCCTGACCTCCCAACTTAGAAATTCTCTCCCATATTCCTAGATCGCTCTTTCAAGTGAATGATTTTGGTCATTCACAAGGCAGGTGGGACAAAGAAGGAAGGATGGCCTGTAGCAAAGCATCTCTACCCTCTGACAGAGCTACGACCATGCACCTTCGTGATGGGGGGGGAAGTTAGTGCAATTTCCCTCCTACGTGAAGCATAGAGATTGAAAACTCTTACCTATTTATAGATGCACGCTCACTTTATTACCATCTAGACCCACCTGCAAGACATCATCTCGATTATCTGAAGAGGCAAATTTGTCTCTTTCATCTCCCTCATCCAGTTCAGTCTCCTCTCTCCTCCTCCCTGGTTCATTCTTAGAGCAACAATGGCAGTGTAAGGGTTAAAGCAATGAATTCTGCAGTCACACCCAACTTTGAATCCTGGCTCTGCCTCTCACTAGTTGTCTTACTTTGAGCAAGTTACACAACCTCTTTATGCCTCGGTTTTGTCACCTGTAAAATGGGAATATAACAGTACTTGCATCTTAGGATTTTTGTGGGCATTATGAGGCAGAGGATGTCATTAGCCTTATACCTAGCATTCAGTAAATATTCAATAACTGCTAATGATTACTATGAACGAGTTGTTGCAGTCAAGGCTGAGATGGGTGTCATGAGGGGAGGCAGAAGGCAAGGCTCAGGAAGAAAGAGATATGTCTGCAGTATCTGCACGTGCTCTGTGCCCCAGCAATTCCATTTCTTTTTCTTGTTATCTGCCTGGAGAAATGCTACATGTGTTCACAAAAATGTAGGTACACTGTGATTATTGTAGCACTGATTACAGTGGAAAAATTAGAAACAAGTGTTAAGTGCCCATCAATAGGGGATGTCTAGAAAACAATGGGGCCTCCATAACAAGATGCTCTGCCGTGCTTAGAAGAACGAGGTGGGACTGTGTGCCTCCACAGGTAAGGCTTCCCAAGACATGTTGCTATGTGAACAAAACAAATTATAAAATTGTGTGGGCAATATGATTCCATGAAATGACAGTATGTGTATTCCAATAGTTACACACACACACGTGTATGTGTATGTATATATATATATATATATATAAAGTAATCAAGAAAGATAAGAGCTGGAAGGGACTTGGAGGTCACTGTCAGAGGGGACTTGGGGCTTAAGTCTCGTATCAGAATTTCTTAAAAAGAGAATGTATGCACATATTGTACAATTGAACATGATCAAGGAAAAAGAAATGCCTATCTAGCCAAGAATAGGAAGAATATGGCTCTGTCAAACCAAAGGCCTGATCAGAAATTCCCAGCTTTTCTTTTCTAGGCTTCTTTCTGCCCCTGTGGCCCACTAGCAGAGGGGGAGGGAGGGCTGTTACCCTGACATCTGCACTAGCCCACAGGGGCTGCAGCTTAACAGGAATGAACCAGTGTTGTGAGCTAGGAGCAAGGAGATGTGCATTTGAATCCTGGCTTCACTCGCAGATTGACAGAGTGCTGTTTGTTACCAAGAGGCTTTCCCTCTCCAAGCTTCAGTTTTGTCAGCTCTAAAATGGGGATACTAACCACTGTCCTGTATCTAAATTTTAAAGGGACTGGGCAGCCCATATGAGATCGTGGCTGTGAAACACTATAAACTGTAAAGTACTTTTTTAAGAGAGTGCTGCAAATCTGCCTGGCAGCCAGGGTTGCGGCGGCCTTGCCGCATTCCTCTGGAGCTGGGGAGTGTTGCAGAACTGAGTACACAGCAACAAACACGCAGCTCTCAAAAGGCTGAAGATCATAGCAGCTACTTTATTTGGGGTATAAAATACTAACATGCTTTTCGGGAAGGCTGACAGGTCAAAGGGATAGAGAAAAAGGAAGGATGTAGTCCTGAGGTCAGACAGATGGTAGAATGGGGCAGCAGTCTTTGCACATCTGCGAGTCCTAAGCAAGCCCCTAGTTATGCAAGGTTGATAGTACAATGGGCACAGAAGACGGGTAAGTGAGATTGTCTTTGGAGAAAGAAACCACAGATTCCCTCCATCTGACTATCTTGATTCACCTCCTTTATCACTCTGAACAGATGCTGATTGCTGTGTCCCGGGGCCCCTGGGGGCCAGGATTCAAGACCCTTCCTTGGGTGTCCCCTCTCTCTATCCAGCATCACACAGCCAGACTTCCCAGCTGCGTGAATGAGAGCTTTTGGTGCACTAGGACTTCAGGGAGCAGGCCACCAGCTTGGGGATTGGGATAGCTCCTGAGGAACCTTCCTGAAGTGCAAGTGCGGTAACGTTTATGAGGGAGCACAGAGTGAGAGAGGATGAAGGAAGGACAATGCAGTGGCGGAGTCGGGGCATATGAACTCTATGGATGACATGGGGGGCAATAAGTCTGGGGAATGTGCAGACTGTGTACAGCTTTGGGAACTCTGTCACTCTATAACCTTGAGGAAGTTGCTTATCCTCTTCACATCTGCAAAATAAAAGGGTTGATCTATGTCAGGGGTTCTTAATCAGAATGATTTAGAGCTGCACTAATCAAACTTTTGGTCCAAGGAAGCGCTGACATCAGAACCACCTGGGGGCTGCTAGAAATGCAGAGTCTCAGGCCCATCCCAGACCTCCTGAGTCAGAATCTGCATCTTAATGAGGTCCTTGGGCAAGTCCTCTTTGAGATATGATTGACATCCAAAAAGCTGTACATATTTAATATGTTCAACTTGATGAGTTTGTAGATAAATATACACCCGTGAAATCATCGCCACAATGTATGCCATAAACCTATCCATCAGCCCCCAAAGTTTCTTCCTGCCCTCTTATCAACCAAATAACAATTGCTATTGTTGTTTAATAACAATATTTATTCTTATTGTAATAAGAATATTTAATATAAGATCTACCCTCTTAGCAAAATTTTGAAAATCTGTCTTTTTGACAAGCCCTTCATAGCTAGGTTTGAGAACTCTTGAATTCTAGAGCTGCTAAGAGCCCTTCTTGTCCCAAGATTCCATGATTCTGTTGGTACTCAAGACACTACGATGGAAGCATGATTCTGGGGCGGGGGTGAACGGGCCGGGAGTTGAGGATACACTTGTGAGGAAGAAAGCAGAGCCTTGTTCTCTAGGTGCCTGTGGGATGCCCAGAATATGAGGCAAGAGAGGACGCTGCCCGGGAGCTGCTGCCCATTTCACCGCTGGGATTAATGATTGTCGGCAGCTCCCTGTTAAGATGGTAAACTAATTTAGCAACGGACACTGAAAAACAGCTGAATTCAAAGGCAGAGAGTGGTAATCTAATTGCACTGAATTAGCCTCGGGAGACTCCGACAATATCAACTTCAGAAAACCACAAAGGGATCCTTTATAAGGAGTTTCAAAAGCTTCAGGGGCCTCGGCACCCCTCATAAGGGCTTTCATTACAAAGCACAGGCACTGTGTGGATAAGCCCCTCTCCCTAGCATCTCAGGCCATTGTTTCCTTCTAATGTGTTTTCTGAATGAGTTTGCCGGCTGGTTCTATGGTGTTTTCAGTTGTGCGTTAGGCTTAACAGGGAGTTCATTCAAGAGGAGACGGCTGAGTTCAAGGCTGAGCGGCCATCAGTCCTGTGAGCACCATCTGTGCCTGTGGCCTTGTCTGTGGACATGGGCATTTTCTGGTAGGTTCTTCTGTCTTATTCTGTGGCCCTTCTCATTTCTTAAAACCAGGCTCTTAACATAACCAAGGTGATTTCCCCTGAATAATTCTTTGTCGCATAGTGTGTGTGTGTGTGTGTGTGTGTGTATTCGTTGCCCAATTTATTTGCTATCCAATCCATTTTTAAGAAAGAAAAGATCCCAGGGAGTTGTGTTCATGGCATGATTTGGGAAGCTTACAAAGATCAGATGTAATTTGGGAATCAGGAAAGGAGGGAATTTAGAATTGTGAAGGTTTGTCTCTGACCTGCATTTCATTTGCTCTTCTGTAGCAAATTACAGACCTCGTTCTACAGAATAAGCTTGAATTTCTTCTACATCCCTCCTGGGAGGTGGATTTCCAGTCTCTGCTTGCACACCTCCACTGGCAGGGACCGTCTCTACCACTGAGGCAGCCCATTGCACCATTTGACAGAGCTGCTGGAAAATCCACTGATTTACATTGAGTCAGAATTTGTGTTTGTGCATTAAAAAAAAAAACAAAACTGCCAATTATTCTGATTCTTCTCTTGGAGCTATATATAGAATAAATCAAATCTAATGTTTTCCAATATGGGGTCCCTGGGTATCTGGGAGGTTCATGAAATAGTAATGAGGACTCAGAATCCACTTTAAACATTTCAAAGACTCTAACAAATTGCATATTTACATCTGACAAGGCTCTGTGGACTAACTAAAAAGCATCACTTGTCTTTACTTTTGTTTTTTCTTAGGTCAGCTCTGTGTGGCAACATTGCTTATCCCATGATATTCAATATTAGGCAGTTATGTATGCCTTTGATTAATAAAGATGAGAAAAATATATTAATGATGAATGGGGTTTGGTAAACAAATTTTTTTAAAACAGACTTTATGAGGGAAAAAAAAGACCAAATAGAATCGCTGATAAAAAGTATGGAAATATTTGGTCTTTCTTATGCCATGTTTCATAGCTATCAGGAAAGTGATCAGGCATCGCATTTTCTCATTGCACTAAGAATTTCTTGGGGGAAATTGACATATTTATAGGATCTGTCAATAATCGTGTCCAGGTTGGGGTAACTTTCGAAAGAGAAAAGTTGCTTTGTGAGTTCCTCAATTCTTTTGTGTCTATTTCTTGTTAATAGTTGAAATATGCTGCAATAGCTGTAACCAAACTATGCTATCACAGAAGAGATTGGGAGAAGACAATCCTGAACTGGCACAGCTCAAAATGATTTTAGAGAGTGATTGGTCGAGTCCCTTCATTTTACAGCTGGAGAAAGTAAGGGCCAGAAAGGTCACAGGACCCTCTCAAGGTCATGTGACTAGCTAAATTTTGGATCCCAGGTCTTCTGCCCTTTGGACCAAGGCCACTTTGTCTAAAGCATGCTTTAAAACCTGCAGAATAGCATCATGATGGTCAGGCAGGGAGACAATGCCACCTATCTTAAAAATCATGCTGGCTTCTGCCAGCTGATGAAGGAAATAAAGTTAATGATGCCCACATAGATGTGACACTGTCACAGGATGTGCACACAGGCTGCCTGGAGGGGAGCTATGTGGACCCTCTGAAGGAAAAAAAGATTTTTAATGTACCTTTAAAAGGAGTAGTGTTTCCCCTTTCTGCAAGGACAGGTGCTGTGGCATCTGTCTCTGCACAGTGCTTAGTTTTGGACTAGACACATAAGCACGTGATAAAAAGTGAAGAAATGAAGACAGAGTGGCCAGTGAAGCTAATTCATCCTGAGCCATTGTGGGCATATATGGGCCCCTGTCTTTGGCAAAGATCTTATCAGAGGCTGAAGAAAATTTAGAAGACTTGGATTCAATCATCTGAGTTGATTGATTGGTAAGAAAACTGAGTCCGAAAGAGACTCGTTTCGGCCATGCGGTGGGATGGAAATAGGGCTGAGTGTAGAAGCAGCGCTCACAAATCATAGCCCAACTTCTCTTTCCACTGTACCACGTGGTTGCAACCTCTTTCATAGGGTGGTCTCAAATAAAAATTTCCTAAATATCCTCTGATAGGTCATTTCCAGGTTTGCAAATATGCGGAAGTTACATGCTGATTCATAACTCCATTTAATGGCCTCAGGTCCCTGTTCCAACTGTCCCCCAGGAACAAAAACATGACGTTTTCTTTTCTCTCTCTCAAGGTTCCTAAGCCTGAAAAAGGTGTGGACTGATTGACATTTTGTGGCCCTGATACAAAATTTCCCAAGGAGCTTTTTTTCTTAGGAAAAAGTCCTTGGCCCATTTCAGAAGCTGCTAGACACTTTCTGCAGGGCCTAAAATGCAGCAGGTAAGATTTGAGGCAGACTACAGCTATACCACTGGGAGGAAAAGACCAAGGTGGCCATCTGCCCCACTTGACAAGTTTGGAGACCAGGAAGCCAGAGGGGACACGGCAAGGAAAAGCTCATGTACCTTTCAACTGGATGGTTTCTTAGGACAGAGATATGAAACGATGTATTTGTCATGTTCCTTTTGATCCTAGCGTGGGCAGAAACATCTTCCCTTCAAGGTTTTGATGACCTTTCTTAGCAATGGAGTGACATATTCAGTACAAAACCCTGTGCAAGGATGCGTCTAGTTGGATGAGAGATGGAAGTGGCACATAAGAAAAACTGATCATTTTTGGGGAAAACATCCATGGATTAGATCTGGTTTATCTCTCTGCCTTTATTTCCTTTTCAAGCACAAACTAGGCTCCTTTTTATTTTATTGGGGTACTTTGTGTGTTTCATTATGGGCATTTTTCTCAAGGGAGCTAGACTTTTCTCCTCATTATAATTAGTACATCAAAACAGCCAATTAAAAATTTGGTCATTCTGTACTGTGGCTTGAAACTTTGGGTAATTTTGTCTCTTTCCCCCACCCCTGGATGGATATTTGGCAATGTATGGCGACATTTTTCCATTGTCATGACACCAGGGAGGGAGTGTTGCTGGTACCGGGGATTCTGCTAAGCATCCTACAATGCACAGGACGGGCCTCATGACAAAGAATTATCCAGCTCAAAATGTCAACAGTGTGGAGGTTAACGAACATGGTTATGTACCACAGGTCTGTTTGAGTTACTCAGAAGGCAAGAGAATTTGGGGGTCATACTGGGCCCATCCCAGCCAGAAGCCTCTGTAAGGGCTCTCGATATCAAAGTCAAATTCCGTTTGGCTTGAAAGGAGGCTTGAAAGGAATGTGCTTCTACCATTAAAAAAAAAAAAAACAAAAAATACTTTTCCCATTTTATTTTTGACTAGTCTGGTTCTAAGGCCCCAAGCCTGATTGAAAACAAGATAAAATTTAGGTTACTGAATCCTAGAATGTCACCTATGGGATTTTAGAACCTCAGGCTTTTAAAATATCAGAGCAGGAACTTCAGCCAAATCTCCTCGTCTACTCATGGGGATGCAGTCGATGAGCACTGCGATGCTCTCTGTCTCCCAGGACCTCACGTCTTCCTTTGCAAGGCCTCAATGCCTCCTCTGTGTTGGCACCGTATGAGATTTCTGCCTCGCTCACTTTGATTGTTGTTTTGTTGGTCGTGCTGTTGTTATTGCCATTTTGCTGGTTACGTGCTGATGCAGCAGCATGTCTCTTACGGAGAACTTTTCCTAGCCCCCAGATTTCCCCAACAAGGTGAGCAGCTGGCATCATTTAATCTAAGGAGTACCTGGGTGCCTGAGATGATGAGATTGGCTCATTCCAACGCAGTGCCTGTCCCTTATGGGAGAAAGGGTCATTCATATGGAACCTGCTAGGGAGCTGCCAGCCTCCATTTACCCCCACATATATTCTAATAAGCCCCCAGATTTTAACACTTCTGTATTTTCATCTAAAATTTAAAAAAGAGAGAGTTAGAAATGAAAATATCAATTGAATTAAGACAACCCTACTCGCTTTGTCTCCTTGTGACCTTTCCTCCCATCTCTCTGAAAAATTGCTGAGGGTATTTCCTGAGTTCAATTATTATTATTTTATGTTATTAAAATATGTTACATAAAATTATTATTTTATGTTTCAAAATTGAAAAATTTCCTTCTCAAATGAAGTAGCCACTTCTATATTTTGAAAGATCAATGGTACTACCACCTTTCCAACTCTCCATAGTCATGTCTCTTCTTTCCTTATAAACACATGGAATTATATTCCACATCCATTGTAGCTCATGTGTGCCTTCTCACATGTAGGGCAAAGAGATGTAAAGTGATGTTTCCTGACAGGCCACTACCAGTTTACTTGAAGAGTTAACACAGTGGATTCACAACCTTATCGAAATGACTAAAATGCAGACCTTTTAGAATGTCTCCCTTTTGTGAAAGACAATATCTGGGAGAGGAAAATCAAGCATTGCATACTGTTCATCAAGAAGAAAGGAGCTGGGGATGGGGAGGGGGGAGAATGATGTGCTTGGTCCTATTAATTTGCTCTTTAATCTCTCTGGTTCAGTTCTGTCTCCTGCAAGCCAAACAGAGAATCAATTTGCATACAAATGTTACCAAGTACCCTACCACCACAGCATTCTATAGTTCTACTAGGTATGTAGGGAAGAGAGGATCTGGTATTATTAACAGGATACTTTCTGCCTGTTCCCCCATAAAGTAACCACATTTTGATACATATCACAAGGCCCTGGATTGTTGTACTTTTTTTCATTCTGTCTGACTCCCTGTCTATTTGCATTCTGAGCTGTGGTCAGGATTGTGGCCTATCAAAGAATTATTTGAACTGGAGATTAGAAGCTTTAGCATTGGGTAATTTCAGAAAAGGGAGGGGGGTCTTTTCATTACCTCAAGAGAAAGACATGAAGAGAGGCTCCCATACAGAAACTTACAATTTGGAGGCGAGGTGTCATTCATTTAGCCAGTGGGTTAGTCAAACCAACCATCCATATGTGGTGTAATAAAACAAGAATTATTTGTTGTTTTATGATAGGAGAGGATAATGCTTGGTGGTCACTTGTTTTTAAAAACAAGCTGGATTGGGTTTCTCAGTGACTATTAATCCAATGCCATAGTAAAACATGAGAGGCAGGCATCTAAAATGAGGAAGATTAATGATCACTGCAGGTCATGGAAGATGAATAATTTTTTTCAATTCATATAAATGGAATTTGTCATAACCATCGTGAAGATGGCATGATTCACCTACTTACAAAAGAACTATCTATTTCAATGTTTCTTGAAGAGGTGATTTTTCACTTTTCACTTGTACTCACATAAGACTGTCAAGCCTGTAGGCAGAAAATTTTAACCTGGGAGACAATGGATGGGGGAACTCAGCTGTTGAGTCAGGTATAGGCATGAATTAAGAAACAAAACAAACAAGAATTGTCCATCAGTTCAGGATCTGCAGCTAAAAAAGTAGAGTTTGGAAAGGTGGGAGGGGGAAAGGAGAGAGTCAAAGTTTCAGAAGGGAAATGTTTCCTAGTATCTGTTCCTAAATAGATCCACTCTGCACTCAAGTTCAGGGCTTTACAAACTGAGGTCATAACACAATTGTTTCCAACCACTAAGCCTTAGTAACCCTCTCCCTCCCCGCGGAAAAGAAAACAACAACAAAAAAGGAGAGAGAATGAAATGTTCTGGGTCCAGTGAGTTCGAGTGCAACCTTCCCCGTCACCGCTAGTTGTCACTTGGCTCCCAGACGCGAGAGCTGAGGTTTTCGGCACTGCGGTTAGAGAGAATGCAGTCCTAATTAAACTGAGTAACTCCTAAAGCTTCCCTTTAAAGTCCTCAGCCCAGTGAGAGCCAATACGTAGGGGGGGTCGGGGACCAGTGGTGAGGGGTGTAGCAAGAGGAAGGACAAACAAACCGCAAGAAACAGGCCAACGGCTGCCAGAACAGCGACTGTCTCAGACCTCCACGCACAAGCCAGACACCCTGCGGGCGGGGGGATGGGGATGAGGGGAAGGGGGGCCGGGGGATGGAAGGACCCGATTGCAGCGGCATACAACACCTCTCCCCCCCCCAAATGGTGGGCCCACGGACAGAGTCAGCCTCCGTACTCCTTCCCCCCGATTTCTATCAGAGCGATGTGGTCAGTAGAAAATTGCATACCTGAATAATACAATGGTCTCCCAAAGGTAGAGTCGAAGAGTATTGAAGCTGTACATTTTTCAGGTCCTTGTGCTTTGTAGTCCACGAGTTATGGGGGCAAAAATGTTTCAAATTGGCACTTACAAAACCAGAGAGCGCTACTGAAAAAATAATCCAGATGTTAAGGGAAGGCGGGGAACAGGGGCGCAGGAGAGCGCCCCAGGGGAAATTGGAGCGAGGGGGCTGTAGATACCACGGACAGCGGTGGCTGCGAAGCGTTTCAGCACCACGGAGAGCGTCCAGCCCTGCTTTTCAGGAGCGCGAAGAGTATTGCTGTTTGTTAAACTCCAACGTGTCTGGTGGCTCCCTGCGGCGCTGGGGAGGCACGTTTGGGGGTGGGTATATTTCCCTTGTTTTTTTTTACCCCTGTTTTTTCTGTTTAAACGGCCAGCTCCATGCAAGGAAAAAAAAAATCTTCTGTTGAGATCAGAGCTCTGGCCTCGGACCATTAGATTGGGCGAGCATCTTGGGTAGAGAGAACAGGGCTTTACGGCTCTGGGCCGGCCTGAGGGGGTTCGGGGCGAGGGGAAAGCGGTTGAGGACGCTGCCTTCAGTTAAATCTCAGAGAATGTGCCAGGCTGGCGCATCGCGATCGAGTCCCGGAATCTCATTCTCCTGCCTCCGTGCTGGTCTGCTGTCGCCTTGTGATTCCTGTTCCCTGGTCCCCGCCGAATAAGTTATGATCGCTGCAGGAAAGGTGTCCCATTGCTCGGGGCTGCAGGCGTAAGAGAGCCCAGGGCAAGTTTCAGGGGCTGCCGGGGTCCATGGCTACCCCGCCGGGCTTAGGAGCCCAAAGCTTCAGATGCGTCTCCGTTTTGTGAGCTCGCCCATCTTCCTTTGGTCAGGACTCCTTCAGATCTTCAGACTTTCTTACTGCATTAATTTAACAAACTGGTGGCATGGGGGTTGGGAGGGCGATAGCTGATGGGAGGGGGTTGAGAGGAGGAAAAAAGGGGGGAAAAACTCGTTAGTATCTTCAAACCCTCCCACTCGAGGTGTTCATTGGCCCGCGGCTACGAAAACCAGATCTTCCCCCGGTATTTGGCCAATAGCATGTTGGACTCTGGGTTGAATTTAACCCTTAGAGTGCTGGACGAGAACAGGGTCCCCCTCGACCCGCCCCCAGCTTTGCTGCAGGCGGTGGAGGGAGGGAGGTTATGGAGTTAATCTCTCTAGGTCTTTCAAAATATTGCCTTGATTTTTAAAGAATGTAGTTGTATGCGAGTAAAACACTGTGGGTGCTGGTTCAGACGTGCCTTGGGCTCCATTTATCATTTCAAAAGGGAAGAGTTAAACCAGATCTCTGAATTTTTTTTTTTCCGAGCTCTGATGTTATAATATTTGGCTCGGAAAGGAAAGGAGAAGTTCTCAAAAAGAAGTCTGGTGGACAAAGGAAGACCCTCCAGGGTGACTGCAGCAGGGAAATACAGGAGAAATTCCTTGAGCAGTTTCCAGGGTTAAGAGGGAGCTCTCCTGGCCGGCACTTTTTCTGGGAGAGAAGAAAGATATGCTGTCTTCCCACTGGATGAAAGACAGTTTTATTCACCTTTTATAAGCTGGGGAAACTGAGCCTCATAGATCCTGTGGCTTGCTCCAAATTAATGGCAGAGCTAAGTTGTACACACAGGTATCCAGTACTTTACTTACATTCCCTATTTTTTCTATCTGTTTTCCCACCTTATTTGAGTCTTAGAAACCAGCTATGTATTTCACTCTAGAGCCCATCTGGGGAAGTAAAGTTAATCAGATTTTCTCCAGGCTACAGGACTTTAGTGGATAAATAGACTCTGAAGGATTTTCTGGCTGATTTAAACTCACTGGGACTCTCCCTCCCTTACTGAGCAAGGGCAACCCCTCTTCTAACCCAGTAACTTTAGGAACTCCTTTGGAGTGTTTGGAGGCTGGTTCTCCCTAGAAAAGTTCTCAACAGCTCAGTTCTCTCTCCAAGTCTAGGCCTTCTCTCAAGCAAAGAAATCTGGGGAGCTTTGTTTACCAATATCTTACTCCAGGGTTTCCCCTCCCCCCCCACACTATAAGAGCACACCCCACACTATTCCTTCTTTTATTGGCGCTCACATCCCAGAATTTCCATGAGGTTTTGAGGAGTCACTGAGAAGGCAATTTTGCTTTGAAGGTGGGTATTAATATGAATCTGATAAAAATTTATATATAATATATATTATATATGTATTTATATATGTGTAATCAAGAGCTAACCTTTATTAGCATACTTCCCATGCCAGACATTATTGCACAGTCACATACTCTCATTTACTTTGCACAATCACACCTTGTGGGAAATGTTATCTTCAAGCACGTGTTTGTGTACATGTATGTGTGTACATTGGTAAGTACACTTGGGTAAAACCAGCATGTCTATTACTGTGGATATACATTTATTTGTGATTTGTATCCTGCCTAATTCTGAAGTGAACTTGAAGTGCATATGTGTATTGATACATTTGTGTTTGTAAATGGGTCTCTCCCCACATAGGCATATATATGTATATATCTATGTGTGGCATTATGGTGTCTCAAGAGGTACTGAAACAAGCTGTGAGCTAGCAATTTTGTCCTAGTCCCTCATCTGGCCAGGAAGCATCTGCACAGTTGGGCATGGATGCAGTTTGTAGAAGTTTCTTTTTCCTCTTTTTCAAGGGATGATGATGATGATGTGTGTGTGTGTTGCTGTTCATGTGAATGGCTCCAAGGCTGTGGCCTGTACAGAAGACGAGAGTAATTATTACCTGGGAGGCACCTGTTTTCTAACAGGCTTATTAGAAAAACCCATGGAATAGGCAATTACTTCAGAGGTTTGGTGGGAAAACCGCTCATGGTTGTTAATCTACATTATTTCTATACTTTTTACATCACACCTCACATAGTTATGCCTAATACAGATCTTTCTGTTCTTGTGTAGGTCACTATTGAAAACAAACAACTGTGGGCTTGGCAGTCAGGGATTTATGTCCTTATTTTATCTCTGCCTCAAAAAGGCTGGATGTATTGGATCAATGACTAAACCTCTCTGTGCCTAAGTCAAATGATGGTAGTAATGCCACTCTTCCCACTACAAGAAACTGCATAGAATAAATGGTATTAGGTTTGATCTGATTGTAACTCACCATGCTATGAAACAAAAATCTTCATAGAATGGAATGGATTGGCTTCAGCTAATGATCCATTTCTTTGGTAAGTATTCTGCATAGCCTGACTCTAAGTGTAATTTCAGTACTTGACTGGTCTCTTATAGGTCACAGTAGCCAGGTTTGAACCCTATTAAATATGAATAAATTTTGGCACATAGTGAGACTAATTTTATTATTAGAAAAGATTCATTCTATTAATTCAAGAAACGTTAATTGTGCATTTACTCTGTGTCAGGTGCTATTCTAGGCACTTGGGGATATAGCAGGGAACAAAACAGGCCAGGATCCTTAATCTAATAGAATGTATCTTCTAGGAGATGGAGACAGAAGATAAACAAGGAAATATACAATGGGTTAGACAGTTATAAAACTTAAAAGGAAAAGGGCAGAGAATGACATGGAGGTGCTATTTTATGTAAGGTGGTTGGATCAGGAAATGCTTCCTGAAAAGAAGACATGTGATCAAATAATGGAAGAAAGTGAAGGAATGAGTTATGTGAACCTTAGAAAGAGAAGGTGGTGGGAAGAGCAAATGCAAAAGCCCCGAGAGGGAAGTGTGCTCGGGGTGTGCAAGAAACAGCATGGAGGCCAACGTGCCTGGACAGGGTGAGTGCAGGGGATAGTGGTAGGAGACGAGGTGAGAGAGGCAGTTGGGGACTAGACCAGGTACTGCCTCCAGGACATAGTGAGGACTTTGGGTTTCATTTTGAATGAGACAGGGAGCTATTTGAGGGTTTTAAATGGCCAAGTAACAAGATCTGACTTAACATTCTAACAAGTTTAGTCTGGCTACTGTGTTTAGAAAATAATGTCAGGATGGGGCAAAACGAAAGCAGGCAGACTAGTTAGGAGGTACTGAAAAAAAATCCATGTGAGAAATTCTTTTTTTTTTTTTTTT
>VBSM01003214.1:2823917-2846333 GCA_008086735.1 Cheirogaleus medius
TTTTTTTTTTTTTTAAACCTTTCTTCTCATTCTGCCCATACCTGTTATTTCATGTTTATTCAGTCAGTTCCTCTTACTGGGTCTCTCATCTCCTACTGCCCCCACAAGGGTTTTTGGGATTAAGAAGGCTTGGCAAAGGTACACTTTTTTCTGAGTTTGTTTGTTCACTTACAGGTTCATTAATTTATCTAAAAAAGTACATATATATTGAACACTGGCTGTGTGTCTGACACCATGTTAAGGTTTTACATGTCTAATAAAAGATTTGTTTATTCTATTTTTAACAAATATTTATTAATTACTTTCTATGTGCTAGGAACTATGGAAAATGGTAGCACAAATGAAGCATAATCAGTATTGCTTAAAGGGAGGAGGTGATGAAAAGAGATTCTTGTACTGCACTTTAATAATTATATTAAAATTAGGTAGGATACAAATCACAAATAAATGTATATACACAATAATATATTTAAAAAGTATTTTAAATCAAAATACATATACATACATAAATTTTGATAAATTATTTACAAAATGAACACTACCCATATCACTATATAGAACATTACCAACAGAAGCCTGCCTCTTATCTCCTCCCAGTCATTATCAGCCAAAGATATCTATTATTCTGATTTCTGTTACTTTTATTTTGCTTGCTTTTGACCAAATGAAATTACCTTTGTTCTTAAGAGGGACTGACCTGTAACTGTCCTTTTCTTGAAATGTCTTTTTCAGGTTTTGGTATAAAGATTAATGGTGGCATCATCAAGTTGTAGATGTTTTCTCTTTTCTATTCTGTATAAACATCCAAGCCAGATTGGTCTTATTTCTTTTTTAAATGTTTGGGAGTCAGTGTTGGGAGGTGGGGCCTAACAAAAGACAGAGCCCTCACGAGTGGATTAATATCTTGATTGTGAAAGTGGGTGAGTTATTACAAGAGTGGGTTGTTATAAAATCACACTCAGCCCCCTGTTGCTCTTGCCCTCTCTTGCCTTTCTGCCTTCTCCCATGGGATGACACAGCAATAAAGCCCTCACAAGATCCAGGCCCTTCCACCTTGGAATTATCAGCCTGCAGAACTGTAAGAAATAAATTTCTTTTTTACAAATTAGCAACAACAACAACAAATGTTTGGGAGCATTCACTGGTGAAGTCATCTAGGCCTGGTGGTTTCTTAGTGGAATGTTTTTATTTATAGGTTCAATTTATTTAATAGATAGAGGATTATTCAGATTGTATTTCTTCTTGTATTTATTTTAGTAATTTGTCTTTTTCAAGGCATTTTGTCCATTGTATATAAATTTTTATATTTGCATAAAATTTTTATAATCCTCTTATCTTGTTAGTCTATAAAATCTACGGTGATGTATTCTTTTTTATTTGTCACATTGGTGATATGTGCTTTCTCTTTTTTCCTTGATTGTTTTTTCTAGGACATTAGCCGGTATATTGGTCACTTCAAGTAACTGACTTGAAATTTTTTTCTGTATAATAAATTTGTTTTCTGTTTCATTTTTTTTTTTTTTGCTCTCAACTTATGATATCTTTTGGTTTTAATTTGATTGTTTTTTTCTGGTTCTTGAGATGGATCCTTAGATAATTGATTTTCAACCTCTCTTAAATATATATATATATTTATATGGCAGCCATATATATGTATGTGTGTGTGTATATATATATAAAACAAACTTTGTATTTTCTCTCAGTATTTGCTTTAGCTGCATTCCACAAGTTGTGATAAATTATATTTTTGATATTATTCAGTTCAAAATATAGAGGTATTTAGAATTGTACTATTTAATAATGCCATTCCATTGTTTTCTGACTTCCATCATAGCTTTGAAAAGTCAGCAGTAAGTCTTATTTTTGCTCCTTTTAAGGTAATTATTCTCCCCCCCAACCCCTGACCTTCTGTGGTGGTTTTTAAGATGTTTTTGTCTTATGTTTTTGTCACTTTTTATATGATGCATATAGGTTTGGTTTTCTTTATGAATATCTAGCCAGAGCTAATAGAGCTTTTTTGAATTTGTGTCTTGATGTATTTCATCAATAGCTAGCATTTCTTTCTTGCTTTTTCTTCATTCTATTCTTTCCATCTGGGCCCCTGATTACACATATGGTAGACTTTTTCATTATGTCTCATGTGTTTCTAATGAATGCCCTTTTCTGCATTTTCTATTCTTTTTTTTTCTCTCTGCACTAATCTGTATCTTCTCTACTCTTTTCACTAATCTTCTCTTCTGCTGTGTTTAATCTGATTTACACTTACATATTGTATTAATTTCAATTGTCTTAATTTTATGCTCTAGCATTGCCACTGCTTCTTTTTTGTTTCTTTTCTTTTAAAAATAGGTTCCCATTCTCTGGTGATAGTCTTCCTCTTTTCAGCTATTTTCTGGGTCTGATATTGGTTTGAAATTGCTATGTTTTTATTACTTGACCTTTTTCCCTTAAATTTTGATTATCTATATCTGTTTACTGGCATACTTGTTATTTTTGGAGTGAATACTTTAAATTGTATATAAAAATTGTAGTGGCACTGGATCATGTTATCTTCTGGAAAGGATTAAATTTCCTTCTGGTTGGTAGATATAGTATGGACAGGTCACCTTGATCCAATCATGGATTGAGATGATTTGGAGCTGTGTTTTAGGCTTTGTGAAGGTGTCTCTTTCTAATTTACCTTTTTCCTTGGGTAGATCCCATCAGGGTCTCAACTGAAAGCCAGTTCTCTGGCTTTCATTTTTGGTGGGCCCTGAACTCCAATTTTTGTTTCCTCAACTCTGTGACACTGCTAAAATCATTGCTAAGCTTTTCAACACTTTGCAGTTCCTTTTTCAAAAAATTATTTTGTAATGAAGCCTTCCTTGGCCATCCTCCCTGAAGTACCCCCTTCACTGTCACTCATTTTCTTTTATCTTTAGATTTATAGAAAATTTCCCATATACCTTTCACCCAGTTTTTCCTAATGTTAACATCTTACATAATATGGCACATTCATCAAAACTAAAAAAATCAATATTGGTATATAACTATTCACTATATTTTAGATGGAATTTCTCCAGTGTTTTCTTTATTGTTTTTTACAGTCCCAGGATCCAATCCAGGGCACCACATTGCATTTAATATTATGTGTTTCTAGTTTCCTATTAACTGTGACAGATTCTCAGTCCTTCCTTGTTTTTTATGACCTTAACAGTTTTGAAGAGTGCTGATCAGGTATTTCATAGAATATCACTCAATTTGGGTTTGTCTGATGATTTTCTCATGACTAGACTGAGGTTATGTGTTTTTGGAAGAATATCACAGAGGTAAAGTGCTGTCATATTAACACATGTTATTGGGGTACATGATATCAACATATCACTTTTGATATTAACCTTGATCATTTGGTTTGGTTAGTGTCTCGGCCAGATTTCTCTACTATAATTTTTTTTTTGAGACAGAGTCTCACTGTGTTGCTCAGGCTAGAGTGCTGTGGCGTCAGCCTACCTCACAGCAACCTCAAACTCCTGGGCTCAAGCAATACGTGTGTCTCAGCCTCCTGGGTAGCTGGGACTACAGGCATGTGATACCATGCCTGGCTAATTTTTTCTTGTTCTTGCTCAGGCTGGTTTCAAACTTTCGACCTTGAGCAATGCACTCACTTTGGCCTCCCAGAGTGCTAGGATTTTAGGCGTGAACCACTGTGCCTGGCCTATAAATTTTTTTATATTTCCCTACTCCCTTCTTTGGAAGTGAGTCATTAAGTCCAGCTCACACTCATGAAGAGGGAAGTTAGCTACAGCTCCTGGAGGAGGTTATCAGCTACATTTGCTTGACTTCTCAGCCTCTGATCACTTATATGTGCAGCTGAGAATATGGCAAATGCATTGATAAGAAATTACATGCAGATTGTTAGGCTCACTTCTCTGTGGTTCCTTATTCTTTGGGATCTTGGCCCCTTAATTTCCAGCTGCATTTAACAAATTTTTTGTCATTCTACCCCAGTGAAACTGCTGTAAGCTATAGGGCACTGCTTTCTGTTTTGTCTTTTTGCTTGGCAATGACATCAGAAAGTGTCCTGATGGAGAAAGAGCGTGGAGAAAGAACCAATTTATGATCCACCTCAATGTATAATGTTTCCCTCTTTTCTGGCTCTTCAAGTCACAGTTGTTCCCCATTGCTTCCAAACATCTGATTTCTTTATTTCTTTATTTCTTTCTTTATTTATTTAGAGACACAGTCTTGCTCTGTCTCCCCGGGTAGAGTGTAGTGGTGTCAGTATAATTCACTGCAACCTCCCATTCCTGGGCTCAAGTGATCCTCCTACCCCAGCCTCCCGAGTAGCTGGGATTACAGGCTTGGGCCACAATGCCTGTCTAATTTTTCTCTTTTTAGTAGAGATGGGGGTCTCGATCTTACTCAGGTTGGTCTTGAGCACCTGAGCTCAAGCAGTCCTCTAACCTCGGCCTCCCAGAATGCTAGGATTATAGGTGTGAGCCACCACGCTTGACCCTGATTTTATTTTTGATCTAGTTGTTATAGTTGTTCTCAGTACGTGGGTTTGTCAGATACAAACTACTGCTTCATAGCCAGGAGGCAGTGGGGAGCCACTGAAGGCTTCTCCCCATTACTCTGCCCTCTATTCTCCTTACACTGGCTCCCTTAGCTGGCTCACATTTGGTCTTTTTGTCTATCTCATCTTATGCTTTCGTCGGGGATCAGCTATTACATTTCTGCTTATTTTCTTCTACCAAGCTTTTTTTTTCTTTTCTAGCTTACTTTTAGTTTTACATCCAACCCATAGTTCATTCTTCACACAGAAGCCAGAGTAATCTTTACATATTAAATTTTAATATTTGCATTGAATTCCCTTTGCACTCAAAATGAAATACAATTACTGACGTAGACTTGTATGATCAGCCCTGGCCCCCCTCTCTGACTGCACCAACTGCCATTCTTCCCTTCTCTCATCAAGCTGCAGACTTTTGCTTACTCTTGTTCCCAACCTACAGACTTTTGTTCACTCTCATTTTGAATCCAGATATTCACTTGGTTGGTTCTTCTTGTCATTCAGATCTCAGTTAAAATGTTACATCCTCAACGAAATCAGTATGCAGAAAGTTATCTACGCTACCATGTTTATTGCAGCATTATTCACAATAGGCAAGATATTGAATCACACAGAGTTCTTAATTTCCTAGAAGATTTAAATGAATTCCAAGCTTTGATCTATTCAAGATAGGGACTGTTAATGGGGACTTTAGAATATATTTTTACTTTCTACATATATTAGGAAGATGTGTATTAGAACTCGGAGTCCTTTTTGCAACATTTTCAAAATTGTGTGGTGTCTAGCTGCATGACAATGGGATGAGGTTGTAACCATTCCTGAGTTTCAGTTTAAAATGAGTCTCATTCTCTGCAGTTGACTCATTTGTGTTCATTCAGTATGATTGAGTCTGGTTAGGTAAATACACATTTATTGACCGTTACAAAAAAATTAAAAAAAAAATATTACCTCCTTAATAAAGCCTTCCCTGACTATCCTCCCTAAAGTACCTTCCCCCCATTACTATCATTCATTCTGTTTAATTTTTCATCATAACAATTATTCGTATCTATATTTTTGTCCATTTGTGTATTTATTTTAGAATATAAGCAGCGTAATGATAGGGACTTTATTCTTCCCCAATGTGTCTGTAGCAGTTCTTAGCACATAGTAAGCATTAAATAAATGAATGAAATCCTACAAGATTTATTTACTATGTGATTTGCACTGGATTTCATGCTTCTGATATACTCTCTCATTAAATTATCACAGTAATTCTATGGAGTAGAGTCTATTATTATCCCCAGTTTACAGAGGAATAATGTTTATGGTGCAGAGAGAGATCAAGTGTCTTGTTCAGTTATAGCAGGTAACTGGTGGTATTGGGATTTAACTCCAAGCTTTCACTTTTAACCTCTAATGTCATTTTTTTATACTTCTAATCTGTATTGTATATTTTAAGATATTTTTTATAATCAATTATTTAGTTTTTTGTTTGTTTGTTTTTTTTCAGAGACAGGGTCTCACTCTGTAACCCAGGCTGGAGTGCAGTGGCATGATCATAGCTCAAGGCAGCCTCAAACTCCTGGGCTCAAATGATCCTCCGGCCCCAGCCTCTTGAGTAGCTGGAACTACAGGTGTGTGCCACCATGCCAGGATAATTTTTTTTTTTTGAGACAGAATCTCACTCTTTTACCCAGGCTAGAGTGCCATGGTGTCAGCCTAGCTCACAGCAACCTCAAACTCCTGGGCTCAAGTGATCCTTCTATCTCAGCCTCCTGAGTAGCTGGGACTATAGGCATGTACCACCATGCCCGGCTAGTTTTTTCTATATATTTTTAGTTGTCCAGCTAATTTCTTTCTATTTTCAGTAGAGATGGGGGTCTCACTCTTGCTCAGGCTGGTCTTGAACTCCTGAACTTGAGCGATCCTCCTGCCTCGGCCTCCCAGAGTGCTAGGATTACAGGCATGAGCCACTACGCCCGGCCCAGGCTAATTTTTTGGAAAATTTTTTTGTAGAAACAGTATCTTGTTATGTTGGCTAGGCTGGTCTCAAACTCCTGGGCTCAAGTGAACCTCTTGCCTTGGCTTACTAAAGTGCTGGGATTACAGGCATGAGCCACTGTGCCTAGCCCGCCTAGGTTTTCTATTAATTTTACATGGGGCAAATCCTCTCAATTAAAGAATAATTTCATTGATGACAAAAATAGGACCTTATTGTGGATTTCCTTTTTGAGTTTCCACCCTAAAAGTTTTGAAAATTTGTATCTGTCCCCCTATACCCCCACCAGCCTCCATTTGTGGTGGATAATAGCACCTGGATTTTCCTTGAAGAACATTCCTTCCTTACCCCCTGTCAGTCCAGGTGGTTTTGGTGGGGTTAGCCCAAGATCCAGGTATGGGAAGGCCTGACACAGGACTGCTCAATCAATCCAATCCAATCAATCAATCAGTCAATCAATCAATTGAATCATCCCCTGAACAGAGACTTGCTCAGGAGTAAACATATCACCTGAATCTATCCAATCACAGTTAATTTTGAATCTTTACTGGAAAGAGGCTCACTTTATTATTATTTTTCTTTCAGACTTAACACTTTAAGCATGTAAATAGGAGAGCTGACTACCCACATACCCACCCCCTCACCAAAAACAAAATAAAAAGAATAAAGCCACTACTGAGGAAATCAGAATTGAAAGTTGGGGAGAGAGGCAGATTCCCAATGATATCGTTTGAGCACCTGCATCCAGCCAGCCTCAAACCATGATCTCCTCTGGCCTTTTTGGTTTAATGGACCAATTAATTTATTTTGTGCTTAAGCCAGTTTTAGTTAGATTTCTCTCCCTTACACCAAAGAGGGCTGTGATTCATACGATGCTTCATGAATGCCTGTTGATGGCTGATTGACTATGTGGACGTGCAATTTGTACCTAACCAAGAGCATATCTGTGCAGTCTGATTAAAGGCAAAAGGGTGTCTTGAATGACCTTGACAAAAATCTCACCATGCACATCCCTCAGCTCTCTGCGCTGGCCCATGACTCTGCACGAGGGCGGCTCTTGTTTCTCAGGTGGTGGTAATAATGAACCAGCTGGAGTAGTTGCTGATGCTTGGATATCAATTAGTGAAGCTCTAACTGCAGGATAATCTCTCAGACATCTCCTAAGTGTCTTAATCTCTCAGTAGGGCCTTCTCCTCTAAAGGCTTAGGTGGCTGGTAATATGTTTGAGCTGTTGATCCTTTCTTTGATCACGTCTTATAGGATTATTCTGTAATGAGATGGTGCCGAGGAAATGGGGCTGTAATTTGGTTGTCTTGGCTTTGGCATTTGTTTTTCTTCTTCCTCTGCTTGTGCTAGAATGGCAGCCTCTCCATGGGGCTCTCTCCAAAGCAGTATCTTCTGATTCCCCAGCTCTCACCAAACTGTGCAAGTCTCAGGGTAATCTGCAAATCTAGGAAAACAAGTTTTAAAAATTCCCTCTTCACTGTCATCTGCCTTAAACTCTCGCACCTGATCTGTTTGGCAACTCAGGGATAGCCAGGGCAGGTGTCGTAAGTTCTGTTTCAAGTGAAGACAATGAGGTGCAGAGAGAGCAACAGTGTAGCAGGTCTGTTCCAGGATCAGGGCTGTCATTATTACACCACCTCCTAACCCTCTGATCGTCCAGTTCTTTGCAACAGCAAATGGCCAGACATGCTTCTCATTCTTCAAGACCGGCTCCAACAGCAACTCTTCTGTGTCCTCTTCACGTATCACCCAGCTGGGAAAGAACCCTCCTCTGAACTTGCACAGCACCCTTGCAGGTATCCTTACGGCTTCACAATTTTCTACTTTGTAATATCATTTGTGTGTATTTTTATCTTCTAGAGTTTAGGCTCCATAGTCCCCTCATAGATGGCAGAGTGTTGGTTGGTGGTAGGTGTTCAGATCTACCTACCACAGGCAAATCATTATGCTTATTGAGAGTATGAACAAGTACATAAATCCCTTAATTTTTTTCCCTTTTTTGGGGGGAAGGTAAGGGTAGTATATTTCAAGGAACCAGAATTGCTGTTTCTAAAACACCTAGAGGGATGTTATGTGGAAGAAGTGTTGATGTTTTTCTGTGCCAACCCAAACAGCCGAAATAAGACCAGTGGGAAGATATTTCAGGGAGACATATATTAGCTCAATATAGAATTTTCTGTAACCAAAGCTGCTGAAAGCTGAAGGGGATGTTTTCTAAGATAGTTAAGGTCTGTGCCACTAAAGGTATGAAATCAGGTATTGGGTGATGACTTGACAGGGAGAGTGTGGAGAAAATTCAAGTATCTTAGGAAGGATTGAGCTTCTGGGCTCCCTTCCTACTCACGCAGTAGTGTTTACTAGAGCCTCAGTATATTGGCTTTTGACTACTCTTGGAAGCAAAACTTATACTCAAGAGATGAATCCTCATTTGATACACACAGAGGCAGTCATGCATAGTGACTAAGAATGTGGGCTCTGAAATTCACATTCTGGCTTCCCTACTTGCTAATATGTGACCTTGGCAAAGTTGGTTAACATCTATGAACTTCAGTTTCCTTATCTGTACTATGATGGCGATCACAACACTTACCTCATTGGGATGTTGTGAAGTTATGCACAGAAAACACTTAGCAATGTGTCTGGCACAGAGGAAGTACCCAAGTGCTATTATTACTCCCCTCAATCCTCCTCTCCCAGCATGATCCCTAGTCCGTGTGTGTGTGTGTGTGTGTGTGTGTGTACGTACGTGCGTGCGTGCGTGTCCTGCACTTCCCGGGGGCTGCCTCAATCCTCCCTCCTGAAGCACCTCAGGCTTCAGGCAGAAGAGGTCGGGCAGGTCCCCCAGAGACCCTGGAATTTGTGCCTCTGAGCTGATAGTTGACAGCTGACTGTGAGACTGGCGATCTGAGCCTTTGAGGCCTCCAGCCACTTTCCAAAGCCAACAGTGTAAATAAAAATACAGTATCATTTCTCCAATCTCTTCTGGGATCCTGGTTGCTGGCACTCATTAAAGGCAGTTTTCTTTTGGATTTGAGAAGCTGTTTTAAAAGCTTAGAGTCTAACATTGGGTTCCCAAAAGGCTGATGCCAGTTTCTTCAGTTTTCCCCCCAAATCCCTGACCTGAATTTCCAGTGGTTGGGTTATTAGTGCATCAACAAAATATGTGCTCTGGGAGTAGAAAATCCATTCTTGTCCTTCAGTCACTTAGAGAATGGCAAGGAAAGATCTCAAGTCCCCAGCCCACCTCTTGGTTGAGAGCAAAACAGAGTAATTCTCTGTCCTACAAGGTTTGAAATTTAATAATGATGGAGCAAAATTTCCTTAAAAACTCTTATATAGTATGTAACCCTAACAATATTTGTACGCCCATTATATGATGAAATAAAAGGGAAAAAAACTCTTATATAAATTCTTTTATATAAGCTCCTTGGTAAGAAATTATTACACATGGTAGGTACTTGATACATATGTTTTGTCTACTTAATATCACCTCCATTTTAATGAAGAATGAGGTAGTATTATCATTTCTGCTTTAAACTTAAAGAAATACAGAGGGACACCCAACTCGTAAGGGTTAGAGTTGAGATTCCAATGCAGATCTGTCTGACCCTAAAGCTGAGACCATTTATGCATGTTGTCTTCCTGTTAGGAGAGCTAGAGGAGGGGATCTACTATTTATATAATACATTTAACAAATTAACAAAATATAGTTGTAGATAATCTCAGACATGGTAACTTATACATATAATAAGCTAATGTATCCATCTCCATAATTAGCATTCAGGCCAACCCTGAGGAGTCAATGCTCATATCCCTGATTTATAGATAGAAAAACAGACTCCAGAAGGATAAAGGAGTTTGCCCTAGGTAGCAAACTAGCCCAAGAAAGCAAAGCTAGGATGAAAACCCTGCTTCTTGAACCACTGGATGATGTACATTTTACCACATTAGTGTTGTAGCTGTACAACAAATAAATTTTAAAAATCATCCTTAAAATATGGCTTCCTTAACTTTTTTCAAAGTACTTTCAATAATCTTGGAGCCTTTCAATGATTCAACAACCTTGGAAGGGCAGCCTTTTGGTACCCTGTTTTAGAAATGAGGAGGGGATGGGTATATTCACACCTAATGGGTACGGTGCGCACCACCTGGGGGATGGACACGCTTGTAGCTCTGACTTGGGCGGGGCAAAGACAATATATGCAACCTAAACATTTGTACCCCCGTAATATTCTGAAGTAACATATATATATATATTAAAAAAATAAATAAAAAGGCAAAGGGTTGAACAAAGAAAAAAAAAAACAAATGAGCGACCTGAGGCTAGGAGGTTTGCCTGGTATCAAACAATGGGACAAGCAAGCAGGACGGGATAGAACCAGTGCTTCCCACTCGAGTGAGGCTCAGCTTTGGTGCTCTGCGTTTCAGTTTTTGCCCTACCTTACCTTCCCAATTCCTGAGTCTTTGCGTTTTGTTTGACCACTCAGGGTCTCCAATTTGGTACTTTCTTGGGTCTCCTCTTCCCAGGGATTCACTCAGTCAACACACTGTGTGCCAGGCACCACAGTAGCTGTGGAGGGAAGAGTCTACCTGAAAACCGGCCATCCTGCCTTGCCCTTCGCTTCCACATACCTCCCCTCTCCCTGCAGGTACCTGTCCTGCCTCATAGCTCATAAACCAATTGTGTCTTAGAGATGTTTATAGTAATGCAAAGTGTTACTCCTGGTGGGAAAAGGTACCTGACAAGTTCTTAGAGATAAGAAAAAAAAAATCTTTGTATTGTGATTAAGAGATCTCTGGAGTCAGACAGTGTGTGTTCAAGTGTCTCTCTGGCTCCTTGTTAGCTGTGTGACTTTGGGCAATTTAATTAACTCTCTGGCCTTCGTCTCCTAATCTGTTAAATGTGCCCAATTTATGGGGCTATTGTGCAGATCATAGGAGATAATGAATGTAAACTGTTTAGCAAAATGCATGTGTTCTTTAATTATTAATTGGGAAGATAAGATTTACATAAACACAATAATTAAAATACACAACAGCCCGTCTGCTTTAATGACTGCAGAATCCCCAGTGCCTATCTCAGTGCCTGGCATGCAGTTGAGGTTCCGTGTCTACAGCTGTGGGTGCTTTTCTTGCTCCAGGCACGTGCTAAGAGTTTAGCATGCATCGTGTTATTTAATCTACCTCAGGGGTGTGGTGGGTGGTGGAACTCTCTTGGGAGTGGGGCAGAAAGCTAAAGAGGAAAATGAAGACCAAACTTCAGGAAGTGCTGAAGAGCAGGGTAAGGAAGTTGATGGTAAGATAGGCAAAGTAGAGTTAGAGATTAACATAGGCTTGGGTGTGTGGGCACTTCCGTACTCAGAAAGTGTTTGCTGTGCCATGGCCATGATGAATTTGCAGCATTTTTTTTTTTTTAATGAAACAATCTTCCATGCCAGAGTAGGATGCTGTGAATTTCAGATAGGTGGTAGGGCAGGGTCAGAAGAGGTCATTTTGGGCCAGGGGAGTTTGGAGGTCATGTCACATAGACACTGTGACTCAGGTGTCTTATCTCTGTCCCAGGAGACTGGGAGCATGGAATGAAGTAAGGGAGCCCTCTGCCAGCCTCAAAGCCCCGTGTTTATTAGGGGCTGACTATTACTAAGGAGGGACAAGGACTGGCCTTGTTTCTAAGATGGCTTTGCAAGGGGCGAGTCCCGCTGCCTCTCTGGGGGATACTTGCAGAGGCGGCGCTGGGCATTCCTGCAGGTGCATCGCAGCCACCTTGCCTTCCGCTGTTATTCTACCAGCCAATTGTGAGGTTATTGAGTTATTGAACACTCTGGGAGCACCGCAGGTGGGAAGCAGCTCCCGCAAACTGCATCTGCTTCTCCGTGATTACATTTCAGTCTATAAAGGAAGAACAGACCCCATATCTATGTATGGGTTTCCCAATGAAAGTGAGAGCAAGTGTATAATGCTCTCTTCTTTCTTTTTAAAAATTGCCATCAAGGCTGTTTAGCTCCCATTCTCATACCAGTCCTTTGTGGTGTAATATAGTCTGTGGGAGCTGGCCCTGAATTTATACTCTGTGTGGGGATCCAGGGCAGGGCAATGGGGTCCAGTATGGAGAGCACTTGATTTGGAGTCAGAGTTCCTTCTTACACAATTTGCCCAAATGAAACCGCCCAATTAATTCCCCTGTCAAAGTTCTTCGTTGACTTTTGGCTAGAATTGGCGTGGCCAATACCGATCTCTCATGATGACTGGAGGAAATGTATATCACTGGTTAAGAAAACAGAAGAGCAATCAGCAAGACTTAAATCATGCAGTTTAGTAATGTGAAATATTTCAAAGCCAGAAATGCATGAGGTTAAATGCAAAATGCATCCTCACTGGTACAAAAGTCATGAACCACTAGTCCTAATTATTCTTCTACCCCCAGGGGCCTTTTCTAGAGACCCTGGACCACATCTACTGATCACCCTAATGTAGAAGAGCCTAGAAAGACAACTTTGAGCATCCATTGACTTGGAGAACATTTGAGAAAACAAGAGGGAAGAAGGGTTGGATATAAAGCCCATGGCATGGTATTCCAGGCCATTCACAATTTAGAAGTCACATGTCTTCTATTCTCATTGCATAAACACCCCTTTACCAGTCATTCTGGAATGCTCTTCCTGAATTGAAAGCTTAGATATTAAAGACCCTGAAAGGTGACTTGCTCTCTAAAGTTTTTGTTGCACTCTGCCCAGATGTTTCTCTCCTGCTTGGACAAACCTGTGGCACTTTCCTTGTATTACAGAAGTTCCCAGAGCGTGGGCTTCATGGGCCTGGTGACCCAGAAGACGGTTTTGCATAGACAAAGATTTGGAATTGAATAGAATTGAATTACATGGTGAGAAAATCATTCCCTTGTGAGTATTTCTGACTACATTAAAAGGAAGGTCTCATGTGGGTGTCAGTATGATTTTGACACCTTTGTGCCATTTGCCAGTTACTTTTTTTAAATAAAGGCAGAGGGCAGAGCAGGCCTCAGGCCCAATCACTTTGGCAGGTGATTGTAGGTAGCTGGAATTTAATAGCACTCATTATATTTTTTATTTTTGTTCTATTTTTGGCAAATAAAATGGGTTTTTCATTTATGAGTTCTATAACATTTAAAAAGAAACTTATTTAAGTCAAAAAGTGAGTCAGTGGGGGAAAATATGTTAAATGATAGAAGTTTCCTGCAGATATGACAAGCATTGTGAAAGTTGTCCTGCAGTGGCTGAAATTTAAGTGAAACCAATTCTCTAGGAGTGGATTGGTTATGCCTCTTTTTCTCCAAGTCTGTGAGGGCAAGGGCTGTATAATCTTAGATATTCTAGGACAGGAGTTGGCAAGTTATCACCCACAGGCCACGTCTGGCCTGTTGCTTATACGTTCCACCAGCTAAGAATGGTTCTTAACGTTTTTAAATGGTTGAAAAAATTCAAAAGACTAATATTTCATGAAACGTGAAAATGAAAATTCAAAGTCCAGTGTCCATAAATAAAGTTTTATTGGAACACAGTCATGCCCATGTGTTTACCTATCACCTATGGCTGCTCTCATGCCACAGTGGGAGAGTTGAGAAGTTTTGACAGAGACAGCGTGGTCCACAAAACCTAAAGTAGTAATATTTACTATCTGGCCCTTTATAGAAAAATTTGCTGACCCCAATTTTAGAAGGTCACCAGGCTTGGAGTCAGGTGGCCTGAGGTTGACCCCTGGCATTTCAACTTAGTCACTTCAGGCCCATCAAGTCCTCTCTCCAAGCCTCAGTTTTCCATCTATAAAATGGAACTGATAATAATATCTATTATATAGGGCTGCTGTGAGGGTTCGGTACATGTGATTCTACTTTATAAACATGAAAGCATTACGAAAATGAGGTTTTTGTTTCCTTTAATTGTTCTAATTTTTGTTTTGGAAAAGACTGTGTCCTCATGTGTACCTGCTCCACCTATTTGTATTTTCTAATGGAATCTGGAGAGATATCTTCGATTTTTAAGCCAAGGAGAGACTATTCTCTTCTTTTTTCCCCCTGCTTCTAACATTTATTATCTATTTTCTATTATTTTAGTTCTTTTTCCCCCCCTCACTGGTAATTAAGAACCAGTCCCTTCCACCCCCCAAATTTTCTCTTGAACTTCTTCATCTTGGCCACTGTGGTCAGCTCTACCTCAACCCCAGGGTTCTTCCTCAAGACCAAATTGTACTTTAGGAAATACTATCAGATCAGAAGCAATGAAAATATTTCTATCCAGTATTGCCCTAGATCTGCTGTGTGTTTTAAGGACATACTTAACTTCTCTTTGCCTTTTTCAAATTGAATTGGCTCAGGTCAGGCAGGGATGTTTGTATACAATTTCAAGTGTGTAAGTAAGAGTCTTTGGAGGAAAGATGCTGAAGGAAGACATTGGGCATTTATTGAGCATTTACTATGTGCTGGGCAATGTGCTAAAGCATTTTCTATTCATTTTCTCATTAAATTTTCTCAATAATATTAAGAAGACGATCAAGCTATCCCCACTTAATAGACTGGGAAACTGAGGCTGGGAGTTGAAGCCACTGGCCCCAGATCTCCCAGCAGGTAAGTGATGGCACTGAGATTGGTCTCCCTGTGTGACTGTACTACAGCTGGTGGATGTAACTGTAGGACCTGATGCTGCCTTCACCTGGGAGCTTTTCCTGACCTCTTATTTGTGCTCTCAGTGTCATGTGGCTCCCCAATTCCAGTACTTGTGACAGTACATGGCAGTTGCCTGTGTCGTCTTCTGTCTCCTCAACTAGACTCAGCCTGAGGAGGGCAAGGACCTCGTCTTTCCTGTTCATTGCCGAATGGTCACGACTGGTACTGAATGGGCACCTACAAATGTTTATTGCACGAATGAGTGAATAAATGGATATAATGAGCATTTATAGGGCATTCACCTAGAACCTAAGGGGAAGGAAAATGATATACTTCTCACCAGCCAGAAATTCATCTGCTGCCAAGGAAGCCTTGGGAAAAGAAAGGAATAAGGAAGTAGGAGAGCCTGAGTATTCATTTTAATTGGAAAAACAAGGCAACAAGATGTATTATTTAATTTGAGAGAGAAGGAGGGAAAAAAGTTGTATGCCACGTATTTGTTTCCCGTTAACCTAGTGGTTCTCCAATTTTAGTCTTTTGTATCTTTATGATTGTTGCCATATCTGCAAATCATTTATAATATGATTTGCTTAATATTTTTCTTAAAATCAGCCCACTTTAAAAAAACATGTGTATATTTGTTTTAAAAGGAATCTTTATAGCACTACAATAAAAGGGAAGCCATTATCATTTGCTTTAAAAAAGTAGGCGATGGGAAAATGAATATAACAAAAATAGAAAAAATAATTACATTCTAGCGGGTACTGCTGTCTGCTAAAGGGCCAGAGCCAGGGCCTGTATTTTTTTTGTTTAAAAAGGATGCTTAGGAAGTGGTAGAATAGTGTTAAAGACACACTAGTAACAAATTGAGGCTTTTTCTTTCATAATGAGAAGAACTTAGAGAGAATTGGAAAGTAAATAACTTCCTCGCTAAATGACTCAGTGTGATTTAATGCCGCGTCTGTGTCTTGCCTGAATCTGCCTCTTGTACCCCGTGAAGTCGGCGTTCACGTTGATTGGAAAATGCTGAGTCAGTGGCAGGAGGCCCTCTCTCTCCTCGGGTGTGATATCTCAGACAATTCTGCTAAAAGGTGTCATCCTCCTGAGAAAACCAGAATGGTCTATTTCTTCCTGTGTACACTCAGAGCTCTCTTCCCAAGGGAGGGCAGAGGACAGAAGGCAAGTGGCCAATGGTCAGTGGTGTGGGTGAGTGTTTAAGAGGCTCCCCCGGGCCAAGCTGGAGAGGCTGGAGCTGAGCGGCCATCCCAGGTGACAGCAGGTAAGTCAAGGGGGCCTGGGAACCTCTGCAAACCGAGCAAACCTACTTGGAGTCACCTCCTCAGCCCAGAACATTTTATTCCACTGAAATCTCTCTCCTGCCCCAATTCACTCACTGCAAAAACCAACATAATTTATCTTCTGGAGGGAAGGGTGCAGACTTCAGCTTGGGTTTCTTTTTTTTTTTTTTTGGCTCAAGCCTAAGTCACTGGGAGAAAAAGGGAAAAAAACCAAAAAGAAGCTTAGAGAATGTTGCCAAATTGCAAGTTTGAAAATAAAAATCAACATGGGCATGATCTCAAAGGCTGGGGAGAAGATGGCCTCAGTGTTCTTGAGAGGCAGGAAATATTTTCACATCAATGTTTTCTTTGCCCTGTTTCTGTTGGGATCACAGACTTTTTGCTTTTGAGTCTTAGGATCAGGAGATCTTGACATTTTGGATGCTCCCTTATAAGGAAGGGAGGGAGCTGACATTTGCTGAGTACATGGCAGAGTGTAGAGCATGCCCCTGTTTTTATCTCATCCTTACCATCACCCAGAGAGGCAGGGGAAGGGCCAGCTGTGCTTCACAGATCAGGAACACCTCCTCCAAGGTGACACAGCCTCTAAACAGCAGAGCCAGGACTGGACTTCACTATCCTGATTCTAAAACCTATGCCATTTATATTGCCTCACTCCAAGAACCGTGGGAATAGAACCGGACATTTGAAAGAAACTTTGAAGCCTCTATTTCGTGTTCTGTCAACAGAGCATCTGCTGCAAAATCCAGCAGATTCAGCCTCCACTTGACTCATTGTGCTATGGACTGATGAAGGACATTGTTAATGGACTTTCACTGAAGTGAGAGCTACCTCTCTACTGATATTTGCTCAAGGACCCTGTCACTCTCGATGAACATCTATCTCATCAAAGACCCTTAGAGTGAGGTTATCATTTTTAGCCTTCATAGCAAAGGGAACCCAGGAAACTGGGGATTTAAGAATCTCATTTTGTATAAAGACAAATGAAGATATAATTGTTTTCCTTCCAAACCAATAAACCCTACAGGATTTATTCCATTCTTTTCCTGCGTCCAGGATATTTCTACAGTATTTCCCTGACAAGGAAGCTATTCATTACTGAGCAGATGAGAGGATGCCAGGGCGATTTATTTAGGCTTTGCAGGGGCTAAAGGCCTCTGTTAGCTTCAGCCAAAGGTGCTCACTCCCTGGGATGAACGAACATCTTGGCCAAGACACCAAGAAATCATAGCCTTCTCATGAAGGCTCTGTGCAGATGGTGGCGTCCACCCTTTCTGCACTGGTATGTTTGTCTGCAGAGGCTGGGAACATGCTGGGGCAGAAGCCAGGTGGCTGGGATTTCCCAGGCTGCCTGTCCAGTGAATAATAGTCCCCTGTCAGGGGTTCCTGGGTGCTGCAGAAGATGTTTCTGGTGAAGCGAGGCTAAAGAGAGGAGACCTGGGTTTGGTTCTTTGTGCTAATTTATTCTGTTATCTTAGTCAAGACCATCCTCTCTCTGGGCCTTCCTTTCATGTTCTCTAAGAAGGGGATGATAGGACTAGCCCTTCCAGATCCTATAGGCCCTGAAATACGCACACACACACATACACTAAGTTCCCATCCTTCGTTGGATACTTACCATGTGCAGATCCGGGTAAGCACAGCAGACTCGTGCTTTCCACTAGATGAAGAGAATCAGCAGCGTTTTCTCTCCTGGGACTTGCCAGCGCCTCTTCCCTGGATCCTGACTGTTGCCTTCAGTTTCATGGTCACTCTCGGATGGCCTCCCTTGTAGTGGCCCATGACAGTTGTTTGACATTAAGCATTAAGAACAGAGCTTGACACAGAGCTAGAACACAAAAAAACTATTCCTGCCATTACTGTTTTCATGTTTTTATTACTGTTACTATGGGCTGCAGCGTATGTAGAGAGGGAATTTCAAGTGGGGGACAGAGAGGGATAAATCAGGCAAGACTTCCTGAAGGAAGGAGGCTTTAACTGGTTCTTAGAGTCTGGCTAGAGGGAAATTCTAGATGGAAGGGTGTAAACAAATGACAAAAACTGGGCATGTTGGCAGTGTTAGAGAGAGTGTAAAATGGTCTAGAAGGAAATCTAGCTCTGAAATACTGAGTTATTGAGTGCATCTTTTCTTCTGGGGCTCACCTGTTTGAGTGGGGTGCTGCTATGGTTTGAATGTGCCCTCCCAAAATTCATATGTTGAAACTTAATCTCCAACATGATAGTATTAAGAGGTGGGGCCTTTTGGGAAGTAAGTCATGAGGGCTCTGTGCTCATGCATAGGATTTGTGTCCTTATAAAAGAGGTAGGAGTGTGTATGCCCCTTCTGCCATGTGAGGACACAGCCAGAATGCGCCAGCTTTGAAGCAGAGAATAAGCCCTGACCAGACACGAAATTCACTGGTGCCTTGATCTTGGATTTCCCAGCCTCCAGAACCATGAGCAATAAATTTCTGCTGTTTATAAAGTACCTAGTCTATAGTATTTTGTTGTAGCAGCCCAAAGGGACTAAGACAGGTGCCTTTTTGTTGTACTCAGTTGGGGCCAGGTTCTTCCTGACCACATTTGAGAGGAAATCTGGAGGAGGGAGAGAGCAGGGGCTTTGCATTCAGACGGACCTGGGTTTGAATCCTGTCTTTTTTCCTTACTGGCAGAGGGACTTTGAGCAAATTGTTTAACCTCCTTGAGTCTGTTTCCTCACTTGTAGGAATGTTGAGAGAATTATTTAAATGAAGAGATCTTTCTCTCTCCCACCTCCTTTTTTCTCATCTGCATCTCTCCCCATTCACTCTCTGGGGGAAGGAATCTCTCAAGCTGCCCCCAGAGCTGCCACCCAGGACAATAGCTGGGTGCCAACTCTGGCAGGGTGCCAAGGAGATAGTGCCATGGGAGAGAGTTGTAGGTGCCATTGGAGCAAGGAGAATTTTATAGAATTAGAAAGGTCCTAAGTAGCTCTTTTGTATGGGTCACAAGCAGGCAGACTCACGAGAGTTTGTTTTTTGCTGTGTTTTTTGTTGTTTTGCAGAGTTTTAGTCAAATGACAGTTTGAGCAGGTTAGCACCATTGCAGCTGTCCACTCATTATGTTATATGTGTATGTAACTTGCCTCCTCCTCCTCCCAACAATCATTTAAATTCGTGCAACCTGATCTAGTGCATCCTTGTTGGAGGCAAGGAAGCGGAGGCTGAGACAGCAGAAGTCTCTTAGACTTGCCTAAGGTCATGCATGGCTGGGCTAGACACCTGAGTCTCAAACCTCAGCTCTTTTCCTGGCACAGAGAATGGTGTCTAAAGCAGTAGGATGGGTGTCAGGATGTGAGGAGATGCTTTGCAGGAAAAGGGGAATTTGTCTCATAGGCGAGGTCAGTTTTTCTTAGATTGTTTTGACTGTTCAGTCCAGAACGAGAGTTCCTTTTTTGGATCATGTTCACAGCATCCTGCAGATTCGATGTTTTTCATCATTTTTTTTTTTTTAGGCTTGATGAAAAAGATAAAAAAAATCACAAGCTCTGAATTTTCCTGAGAAACTGTGGCTTCGGCTCCCCTGCCTCCTTCAGGGCCCCTCCCGAGGGCGAGTTTTTAAACATGATGAATTGCCATGGTCAGCCGTGGCAGCGCGCTGTGCCCGAGGGAGCCGAGCCCTCAGCTCCTCGGCCAGCCTGCGTCTCTCCAACAGTCCGGCCCGCCGCACGCAGCCCTGCGCACATGCGGTCTCTGCTGCGGCATTCCCTCTGTTCCCTCTGTTCCAACAGAGGCGTCACAAATCACGAAGTGGGACGTGTCCACTCCCTGGCCTGGCAGAGCGGAGAGCAGACAGAGGTGGGTGCTGCAGTGAGTGTGGGGAGGAATTGCTTCTGATCACTTGGGGCTTGAATTACCCCCACTGGACTCGGTTGCTAGGTTTTGCATTGCTTCTTAGAGGAGGAACTCATTCAAAGCCTGGGCCTCTGGTCCTTCTGTTCCATGGACAGCCAACAATTTGCTATTCATTAGGCATTTCACAGCAAGCATTTCGTGAGCCTCTAATCTTATGCTGCATGCTATGGGGGATACAGAATGGGAAGACACGTTTCTGCCTTCCATACTTACATTCTAGTTGCAGAGCATGTAGAAAAGTTAAATAATGTTGTGAGCCTATAGGAGAGACGTTGCTGGGTAGTGTATTCATCTACACAGCGAATGTTTATTGACCGCCTACTGTATATTGTATAGCAGGCATTGGTTTATCATGCTTGAAGTTCACTGGTCATTGAGCTCGATGAGTCTAGACAAAGGAAAAATCCTATTGGGGCACAAAGTTTTATCCTCCTAGCAACTAATATTTATTTATCACCTGTACGATATTAAACACATGTGGAAAGCCAGTATTACCCTGTGAAGAAGGGACAGTCATCATCCCACTTTACAGATGGGCCCAAGCACAGAGAGTCCAACCCTCTCTCCCCCTTGCCTCCAGGGCCACTAGCTGTTAAGTGGCAGAGCTGCTGTTGAACCTCACATCTGTTTGACTCTAAGGCATCGACCCCTAAAGGCTTGGCTCTTCTGGTGGGATTGAGCTGGAATTTGAAGAACAGGCAGAGCCGAAGAGGAAAAATTCTCATAGGTTGACTATCAGAAGTTTGACCCTTCCTAAATATTTTTAAGCTTCCCTCCTATTCTAAAGATAAAAGAAAACTGATGCCAATGTAATCTTCTAAATGCCCCATGGGCCTTCTAGGCTGCACTATTGTTAAAAGGAAGGACACTAACTTCTCCATTATTAAACTTATTCCTATTGAGGAACAAGCAAGAAGTGTTCCATCTTCCCAAGTGCGTCTTCTCTGTGTTCCATATTGTGGCCCTTGTGCTGCCTGGCTCCCCCAGTTATTACCTGCGTAACTTGACGTAAGCTACTTGACTTTATCGAGACTCAGTGTCTTTATAATTGGGGATGATAACAGTATCTACCTTTGAGGGTGTTGTGAGGATTAAGTAAGATAGTATTCAATGCATGGTTTCTAGAACAGAGAAAGTACTCAAGCAAGTGAGCTTTTCTTAATCATTACTCTGTACATTATATTTTGCTTATATGTTGACCCTCTTGCTAGACTCTACTCTCCATATGGTACTTTTTTACTTTATCGAAGCTAATATAAAGCCTGAAAATACAATATGAGGCAAAAATGATGGAACGTCTAAGGGGATGTTTCCTATCCACACTGCGTGGTGCCGAGCAGGAGTTCAGTTGACCATTAGCTTCCTATGCTTCAGTCGATGGTTTTTATTCATTTGTTAACTTTTCACTCTTACCCACCCAATCACCAATCATTGACTTATTGCCTACCAGGGATGAGTAATAGTGCCAGGAATTAAAAAAAAAAATAAAATGGAGATGTTTAAAAGTACCAAAAATGTAGAGAGAATGGTATGATACTCTATCACTCAGTTTAGCAATTATCAATATTTTGCTAATCTTATTTTAACTATCCCTCTACCTTATTTTTTTTTTTAAAAAAACCCTGGAATGTTTTGTTTATTTATTTATCTTTTTATTTCAAAATATTAAGGAGCTACAAATTTTGTTTTTGTTACATGGTTAGCTTTTATAATGCTGGAGTGAGGGCTATAAATATGCCCATCACCCAATAGTGTTTCTTATACCCTTTGGGTAGGATTTTACCCCTCCCCTCCTTCCTCTCCTCCTCCTTGATTTCCAGTGATTTTTACTTCTTTCTGTGCCCATGTATGCCCATCAGTTCTAAATTATTAAAGAGTACATGTGGTATTTGTTTTTCCATTCTTGAGATACTTCACTTAGGATAAGTCTCCAGTTCCATCCAAATTGCTGCAAAATACATTAATTCATTCCTTTTTATGGCTGAGTAGTACTCCATGGTATGTATGTGTGTGTGTGTGTGCATGTATACATATATGTATATATACCACATTTTGTTTTGTTTTTTTTTTTT
>VBSM01003214.1:2846433-2877157 GCA_008086735.1 Cheirogaleus medius
TGAATTGTGCTGCAATAAACATTTGAGTGCAGGTATCTTTTTGATAAAATGACTCCTTTTCTTTTGGTTAGATACCCAGCAGTGGGATTGCTGGATCGAATGGTAGGTCTGCTTTTAGTTCTTTGAGAAATCAAACTGGAGTGTTTTAAAATAAATGCCAGAATCATATCATCTTACCTGTGAATACTACATATCTAGCTTTAACTGATAAGGACTTAAAAATTACGCCTAGCAACATTTAAATAACCCCTTAATATCATCTGTCACCAGTCATATTTAAATTTCCCAGACTGACTCAAAAATTGCCTTTTAATAGTTCATTCATTGCAATCAAGATTTAAACAAGGTTTACACATTGTATTTGGTAATTATGTCTCTTAAGTCTCCTTTATTTTCTAATCATGCCCCCTTCTCCCCACCTTTTAATACCATTGGCTTGTTAGAGAAATCAGTCTTTTGTAGATTATGGATTTAGTTAATTCTTTCTAGTGGTGTTCTTTTATCCCAAGTATTTTTTATAAAGTGGTAGCAAGTCTAGAGTATGGTTATATTCAGGCTCTATTTTTTCAGCTAGATGACTTTGTAGGTACGGTGAGCATTGTATTAATACTTCCTTTTCTACCACATTCTGGGATGTAATGTCAAGTTGCCCCAACTTCCATGATGTCAGCCTGGTCCCACTATAACAGAATTGTTTATCAACCTTTCACCTAATGGGCTTAGCACCCCCTGATCATCCCATCTAGATCCGTCTTTTCATTAGTGGTTGCAAAATGGTGATTTTTCTAATTCTTTTATTCCTTCCAGGCCCTCTGTTTTTTCCAGGCCATCTTTTGAATTCTTCTTTTATTCTAATTTTTTAAATAACATCCAGGGATCTTCAAATGTGGATGTGTATAGGGGTTCCTACATTTATTTTGTAAATTAAAGCTGGACTGGCTACATAAAAGTCAAAGGGGTTTTTTATAAAAATACAGATCCCAGCATTCCATTCCTGTGGATTCTGATGCAAGAGATCTGGAGGAAGATCAGGAAAGGGTTCTTTGTTTTTAAATCAAGTTGCTAAAATGCAGCCAGTTCAAATGGGGAATTTAAAAATTCATCACCACTTAACGCTCCAAGGAATGAAGTTTGCCACCGTGTGTGCATGTCCTTTCTGGCTGGGACAATGGGTTGGGGACAACAGGGGTGACAGAAGCTGAAATGGATTGGGAATGTTCCATGGACATTGTGGTCCCCATGCTGCCTCTCACTTGGAATTTGTGGCTGCACTTTCCTTGCTGATCTGGGTCTCCCTCATTGCATGAACCTCAGAAGATTCACGTTGTGTTAATATATGATTCTTCTGTGCCTCTCTCCTGGCTAGATCTAATTACTATGAACTGTTGGGACTTGAGCATGATGACAGAGGATTTTCCAGGATTATGCCTAACATGTGACATTCAATTACCACTCCCCAGGTGGGCAGAGATTATCCAGGCAGGGAATTGGTAGGGAGGGATAGGATTTCCAGAGAAGGGTGGCAAGGGGCTCGATCGCAGTCGCGCTGTTTAAACTTGAGTACCAACTTGTTAAAAAGCAAATCCTGGGATCCCATACCTGGAGACAGGTTTCCGTATGTCTGGGGTGGAACCCAGGGGTTAGCATTTTAAATAAGCTCCTAGACGACTTTGATGTCTGAGGCCTGTGGACCATAGTTGGAGAGTCAGTGTAATGGGGCCTCAAAAAACTTTGTAGACTGGAGAGTGAAAGGCATCTGGCCTGCAGAGGGGGGTGCGGAGAGGGTTCCGACTGGAGGTCAGAAGACTCTGGCTCTAACCTTTCTCTGTCAGTGACCCTGACACAGGCTGGACAAACCCTTCTCCTTAGAAGCCTCACTCTCTCCTTATGTAAAATGAAAGGGTTGCATTAGATCTGTGATTTATTTATTTTTAGAGCACTGGACTGTTCTTATGATCTCAACGTTTAGAAGGATTTAATAAGGGCTGCTCTGGTGGAATCCGGGGCATGGAGTTAGCCCACTCAGCATATCTGCTTGCTCCTCTCATCAGACTTTGGGACTCCTGACTCCCAGCATCCGCACACAGCCCCGGGCTTTTGTAGAACCTGTTGGAATACCACTGGGCTGGATGATGGCTGAAGTTTCTTCCCACTCTAACATTCAGTGATTCTGGGTTTGATCCTTCTGCACAAGAACACAGACCCAAATTGCAGGCAGCTCTCTTCTAATGAAATTGAGAATGAGAAAGTTGTAAGATACCTCATCCCCGACCTCCAGTAGAAGTCTAACCTGAATGCATGTCTGCTGGTGATGAGTGGAAGGGTGGGTGGGGCGGGGCTTTCTGAATTCCTACGTTGAACAAGGCATCGTGCCGGTCATCATGGAGTAAGATAGATAGAACTCCTTCGAGGAACTTACCATTTATTTGAGGAGCTCCCGACATATGAAAAACGAACTAATGAACAATATATGGCAGTATGAAGTGCAAAATTGCTGCTATAAACAGAAGAGAGTTTTGAGGAATATCCTGATAAAGCTTGAATAATTGATCGGGTTTATCATTGTTTATACAAAGAAATATATATGCATATTCACATATAGTTTATTAGAAAATGTGTGTTAGGTCTATTATAGACTACTGTTTCACATTTGTTTAAGAGGAAGTCTATTGGGTCACATAACTGGGAATTTCAGTGATCATCCAGCTTCAGGCATGGCTGGATCCAGAAGCTCAGACAATGTCATTAGGGCACTCTCTCCCCTTGCTGGTTCTACTTTCTGCTCTGCCTTGCCTTCATGCTAAGAAAAGATTTCTCTACATAGTGGAAGAAGCATAATAAGTCCCCCAATAATTCCTGGCCAGTTATGGTCTTTTTAGCTTGAAATCCCAGAGGAAGAGCAAGGCCCTCTCTGTTATAACTCTGAGATATTAAATTTTAGAGGAGAATTGGGCTCACACTGGGCCATGAGTTCTCCTCTGAATCATTCATTGTGCACAGGGGGAGGGAGGACTCTACACAGCTAGCCCGAGCCACGTGGCAGCGTTGGTGAGGATGAGAGCCCTGCGGTGGCCCTGCCACCACTGCTTGGGTGGGGTGGATTTTTTCTTAGAAGTAGGATGCCGGTATGCAAATTCAACAGCTTTCCACCCAAAATATGAACATAAATAATAAAATCACTGGTAATCTGACACTGAGGAGATACACACACACACACATTTACGTGCATGTGCATGAAGATGTGTATGCTACTTTAAGTGAAAAAAATAGAATACAGTTCATATAATATCCCATTAAAAAATTTAAAGTGTATATATCCTGTTTGCATATGCATAAATATATACATGTTGAAAACATAAAAATGAAATGTACTATTGTATAGGGTTTTCCCCCTTGGTGATCATGAACACGATTCCTTGTCATTCACATTCAGTATCATCCTACCTACCCTTCTCAGGCCTGTGTTGTGTCACATGGTAGTAGAATGATTCAGCTGATACTTGGGCTTGTTCAGGAGAACTGGGCTTTTAGGTCAGAGGGAATCTGTCGAGCATCTCCTTTTTGAGTCCTTTCCAAAGCATCCCAACCACTTGGGTCCCAGGCAAGCTTGGGGACTTGAGGGGGGACCTTTTAGCAGGAGTGTATCGACTACTTCTGAAATAGGAATGTCAAGGCCCAGGCATTTATATATAGCCTTTGTCTCAGCAGCCTCGTGCATAGCCGGCATTTTTGGGGTCAAGGCAGAAAAGATCAGGGACAAGTGAAAGCTGCAGGAATCGGTTGGTGGAAAGTAGGTTGTTCCAAAGCCGAGGTTTGGATTTGGGCTTGACAGTCAATTAGTGCGACTTCAGAGCAGGTGCATGCACAGCAAGGCTGCATTTGTGTCCTCTCCCTTGCACAGCTGTTGCGGGTGAAAGAACCACGGATCAAATGCAGAGGGGAGCACAGCGCAGGCTGAGGTGGCTGCCCCTTGCTTGACTTCACAGAGGGACAGTGCTGTGGCTGCAGGGGACAACCTCTCTGACACTGTGTCAGCCTAGTGGAGGGCACAGTTGGGGAGCCCCCCACTTCACTTCTGGGGGAAGACGGAATGCATTGAATAAGACACCCCACTCAAGATGCAAAGTGAGGAGCTTAGGGAGAGGAGGAGCTGGGGTGCTGCTCCCTCGTCTCAGAGCAGCACCTTCCAAACTAAAGAGAAAAAGAAAAAATAACAGGCGGAAGTGGGTTCCTTTCTTCAAAGGAAATTGTGCTTGAGTAGTAAAGGTGGGATTGTTGGTATAGGTTCTGCAGGTCAGACTACTTGGGTTTGACTCCTGCCCAATTTCTTGCTGGCTGGGTGGCTTTGAACAAGTTAATTAATCTTTCTGAAACTCAGTTTCCTCTTCTCTAAAATGGGAATAAAACTAACAGATACCTCACAGGCTCACTGGGAGTATTAAATAAGATGATGCACATAAAAATACATAGTGCCTGACAGTAAGTGCTTAATCAATATTAGCTGATGCTGTTAACAGATATTAGAGATAATCACAGACTCACCTTGATTGAAACAGAGGTAAGAGTTCTGCCTTTTCCTCTACTCTTGCCTATCTCTGCCGCTTTGTCAAAGAGCGAGAGCTCTGGGGAACATAGTTTGAAAGTCGCTTTGTACTTTATATTACATACATACAATTACACATAGGAATAAGAATGAGCATCCCAGCATGTTATAGTAGAAAGTGCACCCAGCTGCAACTGTGAGTCCTGCATTCTAGTTTGGATTCTGCCCTAAACTCACTTGGAGACTTTGAGTTACTTCACTTCTCTGGGCCTCAGTTTTTCCATTTGAAAAATGGGCTCTGAGATGGCTGGTCTTTTTTTTTTTTTTTGAGACAGAGTCTTACTTTGTTGCCCAGGCTAGGGTGAGTGCCGTGGCATCAGCCTAGCTCACAGCAACCTCAAACTCCTGGGCTCAAGCAATCCTTCTGCCTCAGCCTCCCAAGTAGCTGGGACTACAGGCATGTGCCACCATGGATGGCTGGTCTTTAGACTGTTGCCCGGCGCACTCAGCTTTCAGAGAGGTACTGCTTATTGCTGGGGGTGGGTGGGATGGAGGGAGAATAGAGTTACACTAATTACAGCCAGCTTTGCTAGTTGCTTTCTAAGGGTTCTTGCAACTCTACTACTGTACAGCATGAAAACAGAAATCTAAGGGGGCGATTCTGTCTTATCCCAGCATCAGTATGGTGGTGGCTTGCACAGTCTCATTTTAAAGGTGAGCAAAGTCAGACTCAAAAGTCTCAAGCAAGGGGTCCAAAGACCAGTAGCTTGTGCCAAGGCTCAATATGTGTTCTGGGTTCTCTGTCTCCTATTCCGGTGCTCATTTTACTTCATTGTTCTGCCTTCTGTAACTCCCGGACATGGCATTTTATAAGATGGGGCTGCCACAGGCTGGGTAAATTCAGTGTTCCCATCTTAAAATGTCACCATCTCGCTGCACTCACATCTCAGACACATTTGTCGTGAAATCAGGGTAGATAGACGAGCAGCCTTCATTTGACCTTTAAATCACCTCCCTCTTATCGGCTGTGGCTGATCAGCTGCTCTTTTTTGAGAGCAGGTGGGTCGACATGAGATTGATTGGTTTTCTCTGTAGGGGAGTGGATTGGCCTTGTCCAACTCCCTGACCTGCAGAGGTCTTTTGAGCTCTGAAAGCCTCGGCCTGAAACAAGATCATGAGTTAATGAGGCAGGATTCCTCTGTGCCTGGATCCAGGGCAAAGAGAGAATAACCAACGAGAACTCAGAAAGATCACCAGTCTTTGGGATCTTGGACAAGTCCCTTGGTCTCTCCTGTGCCAGGATCCTAGGATATTTGTGGCAGTGAAGTGAGAATTTGGATAAGTAGATAGAAACTCAGTAGCCTGGGATGAACCAAGGCAGGATGCTTGGACTTGGCAGCCATTGCATTGTGATGGAAAACGTGTCAGCTTTGGATCCAGCAGACACGGATTGAAATCTCAGCCCTGGTACTTACAGGAGAGAAAGTGTTAAGGTATCTGTGAAGCCTTGGGCTGGTCACTAACATCCTCTTCACCTGGCAAAAGGAAATAATAATGCCAAACCTGCAGGATTATTGTGCATGTTGGGATAGTCAACTTGCATGGTGGCCAGCTTATAGCTGGTACTCAAAATGGTAGTTTTTGTCACTGATGTGAAAATATTTTATAAAACAAAGGCCTTATGAGGAGTGGTGATTATCTTATTGGTTAATGGAATGGTCTATTCCTGGTTGGTTAATTCATTTTACAAAGAAAAATAATTTTGCACAGAACAGAACACTGGAGTTTTCCTTGGTTGGTTTGTCTGGTGGGGTCTATTAATTGCACTCTGCTAAGAACCAACTAATTGTTGAACAATGCAGCCGAGTCACACACTGGCTAAGAAGGCCATGGGTGAAAAAGATCTAGAGAGGTCTTAGCTATCTGGCAGCAATCCCATCATGAGCCAAGATGTGACCTGGCTGCCACTACAGATAATGTGCTCTTGGAGTGCATTAACAGAAGTAGCAAGCCTAGAATAAGGGAGGAGACGGTCCTTCATCATTCTCTTCTGCCTGGGGTACACTTAGAAATCTGAGTTCAGTTTGCTGAGAGTCTCATTGTCAAACCTGAGTGTGTCCTGCAAAAGATGATTAAGATAGGAAGGATCTGGAGAGCTTGTCAAATGGAGAACAAGGAAAAGGATGGGAGGTTTTCCTCCTGGAGGTGAGAAATACCAGAATGGTCAATGGCTTTAAATCTCTGAAGGGCTGCCATGGGGAAGGGGGAGATATTTGGGTCTGGGGAGGGGAGGCAGAGTCCCTGTGGACAAAGTCACAAGGAGGTATATTCTGCTCAATTTAAGCAGATGCTGAATTGGGCCACCTGGTGAGGTGGTGAATCCCCTGGCAACAGAGATATTCCAACAGAGGCCGGCCAAGTGAAGTAGTTTGCTGTGAGGGTTGTGAGAACAAGATTTGATGTTAGATCTGGGTTCAAATCCTGGCTCTGCCATCTACTCGCCGTGTAGGCAAGGAAGTAGATCTCCCTGCATGTACTTTCCTCAGCGAGACAATGGAGACGGAGCTCACACTGCTGGCTTGTGAGGATTGAACGAGATAAACATGTAAAACCCTTAACAGCTGTTACTGTTATTTTGGTTATTTATCAAGGATGAGCACACCGGGTTTCCCTGCCACTGCGCGGTTCCTGGGTGCTAGGAATAAACAGGCCATCGCTTTGCTCCTTCATTATTCTCCTTTGTTCTTCACTTTGAGCCAATGGCTGTTCCATTGCATTTTGTTAATAATATAATTCTGGAGAAAGCGGGCCTGACGCGATTGGTTTTTAGTGTTTCTTCCTCATTAATTTAGATCTTCCCCAGCTGATGAACATTTTTGCTTAGCAGACGTTCATTAATTCTCCCCTCCCCCACTCGTTCCAGCAACGTAATTTAAACAGCATTAATCCGGTGTTTAGTGAGAAAATGGAGTTTTATAATGGGAAACACTCAGTTTGAGAGTTAATCTTTTTTCTTCTTAAACAACATTTTTTTTTAAGATGCTAATTTAATGACGAATTACCATCACTTGTGTTGGAAGGTTTAAGAAGATGGGATAATAGATAAGGCTTATGAAAGTTTAGAGCCAGACAAATTCTCATCTGGCCCCTTGTTTTTATTCTTTATAGATGAGGACCTAGGTCTCAGAGAGGTTGAGTTACGGGCTCCAGGCCACTGAAGAGAGTGGTCAATGGCAGGGCTGCTGGGTCGTGAATCTCTTCTCACTGTACCAAGCTTCCTTTTTTGTTGGCTGTGGATGCAGCAGTCTTGAAGCCTGCTTCCCCACTTTCTGGTCTGAGCTTGGCAAGATCATCAACTCTAATGAAACTCAATTTTTTGATCTGTAAACTGCCATGTAGTAATAGTTCCTTCTTCATAATTTATTAACATTAGGGGTGGGATAATGTAAGTAAGACAATTGCAAAATTACTGGCACCTAGTAGGTATAGCAAAACTGTTGAATTGAGATTAATAGTCATTATTGACCTGAGTTGCTTCCCATGTGCCAGGCCTTTGCTGGGCCCTCCAGACAACCCCAGGAGGCAGGTGTTATCCTTTGTCTTTACTCTTGTGAGAACTCTGGGGCTTTTGTTATTTTCCCATTCCTACTTTGTTTGTTAATTTCCAAGCCTCATTCATTTCCTACAGGAATGAAAATGGAAAGTTCTCGGGGATCCATTTCAGAACAGCAGTGAGGCACTTCCTGGGGAGATGCCTCCCATGCCACAGTCAGGGGTGGGGACACTTCACTGCACGGAGTGGGGCTTGGCAGCTGTGGGAAGCAAAAGAAAACAGTGTGAATCCCCGGGGTACAGGAGAGGAATTTGACCAATTGTGCCTTACACATCTGGTTCTCAATTAGGGACAATTTCATTCCCCAGGGGGACATTTGACAACGTCTGAAGACATTTTTGGTTGTCACAACTGGAGGGGATGGGTGAGTGTGCTACTGGTGTTTAGTGGGCAGAGACCAGGGGTGCTGCCAAACACCCTAAAGTGCACAGGACAGCCCCTCTCCCCACAACAAAGAACTATCTGACAAAAAATATCAACAGTGCTGAGGTCAAAATACCCTGCCTTATATCTGTCATGCGATTTGATCTTCACAACACAGTATAAAGTAGGAGGAAGGGAGCTAATATTTAATAAGGGCGATGGGATCTCTTTTGTGCCAGGCATTGCACTGGGCTAAAGTTGGGAAAACAGATTTTAACCTGCATGGTAACATGATCAATGGGTAGGGGCTTCGTGGATAACTTGATTGGAAAAGATTCTGAGGCTCAGCAGAAAAGAAGGTTGCAATCAATCGGCTCCCAGTGCTGCCGCTGTCTAGCTGTGTGACATTGGGCAATGACTTAACCTCTCTGCGTTTCAGTTTTCGTGTCTGTAAGATGCTAATGATGGTAGTATCTGCCTCATTGGGTTGCCATGAGGATTAAATGAATTAATCTAAAGGGCTTAGAACAGTGCCTGGAGTGTAGTTAGTTATCAACATCATCATCATGTTCATTATTAGGGACAGTCTTGCCACGTATTTACCATCTTTGCTTTGTTCAAGTTATATACAATATCTAAGTAGGCAAGACGTGTATAATGTGCCCCATTTTTAGGATGACAAAATTGCGTTTCAAGTTGGTCAAGAGAACAGAAACGATCCAGGATGTTGCACTAGTGGGTGAGCTTTTATAGAGAGTGTCATCCTAATTCATGAAGTATTTGCTCGACCAGCTTTATGCCTTGCCTAACTCTGAAATGTGTACACAGATCCCCCGGGGCTGGTCTTTATTGCACGTTTGTATCGTTCAGGTTTGTGTTGAGCTGTATTCTTGTTGTTAGGCAATAAAGGGCATTTTGGCACTTACTGATGTGACCTGCCCATGGGGCTTTCAGAAATAGAAAGAGATGGACTCACTGAGACCAGAGGTTCACAAACAGGCTGTCCACATGTGGCATGTTTTGTTTGACTCTCAACAATTTAAGTTTGAATTTGTGGTCTACATTTAAAAATCAAAAGGCAGCATATAAAAATGTAAAATTCCAGTGTTTTAGAAAATGTTAATATCTGTTTACACTGGACCCACATCACTGCATGGCAAAAACTGGCTGGGGTAGCCACTCCCCTCCCTTCAGATGCCAAACCTGCTGGTTTGCCCCACTCCCCACCCTGCCTTGCTGCATCCTCAGCACCGAGACTGAGTGGTGGCCACCATCTGTTCGCTCACTCTTGGTCTGCTTCACCTGTTCCCATTGCCAGCCTGCCCTGGGGGCACTGGAGCTTGCAGCTGCTTGCTCGGAGCTGATTCTGCTCACCTTCCATTTGGAGCACTTTTACCTATGTCGCCTTTTTGCCACCTGGGGGGAAGCCAGGACAGGGATTAATGTGCCCATTTTCTAGATGGGGAAATAGAGGTTCAAAGTTAAGCAACTTGCCCAGAATCTCATACCAACTGTAATGCTGAGGTAGGAGTAGTTTGATAGAGCCTCAGACTTTGGATGTAGTTTGTAACAGACTAGATTCAAGAACTTAGAAACATTGTGTTTTTTTCCAAGGCTCTCTGGTCTCACAGCTGTAAAAGAGAGAAGGCTATAGTTTCAAGACTTTTATGGATTTCTGTAACTTCAAAAAAATTGAGAGACCTCAATGCATGGTAGTCAATTTTATTGCCAATTTTCATTTTACCGGGTAGGAATATTAAAAATAAAATTGAAACCCAACTATCACTATCCTTTTATAAAACAAAAGGATAGAACTATAAAATAAGGAAGAACTTAATCTCAGAATATAGGATGGTCTTTCTCAGGAAAGCTATGCATACATATAAATATTATTAAACATTTCTGAAATTTTTTTTATTCCACCATGTCATATCTAGGGAGTAGTATTTAGAGAATCACAAGGTTGGGAGGTCTTTAAGGTTATTTCCAGCTTACTCATTTTAGATATTTTTTTCCAATGCTATAATGAGAGCCAGTTCACTGACCTGGTCCCTGAATAGATGTCAGAATGACAGGGGGTGTCATGTGTAGCTCACTGGGGCACATGGCTCTTGGGTCTCCATTCTGCTCCTGTTTCCAGAGCCTCTGGCTTGGATAAGAGGAAAAAAAAATACTTGATCTTTTTCAAAAAATTATTCAAGAGTTGGAAGTTCCTGGCTACAGTTGGAACCTCCACTAAGTAGAGCCATGCCAACAGCTGTCCACGTAGGTGACACAAAAGAAGCTGGACATACAGGGCCTGCCTGACTTCAGAAAGCACCAACTCTTAGGAATGGAGAAAAATACAGTGTAAACTAGAGGTCAGGAGGCAAGTGGTTGTGTTCCAATTTTGCTACCGATTTATTGTATAACCTTAGACAAGCTACCTCCCCTCTGCACCTGAATTCCTTTCTCTATAAGGGAAAAGGATTTGATTGGATGATATTTAAGTTCCCTCTTAGTTTTGACATGCTATGATTCAACATAATTCAATTTATAAAATCACAGTATAAGTGGGGAAGTCCCTGAAAGGTCATCTAGTAGACATATCTTTCCGTCACCTGCTCTATTCAATCAAATGCAGATGAAAACTACTCAGCCTCGAGCTACAAGGAACACCAGATTGTCTCTTCCATCCCTAAGAGTGGCGCATTGTTCTGAGAGAGGCAGGGCAGCTGATTTGTGGAAGAACTTGGCTGCAGTCTAGCTGGGTTAGGAGATGGCCTCATTGTTTCATTCGAGCACAGCCTTGATCCTTCCCTGGGCTGCTAGGCTCTCACGATATTGTATGTGTTAGGACTCCAGTCCATCTTCTCTTTTCAGCTAGAAGCAAATTATGACAACCTCTGTGGGTTTATTTGCTTGCTGGAATTTTCCCTTTGGAACGTCTAGGAATGTGGGGTGGGGAGAAGGGTGGGGTGGACTCACAGGTCCTTAGAATATCAGGGTTGGAGGGACACACAGAAACGATCCACTTTGGATCCCCATCTGAAGCTTGAGTCTGTCTTTCAAGATCTACCTTGATCTTGCTTTCCTATCAAATGTTTACCCAGCCTTTGCTAGAATACCTGCTGTGATGGGGCCCTCACTACCTAAAGGAAGCACTTTTATACTTTGGCATCACTCTGAGTGAGTCTTTTCACTGAGTTGAAATCTCCTCTGTGTACTTTTAACCCATTGTTCATGGCTCTGCCCTCTGCAACTCAGAAAAAATCTGTTTCCTTCTCAATTTTCAGGTCTGTCCTGCACCTTTTCTCTCTGCTAAGCATTCTTTTCACCCTCAGCCATTCCTCTTGTGATATAATTTCTAGACTTCTCATCATCCCAGTTATTCTCCTTGGGCCTCACCCTACCTTATTCATTCATTTACTTATTCAACAAATGCTTGTTTAGAGCCCACCACGTGCCAAGCATTGTGCTGGGTGTTGCCGATGGGGTGGTGACCAAGACCTGGTTCCTGACCTCTGGGCCACGGTGGGGAAAACATTCATTGAGCAAATAATCCTGAAACCAGACTAGGTGGGTTTGAACTCCTGCTCCACCACTTACCCTTAGAGGATGCTGGGCAAGTTGTTTAACTTTTCTGGTCTAGAGTTCCCCTACCTGTTGAATGAGGGGAAGTAATGGTAGCCACTTCATTAGGGTTGTTATTAGGAGTTAGTAAATGAAAAGTGCTTAGCACCAAGCTTGGCACATTGCAAACACTGAGGAAATGCTCGTTGTTGTTACTACGGTAATTCTACAATGGAGCAGAGGGAGGTGCTTCGATGCATGGATTGTGGAATTGTGGAAGCAAAAGCTCCTCTAAGAAAGTAGCATTTAAGCTGAGACTTTCAGGGTAAGCAGGAGCTGGCCAGGTGAAAAGGAAGAGGAAGAGGAGAGCAGTCCAAACAGAGGAAACAGCATGTGCAAAGGTCCTGAGGAAGGGAAGGTGCATGGCCAGGACTGCGTGGTGCAGGATTTCACAGGTCATTTGAAGACCATTTGGGCCTTGTAAGAGCAATGACCAGCCACTGAAAGGCTTTAGGTTGTAGAGAAGCAAGACAAAGAATTGCCTTTTAAGATCTCTCTGGCTATTCCATGGATTCTGAATTCGTGGAATTCTTTGTAATCATCCTCTCTTTTAATTTGTACCCTCTACTCTTGTTAATACAAAGAAGGATCACATTTGCTCTTTAGGTGGTTTTATAGAACCAGTGGCTCATATCCAGGGTCTCATTCCATAAGGCTTTGCTTTCACTTACTGGTCTTCAAACTCCCTAAAGAATTACACAATAAAGGCTTAAAGTATTATCCCATATAGAAGAATGAAAATCCTTTAGGCTGGAGATCTTTAGATTATAAGAGCACAAACTCCAATAGCGTGATTTCGGGCATTGTAGCAGGTGGTGGGTTGACAGCTTCGGGCAGGAGAACCTACAGATAATCCTGAAATCCCGAGGCAATCCTAGTTTTCTGCTCTCTAGGCACAGACACCTGCAATTATGTGACATTTTGGGACACCCCCGGGGTATACCAAGACCTTTGAACCAGTACTTCGGTGGAGATGATTCTTTTTGAGGCCCCATGCCCTCATTCCTTTCCAAGAAGCTGAAGCTCTGCTCCGAGTATCTCTTCCTCTCTTTCATCCGTGACACTGAAATAACAGGCCGAGAGTTGGGTGGATTGTGAGTGACCTGCTGACATCAGAGTGACAGATCAAATAATTGATTTTCTTCTAAATCCGGATTATGCTGCTGTAGCTCCCAGGAACTATTTTTAGCCCATCAGTCTTATTCTGGTTGTGGGCCTTGGTTGAGGTGTGTGCAGAAGCACACACGGATGGGAGCAGATAAGAGCAATAAAACAATCTCAGTAGCAATGACGTGTCCAGGCCCTGAACTCCCAACCTCTCACGTTTACCTATAGGACCCACACATACATTTTGTCAGCTTTACTGGGGTATAATTGACAAATAAAAGTTGTATATATTTAAGATGTACAATGTGATGTATAAGTATACATTGGGAAATGAGCACCACAATCAAACTAATTAACATATTCATCACCTTACATAGTTACTTTTTTTTTGGTGGTGAGAACACTTATGAGCTACCCTCTTAGCGTGTTTCAAGGATGCAATACAGTGTTGTTAACTGTAGTCACATTGATGTACATTAGATCTCAAGAACTTACTTATCTTATATAACTGAAGTTTTGTACCTTTTGACCAACATCTCCCCATTCCCTCTCTTCCCAGCCTCCGGCAACCACCATTCTACTCTATGCTTCTGTAAGTCAGACTGTTTTCAATTCCACGTATGAGTGAGATCATACAGCATTTGTCTTCTGTGTCTGGCTTATTCACTTTGTGTAATGTCCTCTGGCTTCATCCATGCTGTCGTAAATGGCAGATTTCCTTCTCTTTTAAGGCTGAAGAATAATCCACTGCATATGCATACACACCACAATTTATCCATGCATCTGTTGACAGACATTTAGATTTCTATATCTTGGCTATTGTGAATGATGCTGCAACAAATATGGGAGTACAAGCATCTCTAAGATTCTGATTTCATTTCCTTTGGATATATATACCAAGAAGTGGCATTGCCGGATCATATGGTAGTTCTACTTTTAATTTTTTGAGAACCGCCCCCTACTGGTTTCTTTAAGGGCTGTTCAATTTACATTCCTACCAACAGTGCAGAGGGTTCCCTTTTCTCTACAACCTCACCAGCACTTGTCTTTTTGACAATAGCCATTCCTTATTTTTATTTATTTTTTTTATAGAGATGGGGTCTTGCTCTTGCTCAGGTTGGTCTCGAACCTCCAACCTCAAGCAGTCCTCCTGTCTTGGCCTCCCAAAGTGCTGGGATTCCAGGTGTGAGCCACCACACCTGGCCAACCATAGCTCTTCTAAGAGGTGTTCATGCACAATTTTAACACACCCAGCACAGGCCTGCCTTCAGATCAGGGTAGGCCATTTGGCCATCCTATGCTTTGCTTTATTTTGGCTCCTGGTTAACTGCTTGACAAGTGTCTAGGATCTTGCTCTCAAAGTGATGTCGGTGGACCACCAGCAGCATCAAAGGGGCAGGGGTGGAGGGGCTGTTGGAAATGCAGAATCTCGGGCCCCACCCCAGCATTCCTGGCTCAGAATCTGACTTTTAACAAGATCCCGGTGATTTGTATGCATGCAGTCTGAGAAGCCCTGGGCTTAAAACATTCACCTCCCTTGGTAAACACAGCAGTAGCTCCAACCAGAGCAACACCATTTTTATGTTTTATGTTAATGGTGGATTCACATAAAAGGATAGAGGATTTTACTGGAAGGAAGGGCTCCCTTGCTACGACAGCGTGTGGAAACCGCCGCACCACGCTGTGCTGGCTTTCCGGCTTGGAGGATCTGATTTCCTCTCAGAGCCTCTTGCCTGGCCACATTTTTCCATCTACACCCTTCTCATACGATCATCTTGTTTTCTAGAACTTTCTCTCCCACCTCCCTACGTTTGCCTGGAAAATCCTATGCGACTTTAGAGCTCTCAGCTTTTAACTTTCCTCTCTTATAGGTTCCAAGTTCACAGTGGATGTCTCTTTCCTAACACTGAGCGCACATGGGATTACGTGCTTCTCCAAGAGACTGTAAACTCCGAGAAGTATCGTTATCTGGCTCAGAGGACATTATGAATCTTGATTTTTGTTTTCTTAATTTCCATGAGTAAATTTCTCAGGCACAGATATTCATTTTTAAAAAACAAATCTTTGTGCTCTATCTTCTCTTTTTAACAGTGGTTCTCTATTTCCATTGGTTTTGGGGCTGGTTTCCTATTTTTCTCTTCTTCCCAGAGGTCGCACGGAGAATAAACCCAAATATAAAGACAAGGCAAGGACCTGAATAAGGCAAACCTTCGATAGGTGTCAGTTCCTTCTTTTCCTCCTCCTATCCATTCTGTCTTTCTCCTTCCTTCTTGCATTTCTTCCCTCCTCCTTTTCTCCTTTGTTAGGTGCTGGGGATTTAGTATAGTCTGTCTTTGCGTGTGGCAGAGTGGGGCAAACTGACAAAGAAGCCATCATAGCCAAGTGTGAAATATACTTGGATGGGAAGGGCAAGTTGCCCTGGAAGCACATAGCAGAGATATCTGCCCTAGTCTAGAATTATGAAAGTCTTCCTGGAGGAAGTAACATGTAAGTTGAGAGCTGCTGGATGAATAAGAGTTAGGAGTGTCAGGCTTGAGGAATGGAGTGGAGCGAAGCGGGGACAGTCAGAGTAGTGAGGATGTTCCAGGGAGCCTATAGCATGTGCAAAGACCCAGGGGCAGCGAGAGGCACGGCACATGGGAGAACTGAGAGAAGAGCAGGAGGGAGTGGGGTGTAGAGCTTGGGGAGAGAGATTATGGTGGGGGGTTGGGGGAAGAGGCAGTGCCCTTTTGATGTAGGATTTGTAAGCCCCTCCACGTTATTTGGACTTGATCCTGGGGAAATGGGGAGCCAATAAGGGGTTTTACGGTGAGGAGTGACATGATCAGACTTGAATATTGGTAAGGTTGCTAGTGTGGAGATCATACTCCTGGGATAAGTCTGGAGGTAGGGAAACAAGTTCACGGGCTATTGCTATTGCTCAGGTATAAGGTAATGGTGTTCTGATAATCCCACTGAGCAAAGTAGGGTGTGCCCCTGGAGACTGGGCTTAACAGTGCTCAAGGCCACCTTGACCCTGACCACCACTCAGGCAGCCCTGGTGCCATGCCTGTGCTAAGTACTTTCTTATTTCACTTCATCCTTGTGTAATCTTGCCAAGTATGTTTTGCTTCCACCTGTCAAAAGGGGACAAGGAACCACACCTTGTGTTTCTCTGGGGGGTCTGGTGACTACTAAAATAAGATGCTGCTTAGGAAAGGTTTTTGAAAAATGTAAACTATACTCATAAGAATGACTATGCCTGAGAAGTGAATTAATGATTTAACATGACTCTGGGTCACACTGGAGAAAGTCCCCAAATAGGCAAATTGGGGGTGAGTTATGTAGAGGGATCTCAGAGACTTCAGAATGTTCCTCTACCCCAAACTGTAATACTTTGCCTGCCGCTCTGCAGATATCTAAAATTCTATTGTTGAATCCTTGGCTAAAATGCAAGTCCAAATGAAACTCTACTATTAAGTTAAGGGGTAATGAATGCGTTCACGTTGCATAAAAACATTGTTTATACATGACGTTGGTATTGATTTCTTGCCCTGTTTCTTTGGCCAATAATTTGAATTTTTATGTTTTTTCTCCCATTGATCTACAGTTCTCATAAAATCCATAAGAGGTAGGTGGAGAGGTTTGGGATGATTATTTCTGTTTAAGATGAGGAAACAGAAGAATGTTCTGGAAAGGAAGTGACTTGCTGAGGTAAACGGCAGAGCTAAGACGAGGACCTGGAATCTTCTGACTGTAGGCTGCTAGCCTCAGGTCTAAGCCCCGAGGTACCTGAGCCAACTGGAGACTGAAGGTGGGTGTGAGCAGAGGGCAGGGGAAAGAATGAGGGGAAGGGGGGCACAGGCATCTATCAGGAGGGAGTCATGTGTCTGAAACTTTGTGGCGGTACCATTAGCTGTGACCTGCTGGAGGTGATGGCTTCTCCTCCTAAGCCAGGGACTTCCTGGGGGCTCATCATCAGATTCACTTTCTGCTCTGCCCATAGGATAGGAAAGTCAAGAAGCATTTGCTGTAGACTTTTATTTTACTTCTTTGGTTTTTAGATGAATGAGGAATGAAAATGGATCAAGGGGAGAATGTGAGGCCAGGACAGGAGGAGCCCGGGAATATCACTGAGATATATTAGCAGACTCTTCAAGAGGCTTTTAGTTAAACGAGGCCAATAATGACATCGTTAAAAATCTTCTGTGTCAGGGAAACTCTTCCTGGCTTATGAAATGCTTGCATCTCCATGATCTCTCTCAACCCCTTCCTTGTACTTTCCTGGCAGATTTGTTGAGGGGACAAAGTGCGTCAATGATATAAAGTAGGTAGTAGAAGGGCCCAAATATCATGAATGATTCTTCTCCTCCTCCTCCTCCTCCTCCTCCTCCTCCTCCTCCTCCTCCTCCTCCTCCTCCATGTCATTGCACTAGGTACGATACGTAGTGATAACATTAAAAATGGCTTCCGTTTATTGAGCACTCACTATGAGCCAAGCACTATGCTAAACTCCTTACATGCCTTACCCAATTTAATCTCCGTAATGGCCCTCTAAGGAAGGAACCACAATTCCTCTTTAATACACGAGAACATGAAGTTCAGAGAAGTATACTTGTTAGCTATGTAAGCACGGTTAGTACGTGGAAGAGCTGGATTCTGAATCCAGGCTGTCTCCAAAGTCCTTGCTGATAACTCCTTGGCCTCCTCTGAGCATCATTTCCTTTCCCACACTCAAATCTCTCTGGCTTCCTTCTACTTGCGCTCTTTCCCCTGAAACTGTGGCTCTCAGCCTTGGCTACACGCTGCCATTACCAGGACAGCTTTTAGAACCCCGATGCTGGGGCCCCACCCCAGAGGCTCTGGGGTAGTTGGTCTGGGGTGTGGCCTGGGCGTAGGGCTATTTAAAAGCTCCCCAGGTAATTCCAAGGTGCAGCCAGGGTGGAGACTTAGAGCGGTAAAGCGCTGGTAGCATGCCTGCCTCTCATGCTCTTCACAGGTTGGCTGGGTTTTTGCTTAATCAAGGGAACTTAGACTCAAATGCCTACAGGGATCAGGCAGTAATGTAAAAACAGTCCAGCAGTTAAAAAAGTAAACAACAGTGAAAGTGGGTTAATAAAGGCAATTGGCTCCTCAGTATTGGGAGGACACTAGGGATTGGTCGGGACAACAGTAAACTTGAGCACCCTTGGCCACCTGAACGGGAGCCCCAGTGCTCTGTCATTATTGCCACCTGGGCCCAGGATGGCCACTTCTTATTTTTCTTTTCAAGAGAAGATGGAAGTCAATATTTATTAAGGGAAATCTCTTAATTTTTTTAAGTGTGGGCAATTACTTTTAAAATAGTAAAACACTGTCTGGATTAAAGATGTTGGGAATTCAAATGTACCTTGCGGGCCACCAGGTCATGTTCTTTGTCTTAATTATTTTTCTCTATGAACTACTCAGAGCCCTGGTCATTAGGGTTTATTTACCTGATTTACCACAAACCACTATGTGTTATCAATTTACATTAAATAACTTATAATTTTTAAATTGATAAATGTAATGCATGTATTTATTATAGAAAATATAGAACACGCACAAAACACATACAAATTATCAGTATCTTTTTTACCCAGAAATAAAAATGTTGTATATACTTTCAGTATTTCTGTATCATTTACAGATCTTTATAGATGGAAGATGTTAAAATACAGATCCCTGGGTTCCATTCTAGGGTTGATTCAGTAGGTCTGGGGTGAGGCCTGGGAATCTGAATTGTATTAATGTATTACTATAACATGTTTTGAGATGATTATGATATATAATTGAAATTGAGATGCTCTTTTCTTAAAAAATGGGCTTTAAAAGCATAAGCTATAATGAAACTTTTCTTATGACATTTAGTATTCTGTATGATTAATGTTTCTATTAGTATATTTCATTTGAATGTATCATAATATTGTTGAACATTTATAGTATAAACAATGTATTATATAATAATACCACAATGAACATACTTCTAAATAGTTTTGTATATCTGTTTCATTAGGATAAATTCCTACAAGTAGAATTAATGAATCAAAGACTATATACATTTTTAGGCTTTGTATGTAAATGGTGAAATTGCCTTCCAGGAAGAATTTAAGAAATTAAGCACTTAACATATCTGTTTTTTGTAGAGAGCATCAGTTTCTCTATACCTCTGTTAAAATTGGAAATTCTTATCTAAAAGATTAATTTAGTAAGAGCAAATATGTTATTTCATTCGAATTTGCTGCATGCTAGAGAAGGTGAACATTTACAAAAAAAATTTATTCATTTTTATTTTCATTAATGAATGTCCATTTCTTACTTATTCTTGTTTATATTAAGGGTATATCTTTTTCTCTCATGCATATTGAAACCGTTTTTCCAATTTTTAAATTTACTTTCTAACGATTTTTTTATACTGAACTTCTGATACAGTATAGTCAAGTCTGTAGATGTTTTTTTCCTTTATGGATTCTGTGTTTACTTATATATATGAGGATTTATACAATCTCAAGTTAAAAAAATTCATACACATGTTCTTCTACTTCTTTTAAGAATTACATTTTAAATTTAATTCTTTAACCTATTGTAAATTAATTTTGGCATATAACACAAGATGTGCATCAAATTTTTATTTCTTTTCCTTCCTTTGCTATTTATATAGTTGAGTTTCCATATCTCTTTGAGTGAATTTTGTGAATTTTTCCTTTCCTAGAGAAATTATTTCAGTGAGATTTTTTTTTTCAAATTTATTGGCCTAGAGTTGTGCACAGTGTTCTTCACAGCAAAAAAGAAAAACTTTCTCATTTCTAATATTTTTTATTTGCTTTAGCTTTTTTCTCTGTTAAAGTTTCTAGAAGTATTTTTAAAAATTTAATGGTTCCTTAGATAATTTATCATTTAAATTCACTAATTTTTGCTTTCAGACTCATTATTTTTGCTCACCTTAGTTTATTGTTTTTCTAATATCTTATCTTCAATGCTTAATCCATTTATTTCACTTTTTCTTGGTGATTAACGAAGCATGTGAAGTTATTAATTTTAACATGTATAGAGCTTTAAGTACTTCCTATATATCTTGATATATAGTAGCCTCAAATTTTATTATTCTTGAAATAATTTGTAATAATGATCTTGATTTCTACTTTCACTTAACAATTATTTGGAAGAATATTAATAATTTCTGAGAAGTTGGTATTTTAAAACTTGAACCTTTAATTTCTGATTTTATCGCATTATGCTCAAAAATGTGATCTATACATTTATTTTTGCAGCTTATTGAGGCATTCATTATGGCCTAGTAAATAATAGACTTTTATGACTCTTTTATGAGTGCTAGAAGGAAGCTGTATTCCCTTATTGCAGAGTACCCCGTTTGTTAAGTCAACATGATTAATTTATGCTATTTGCATCCTTTTTTGTCTTAATTTTTGTTCATTTTTACAGTCAAAGATTTAGGTATATTTAATTATTTCACTATTCTTTTCTTCTCAGTATCCATATAATGTAATTTATATATTTCAAAGACATTTCTTGGTTGATACAAATCTAGTATTTTTTCATTATGTATTTTATCCTTTATAATGATGTTTTGTCTTCTTTTTTGAACTTGGACTTCTACTTTTCTCATAATGCTATTGTGAACCTGATTTCTTGATGTTTAAATTGCCTGTCATACCTTTCTCTGTTTCTTTAATTTTTAAATTGATGAGGGTGTATGCTATTTGATTGTAGAGCTCTCTCTTTTTAACAGCATGGAAATTGGGTGTATGTGTGTGTAGGGGGAAGTTACTCTTTTGAGAGTTGTTTTGGTGATGTAAGAGAGTTGCTAAACTCATTTATATTTTTTAATGTCTATAATTTAGTCCTTATTTACCTTTCCAATCTGAATTATTTATCATAAGGTAAATTTTCTTCCTTTCTGAGAGTGAAAGGGAAGAGAAATTTTTGGACAAATGACATCAAAACCTTCAGTTATCTCAAAACCATCAGTTTGTCAGTATTCAAGGATGTGGCCTTCCCTTGGCCTTCATTCAAGTGTGTTCGTCTGGTGATGGGTCAGCTTTGCAACCAGAGGACAATGTAACGTGAATGGCTCACCATACAATTTCCAGTTTCTTAAGCATTTATCTATAGCAGTGGTTCTCAACTGGGGCAATTTTTCCCCCCAAGGGACATTTTGTAATGTCCAGGGACATTTTATAATGTCCAAAGACATTTTTGGCTGTTACAACTTCGTGAGGGGTGTGTGCTGCTGGTATCTAGTGGATAGAGACGAGGGATGCTGTTAAGTACACTATATATTCATGGGACATTCCTAACAAGAGAAACATTATGTGGCCCAAAATGTTAATTGTGCTAAAACTGAGAAAACTGATCTATAACCTTCTATTCTGCTAAGGTAGCATTTCATCCTAGTTCCTCTATGTTCTTCATAATACTCTGAATCAATGGAACACATGTAAAATCCATTTTTCAGCATATATTAATATTACTAACAGAAATTCTTTTTTTACCTTCCCAGATCGAATTGCTTTAGGTAGAAGAATGAATGACATGTGCCAGAATGCAATTTGCCACTCCTAGCCTGTTTTAGTCTGTTTAGTGTTGCTATAACAGAATACCTGAAACTGGGTAGTTTATAAAGAAAAGAAGTTTATTCGGCTTATGAATCTGGTGGCTGGGAAGTTCAAGATTGGGCATCTGCATCTGGTGAAGGCCTCAGGCTGCTTCAGGGCAGGGCGGAAAGCAGAAGGGGAGCTGGCAAGACCAAAGAGATCACATGGAAAGAGAGGAAGCAGGAGAGGGAAACTGAGGAAGCCAGACTCTAAAACCACTACCTTAGGAACTAATCTATTCCCATAAGAGCAAGAACTCACCCCTGAGGAAGGGCATTAATCTCTTCAGGAGGGATCTACCCCTGTGACCCAGATACTTCCCACTAGGTGCCACCTCCCAACACTGTCACATTAGGGGTCAAATGTCAACATGAGTTTTGGTGGGCACAAACAAACCATATCAAAACCATAGCACAGCCTTTCCTGCTTCATGCCCAGAGAGTTACTTTCTGTCTCTCAAAGAATGTAAAATTAGCAGTGTAAGAATGGATGGATAGAAGAACAACTTGTTAATTTATTCAGTAAGATAGCAGGTATTGATTAGTGTGTACCATGTGCCAAGCACTGTATTATAGCCCTCTCAAAAAGCAGCGTCTATGTTATAGATGGCATTTTTATGAGTTTCTTGGGTCTCTGAGTCAGAGAAGACGATGGGGACATACTTCTTAGGGTTTCATGAGGTGAAACCTGGGTATCTTGAAGCAAGGCTTTGGTACACCAGCTGCTTCACAATTAGCAAACATTCCTCCTAGACTTTCTTTTTCATTGTGAGTTTTTGTGCATTTTCCTCTGTCTTCTGGTTTTTTAAGTGGAAAGTTGACAAAGGCTGCATCAGGGACTAGCAAGCAGAATGCAGTTTAGAGTTCTGCTTGATTTCTAGTAAGTACATGTTATATGTCTCCCCTACCAAACTCTTAGTAACTTGAGAGAAGGCACATTTATTAATCTTTGCACCGCTCATGGAATCCTGTGCATAGTGATGTCTAGCAATGATTTGTTGAATAATTAGATTTCATCTGCATTCATAACATAAGGATCAGAGACAATTTAGCACACATCTCTTCGGAATTTGCAGTGTGGCTGGAGATAGCATTAGTGATCTGGCTCCAGAGGTGGGATTTGCAGAGAATCTAGGCAGTGTTGCCTGAAGATCTAATGTGAATATTTTGAAAGTTGTCTCTGCAGAGCGTTTTAAGCTGTTTTCCTCAGCATCATCAGCAGAAAAGCCCATATGAAGGCCAGCAACAGTGGAAGTTATAGCTGTTTCCTTTTTGCATTTTACTGGATAGAAATATATTAACCCAGGACCATCTGGCCAATAATAAGAAGCCAAGGCAGGCACCATAAATGTGGGGATAGATCATCTTTGATAGCTACACAGTAATTTTTTTCTTTACCTCTTAGCTGTTTCTGGGACTCCCTCTCTTTCTAGGTGAGTCCTGCAGCAATTTTCCCAATGACATGGATGTCTGGAGCACCTCAGGGATGCATGTTGTGTTGACGTTATATAATGCAATGGCTAGACGATCTTTAGGGCATGTCTGCAAAGTGCCTAAGCACGGAGGCTGAGAAAAGACAACAGGGAGGATGAAGGGCAGGTAAACATCTCTCACCCAGATGAAGAAGAGATGCTTACACATCTGGTTATTCCCACCAGCACTTTCCTGTGCATTTCCCTCTAAGAGGACCTGTTTTTAGGGCCTGCCAGGCCACTTCTTTGTGCCATAATTTCCATTTCTAGATCCCTGGCCTAGTGGATATGACCTTGGGCTTAAGGCTAGAAGTCCTGGTTCCAGTCCTGACCTGTACTCATCTGCTGTGTGATGCTGAATAAGCACCTTTCCCTCTCTGGGCCTTATTTGATTTATGTGTAAATAAAATGATTGGATTAAGTATGCATACAATTCTGATTCTGTGACATGGGGAGGTATTTCTTATTCTTATACAGAAATGAGTTTTCAGTTAACACCTTTGGCAGGGCTGTTGAGAGCTTTGCCATGCTGGTAAGGCAGGGCCATGCCAGCTGCAGAGTCTATGTGTGGGAACAAAGGTGCTTCTCTTGCTTTCTGTTTCCCTCTTTTCAACCCCTTTCCTTCCCTCTACCCCAAGAACATTGGGCATATGACTGATTACACCTACTGCCTCTTAAGCACTGCCCTGCACGTCACTGAAAATCCCAAGTGTACCTTAGTCCCAACCCTATTGCTTTGATTTTTAAGATTTTTAAGCACTAGAGTCATCCTCACCGGGTGGGGTATCAGAGGCAGCCACCCTTATAAAGATACTACGATACTATTATATATTTGGATATTATAGTAATGACCATGATTGACTTACTATGTGTCAAGAATGGTACTAAGGGCCTTATTTAAATAATAGCAACATGACTACTAGTTAATACTTAAGCTTATTATATGCCAGTGCCAACTGCTGTTGTAAATACTTTACATATATTTAGATCACTGAATACTTGCAACTACCAATCACGGTGCATGCTGTCATTATTAGCATTTTACAGAGGATGAAACTGAAGCACAGAGAGGTTAGGTGACTTTTTCAAGGTTACACAGCTAGTAAATAGTAGAGCTTGCCTTTAACCCACATGCTCTGACTACAGAGTCCATGCTTTTAACCACTCCATAATACAGAGTCCATTGTCTTTTTTAGTTTTCTCAACCATGTCCAAGTATTTAAAATGTAATCATGCTGGTATTACAGATACACAAGCTGAGTTTTAGGGAGGGTAAGCAACTTGCTTTTGGGTGCATAGCTGGAGCTAGGATTTAAACTCAGGTATGGGTGATTTTCAGTCCAGGTTTCTGATCACTGTATCTTGTCAACAAATGCTTTGTCTCTGATGAAACATCCCCATGAGATAGATCCATCAGATCTTATCACATCTACTGGTCAGATGAGGCTCAGAGAAGTGAAGTATCTCACTTAAGATGCCACTGGTCTCTGTACTTCCTTCTGCAGTCCCTGGTCATTCATCCACACTTCATCCTATGGCTGCAAAGATCTACCGCCTTGCTACCCACATTGAGAGACAAGGCTAAACATGGATATCTTTACAGCAGAGAAAACACAGTGGCTGGCATCCTCCCTCAGGTGTAAGGGGATGTGAGATGCCTTTTCTGAAAGCAGCCTTTGACAAAGGGAGATGAGGACAATATGAAGACATCAAGTCCCCGGGAGGGAGGAGAAAGCATGATGGATTGCGGAGAGTTTGTGCAGAGGCAGGAGGCTGAAGTCGTTGACGTCAAACTCCAACCTCCAGCTGCACAATTTTAACTTGGGAACTGGCTCGGTTTAATGCACACCTTTTCCGCATTGAATCAATTTTCCCTGTAAATTTGGGCTTCCTGCAGCACAGATACATTTCCATCCCAGCCTCATTGCCAAGAGTTCAGTTCCCATCCAGAGAAGGGGGCAGGGGTTGGATCGGAACAGATCTCGCTGAGGGATGTAGAACAGCCCCAGCCCAGGGCGAGACAGGCGCGCACGTGTGCGTGCAGAAACGCACGGGCTGCGTGCCTGCGGGAACGCTGCAGACGGAGGTCGCGGGGCTCCAGCTGGGGCCCGAGCGGAGGAGAGCTGAGCCCCCTCAACCCATGTCTGCCACCTCCACTGCCTTCTCCAGCATTGCCTGGCAGCCCTGTAGCCCTTGGTCCAGGCAGAAAAGCGCTCTGCGGTGAAGCTCCCGGCGATGGGAGCAAGCGCATAGAGTGGGAGGGGGGAGAGCGAGCACCGTCGCATTGCAGAGGCGGCTGAGACAGTTCTCTAGGCTCCATGCTAGGGGCGGAGGAAGGCAGAGCAGAGTGGGTGGGTGACCTTTCCGGAGCTGGACAACTGGTCAGCGATGGTGCTCTTTCAGCCCATTTTCTTTTACGGGGTAGGAGACGGATGGGGGTGGGGTGGACGGAGCTGTTATTTCCATACGTCTGGGACGGTTCAGAATGAGGCAGGGGTCAGGGATCAGGCAAGAGCTGGGGGTGTCAGGAATGGGTGACCTCCATGACTTGAGTCGTTAGAGCATTTTCCAATCACCATAGAGATCCTGAGGCGTTTTGGACTGAGGGGTGGAGGGAGAGAGATACTGGTCCTTTGTTTGGTGCCTGGGGACATAAAATAAGTGCCTAAGAGCTATATTTGCATTTAGGGAAATGGGGTTTGCCTTTCGCTGCTGTGTCATTTGCTCCGTGACCTCTGTGAATCATGTCACATGCCTGGGCCATCTGTGATTTTGGTACTAGCTGCTCTGCCGCCCTTGCAGGGTTGATGCCAGGGATCAAAGTACGTCACAAGGAGAGATTTGCCATAACGACACCAAGATGGCAAAGCCCACACCCTACTCTTTGCGGAGACCTGTAGAGTGACTAATAGAGCTGAGGTCAGAGACATTTCACATCTCTCCCAACCTGGACTTCATCGGTGCCCCTCGTGAAGCACGGTGTGGGAGGTCTTACACAGGTAGTGGAACTCAGAGCCAGGTCCAAGGTCACACAGTGGGATGGGCAGTGACCAGAATCTGACCTCCAGTTCTTGGTGGCAGTGTTGTAGCTACTTGATATAGCTGGGATATGTGTCTTCTCCAAATCTCATGTTGAAATTTAATCCCCAGTGCTGGAGGTGGGGCCTAGTTGGCGGTGTTTGGATCATGGAGGCAGATCCTTCATGAATGGCTTGGTGCTGTCCTTGTGGTCATGAGTTCTCGCTCTATTAGTCACCATACAATCTGATTGTTAAAAAGAGCCTGGCACCTCCTTCCTCTCTCTTGCTCCCTCTCTTGCCATGTGACACACCTGCTCCCCCTTCATCTTCTGCCGAGATTGGAAGATTCCTGAGGTCCTTACCAGAAGCAGATGCTGGCCCCAGGCTTCTTGTATAGCCTGCAGAACAATGAACCAAATAAACCTCTTTTCTTTATAAATTACCCAGCCTCAGATATTCCTTTATAGCACTACAAATGGACTAAGACTCCACTAGGCAATATTGCCATCCTAACCTCTTGAACGACAGTGAGGTTTTCTACACTGGGGCAAAAATTTCCTTGCTGTCCCTGGCACAATCAGCTTTTACCCCTGGACACCTGAACATGGGTTACATTTGCAGTCTGAGCAAGTGAATGATCCTCAATGACACTTGATGGTCATCCATAATCGACACATAGGACTGACCACAAAAGGGCAACAGACCCAGGGAAGAGTAGAGCTGGAGTGAGACTTAGGGAACTGCTGGCCCGACTCCCTTGTTTTATTGTAATCCTGGCTTCTATTTATTTATCACCATGTGCCTGTGCTGTTTGAGTCCTTTACGTAGATTGCTGCATGTAATTCTGTGAGGTCAGGACCTTTATATCATCCTCTATAAATGATGATATTGAGTCACAAAAAGGTTAAGTAAGGCCCAGGATCTTACAGCTAGAAGTAAAGAGCCAGTATTTGAGACCAGGTATGGGAAGCTACTGGCCAAGGCTACTTAGTGAGTGGCAAGCTGGGCCTAGAAACACAGTATTTCAGAGCTGGAAAAAAGCATAGGGTTTCCCAGCATTAGTCTCCTTTTTGTATAGATAAAGATGTTGAGGTACAGAGAGGTTGAGGCCTGCCCAGAGGTTCCCCAGTGAGTCACTGGCAGAATTGATATGCAAAGGCATGTCTCTTAATTACCTGCTAATGCCCTTCCTGTTACTTAGGCTTCCTAAGTCCAGGTAAGTCCAGACTCTGACTTCATTATTCATTCGCCTCTTTAAGAAACCAGGGGAGGAAAGAGAACTGGCACATTCTGTCCTCTAAGGACCCAGATGAGACAGCATGTGAAGTCGGCTTTTAAAAACAGGTGAGTCTTTGGGCTAATAATAATAATTATCTAGGCAGAAACCCACAACCAACTCTATAGACCCAGAAACATGCCTAGCCAAAACAAAACAACACAACACCAGAGGCATGCATGGGAAAACAACAATTTAAGTAGAAAAGGCTATTCTGCCAACCATTCCATCCTATGATGGAATGTCCCAAGGTAAACATGGGATGGGAAGACATGAACAGCATGCATGTAGTTGGTCCTGATTTCTGTGGTTTCTCTTAGTGTGAGCATTTCTCCATACTGAGTGATATACCATTGTTTAAAGATTTGAAGTTTAGCTGGATGTGGTTGAGTGAACCTGTAGTCCCAGCTACTCGGGAGGCTGAGGCAGGAGGATTGTTTGAGCCCAAGAGTTTAAGGCTATAGTATACAATAATCATGCCTGTGAATAGCCACTACACTCCAGCCTGGGCAACATAGTGAGACCCTGTCTCTTAAAAAAAATGAATTTTTACATATAGCATGGTTGATGTCTATATATATATTACCATCTGTTGTTAATATAAAAGATGATATTTACTATTTTCTACTTATGAGAGACTTATGGGGTTTTCAAAGGTAATTTTGATCAGGCATTGTTTTCACCCTCTGCTCTAATTTCGGGAATTAACTGTATCTGTGAGCATTGCTGAACGGCTTGCTCTACTGCACAAAGGACTCCTAAGCCAGATTTCTGCAGTGTCTGATACTCCACCAGGATGTACTTGTTCAAGGCAATGAAAACTCATGGGAAGATAAACCTTATAGTAAGTGAGTAATACTTTAGCATGGACTGCTTTTCAAAAGAATTTGAAGCCTGAGGGGATGGGACATGGTACAGATATATTTTGATTATGGGGGATAAATGAAAAAAAAAAGGGATGAGGAATATAGAAGACAAGGTTAAGGCTAACAAGCTAAAAGAGGAGATGGGAGGATGCAAAGCCAATATTCCTTATCTCATGGTTTTCTTCAGGGCAGCCCTATCAACGCCTCTTTCCCCAAATACTTTCATTTATTTGTTTTTACTTCTGTCTGTAAAGGTAGCACCTGCCATTTGGGTCCAGCTTCTTCTTCTTTTTTTTTTTGCCATTCCTTCTGCTTTGAGAACTCAATTGCTCCCTGTTGTAGGCAGTGATTCTTAATTTCATTGTCTGCTCCTTTAAGTATGTAGTGAAAACTATGCAGCCTCCTTTGGGAAGTATGTACATATTGCTGAAGTTTTACCTAGAAATTCAGGGGGGTCCTCTGACCCTCAAGTTAGAAGCCTCTATTCAATCCAGTGAAAAGTATAATAAAGGTAAAATTAGGAGGATTAGGTTCTAGCTCTGGTTTTTACCCATAGCCCACTGTGTTGTATTTGGGGAAGTCTCTTCTCTAAGCATGAATTTTTTCATTGATAGAATCAGGGAGATGACCCAAGATGATGTGGATGGTGTGTTTCATCCTAGTGTTCAGAGAAAGCCTGGAAGAAGGAATTGGGGCTGGGAGGCAGATGAGCAGCTCTCCTGATGGGGCTTCTCTCCATATTTGAATCTGAGCAACCGCTAAGCACTGGAATTCTTTCTGGTTAACACTGGGAATCTGAAGGGCTCAGTGTTATCTGGCCGGTCCTCTTAGCTCTTCATGGAGTGGGAGGGAGTGGTCAGGCTTCCCTTTAGGGTAAGTGACTCTCAGAGCCCCTCAACATGCTTGAATATTCATGTGCTTTCTTTTGCAATGCCCCCTGCATTGTTCAGGCTTTCCAGCTGGCCTGCCTCCTGGGTCTGAGCCCCCAGCTCTTTTAAGAGAAGGTCAGGCTCTATTACTACTGCGTGGGACAGCTCGGCTTTGTTTGACTCTTTGAGAAGAATAGTGCCCAGGTTGAAGAGGCAGGAGGCGGGGAGAGACTGGGGAGGGGCGCTCTAGCTCAGCTGTGGCCCTTTTGAGAGGTGAAAGGAAGATTTATGATGCCATTTGTCAACTGGAAGATGGATGGAGATGCCCAGACTGTGAACTCTGTGTTTGAAGTAGAAGGTTATGGTAATAAACAGGGCCCCCGCAGAGGTAGCTGTTGGTGGTGAGGATCACCTCTCCTAACAGAGGTGGTTCCCAAGCCCCCTTCTCTGTCTCTCTCTCCCCAATGGGCATTCTTTGTTCCTCTGCTGAGTCTGTCACTCTGTTATGAGCATAGCCGACTACTGATTGATTATCTGTGTTCATGAAGGGGAGCGTCATGACACTGAGAAGAAATCTTTCATGTTAATGTCCTGGATAAATGAAACAATGGCAAATGCAAAAACAGTTTATTTTTGGCTTCAGAATTTTCATGCTTTGCCTGAATTGTTGGGAACAGCCTATATTCACATGATCACCCTTTATTGTATGTCTACCCTTGAACTCCCCTCATTTAGTAAACTACTCAGCCTGGAGCTAGAGGATAGCGAGGAGCCTGGAAAGGCTCCCAAAGAATGTCCCAAAGACTGCTTGATGGGATATTCCCACTGGGAAAAGTCTATGAAAACAAAAAGTCTATAATCAAATACTGTCAGGAAACACTGTATATACAACATGGTCTTATAGAGTTAAAATGCACACTGCATGTGAAAAGGTTTAAAAAGTCCAACCTGATTAAATTAAAAAGCTTCTGCAGAGCCAAAGAAACTGTCAAGAGAGCAAACAGACAACCCACAGAATGGGAGAAAATTTTCACAAGCTACATATCCGATAAAGGGCTGATAACTAGAATCTATTTAGAACTCAGGAAAATCAGCAAGAAAAAAAATCAAACAACCCTATCAAAAAGTGGGCAAAGGACATGAACAGAAATTTTTCTAAAGAAGACAGAATAATGGCCAACAAACATATGAAAAAATGCTCAATATCTCTAATCATCAGGGAAATGCAAATCAAAACTGCAATGAGATATCACTTATCTCCAGTAAGAATGGCCTTTATTAAAAAATCCCCAAACAATAAATGTTGGCGTGGATGCGAAGAGATAGGAACACTCCTAAACTGCTGGTGGGACTGCAAACTAGTTCAACCTCT
>VBSM01003214.1:2888105-2909422 GCA_008086735.1 Cheirogaleus medius
TTTTTTTTTTGTACTTATCCAAAATTTTAATGTGCATATCTGAGTTCTTGATTTTTAAGTCTTACTAAATTTTTAAGTAGTGTGAAGCCCTTGTGGAGAATTTTCCTCTGTTTCATAGAGCACTTTTTTTCCATATGAGGTTCCTCCAAACGCCTTTTGCGAACAACCTTCCATTTCCTTTTTACTATAACGTGTTTATACACTGGCCATGTTCTCTGTCTCTATTTAAAAAAAATTTATATGCTTAGTATAAAAAGTTTTATGCTTATAAAAAGTTCATCTTTTTGTTGGCTGAGGTAATATGAGTGAGTTTTCTGTGACTCCATATTTGTCTTATTTGAGTAGTGGTGGATCTAATATTTCTAAATTTAATGGGTTTAGGTGTGACTGGGGATTGGAAACTGGGGCTAAGGGAGTTATTCATACTTAGATTTTATGTTGCAAATCAATAAAAACAGGATATTTAAAGATAGAAGTACAAAATAAATAACTACCTCAAGACTGGACAACACAAATATTTGCTTGATATACATAATCAGTGATCATGACTACTACTGATCACTGGAAAATTAAACTGGATCTTAAAATCTTTTCTGAGGTTTTGTTAATCTCATTTGTTGTAGGTGTTTCTTAATCTCATGGTGGAATGGAGACAGTAGAAGATATTCTTGAAACTGGAATTGTCTCCCCATTTCCTCGTAGAAACTTGGATCTTTTCTTATGAAAAAGGAAATCAATTCACTTTTCACCCTCACTTTCCATCAATCATTTACATCAATCCCCTCAACATTGCTTAAATTGAAAAGGGAAAATAAAAACCTTCCACAGTTTATTACTTTCTCAGTTTGGGGATATTCATGAGAATTATTGGGATACTGTTAACTCACCATTAAGTCTTCTGAAGTTGAGGTGGGTTAGAGTTAGGTACCAGGGAACAGGGGATTAGCACTTTTTTCTCTTCTTATTACCATACAGGCCTGGAAGCTACTGGTACCTTTTATATTTTTATCATTTTTTTGTAATTTGGGGGTAATTATTAGGTATTAGGGTAGAGAGTCTGTGAACTCTTTTTCTGCCATATCCACTTAGACTTCTTGGTTGTTAATGTATGAATAAATTAAACATTAAAAACCACTTTTCTGGCCCAACTGTTTTAGAATAAGCTTATATTATTTTTATAAGCAAAACAAAGTTTTGCAAATTTTATTTTCTATCTCTTCTTCAAGGTCTTATTCAATTGTCACTTCTTCCAAGAAACCTTTGCTGAAATCCTGAGCCAAAATAACTTCTCTTTCCACTGAATTTTTGTAACATCTTTCCAGTCATACAAAATATATTTTGTTAACTGCCATTATGGGCCAGACACATTTCTAGATGCTGGGAATATAATATATAAAATATGACTTTTGTCTTCATGATGCTGCTATTTCAGTGATTGGAGGTCGGGGGGAATTGACCTATCATCTGTCTTAACTATTTGGTTCTACACATTTTAGTTTATTGAAGTTAGAGTGAGTATTTCATTCACTGATGTATCCCCTGCACAAGCTCATATAATGTATGGCACAAAATGAAAGCTAATAAATGTCTGTTGAATTAATGAATCTGAAATGAAAATGTCTTATTAGCTGGGATGTAGAAAGACAATGCTTAAGAGTGAGAGGCAGGAAGGAAGTAGCCATAGCTTCCAGGTAAGATTTCAGGCCTATGTGGCTGACAGGATGTATGCAGAGGTAATTTTAACAGTCTCTCACCATGTAAAAATAACAAAGTTGGGTAGGTGGGAGGCAGAGGGGGGATGGGCATATTCACACCTAATGGGTGTGGTGCACACTGTGTGGGGCATGGACACGCTTGAAGTTCTGACTTGGGCGGGGCAAAGGCAATATATGTAACCTAAACATTTGTATACCCCCATGATATTCCAGAAGAAAAAAATAACAAAGCTGAGCTCAAGTGTTTGGTCAAGGCTAAGAAGTGATGGGCACAGAAAATATCAAGGATTCTTGGAGAAGGGAGCCAGCCCAGGTAGCATTGAAAGGGTCCCTGGAAGGTGTTATAGGAAGGTTAAACCATTTTTCAGTGTTCTAACCCCTCTTAAAGATGTGAATTTTTGCCCACATTACTCACTTCAGAAAGTGCAAAATCATTTGTTACTAACTCTCAGGGAGAAAGGCTTGAATGTCCAGAGACTTAGAAAGAGTTGAATTCTTGTAATTAATTTAATTCTGGAAAGGCTAAGCTGGGAATTTTTCCTTTTCTTATTATAAGACTGCTACATGGCTAGCCTCTGGCAAGATAGGGTTGACATTTTTCCAAACTCAGGCTCTTCACAGGCATCCTATTTAGAGCATTAAGTAATGAAACACCATTCTTTGTAATTATATGACCGAGAGCTAAAAAGAACCAGGCATGGGAACTAAAGAAACTCAGGAAGCTAGGCTAAAAGAAGTATTTCCTTGTATTTTGCTTTTTAAAAGATTTAATCCCTAGGCTCTAGGTAAAGCACTCTGTATGGAACCTAGCACAGGGTGTGTGGTAAGTTACTAAGCACTACTATTTTTTTTATTGTAAAGGGATCTGAGTATTTCAACCATAGGGATTTGTCAAGAAAGAGAACAAAAGAAAGTTTTAGGGATGAAGAAAAGGACACAAGCAAAACCACAAAATAAATGGAGAAAGCTGACTGAGACCTTTGGAATGAATGCAATTTCGAGTAAGCTCATATATTTTGAAGGCTATTTGATCATAGATATTTAGACTCGAAAGACAAGTGTGTTTTTAGCTGATGGTTGAATATTATTTTAATAACTGTGTGTACAAGGGCTGGCTGGAAAGTATCCAGCCGTGTAAACTGTTTTTGTTACATTAACAATGGCTGGATACTTTCTGGACAACCCTTGTATATTTTGGAGTGTATTAAGAAGGGAAACAATCAACTCCATATTTATTTATATGTAAAAGTAAGCTAATGTAAAGGAATATATTGAATGAATATAGTGGTACTGGCAAAAATTTACAAGTGGGTCTTGAATTATATTTAAGAAATCTGAGATAGACCAAAGTCATGTTCAGTGTAGGAAGACAGCAAGCAGGGAGTGAGGTGGCAAAAACAGGTGGGAGGAGGGACTTTCTCTCCTCACAGTAGACTATCTCATTATTACACAAGTCCAGTACTTGATAGAGTAGCAGAGTTGTGAATTTCTTTGCAGGACTATACTTATTAGAGATAAGAATGGAGGCTCTTTGGCTGATGGGGGTGATCATGAAATTGTAGAGCCTTACTAATCAATTTCTATTCCCCAATAGGGGTATTTTTCTGGGAATTCTATGATTCTATTGAACATAGTCTGAAAAACACTGGTTTTAGTTATCTATTGCTTGTTGTTTCTGATTGGTACATGAGGAGGCATCTGATTTTTAATAGCTTCAAACAATAATTTATTATCTCTTATTTTTGTGTGTGTTGACTGGATTCAGCTGAATAGTTCTTTTTCAAGGTCTTTCCAAGTTGTATTCAGATGGCCTCTGAGGCTAGAGTCATCAAGAGACTTCCTTACTCTCATATTTCCTGACTTAACTAGGATGGCTGGAAGAGCTGGGGGTTGGTTGCGTATCTATCTCTTTTTAATTGGCCTCTCTGTGTGACTAGCTTGGGCTTCCTCACATCATGGTGCTCTATCTTACATGGTAGCTGCCTCTTCCCAGAGTGAGCATTCCAGGAGACTCAGACAGAAGCTGCCAGGCTTCTAATGGCCTGTCCTTAGAAATCTCACAATATTAATTTCAACATTTCTGCTTGTCAAAGAACTCATAAACCAGTCCATATTCAAGGGGATGGTGAAATAGATTCCACCTGTCATTGGGGAAATGTATGGGGAGAAAAGGTGTTGATGGCATTCATTTTGAAACAAGCTACCACAGGTAATATTAACTCCAGGGAAGGCAAAGGTCTAACCCAAGACCACAGAGCCAACAATGGCAGAGTCAGGATTAGAGCCCAAATGGTAAAAAATGAAATCCACTTTCTAAGAAAGTCTCAATCCCAAATCTTCCAACCCAACACTGAAAATGAAAAACCTCACTCTGCTGATGGTAGATCAGGCAGGCTTTGTAATGAGAATGTCACTTTGGTTGGCATGAATTTAGATTTAAAAAGTAACAAGATATAAAACCTAATAGGTAAAGAGAAGATACCACTCATAATTATATTAGAGAATGTCAAAGGCCTAGAAACAAATTTAACAAAATATGTTATGTAAGACCTCTAAAGAGAAAATGTAAAACTTAGAAAAGTACTATTAAAGAACACATAAATTTGAGAGATAGACCATGTTCATGGATGGAAATTCTTAGTATCATAGTTGATTCTTCTAAACTTGTTCTGTAGATTCAAAGGATTTCCAATAAAAATTCTAACCAGGTCTTTTTTTCTCCCTAAAACTTGATTAAGATAATTTTAAAACTAATATGAAAGAGTGAAGGGCCAAGATTAGCCAGGACACTTCTGTAGGAGAAGAGCAAAACAGTGTTGACAGCAGCACTGTTAACAATGATAAACAACTGGAAATGGCTCAAATGCCCATTTGAGGGAGTGCACATGAATAAATAGTGGTATATTAATGTAATTGAATGAATACAATTCATTGCTCATACAGTAGGCAAAGCAATGAAGTACAGAGACATACAACAGTATGATGAATCTCAGCCACTTAAGGGAAAAGGTGAATACATTTTAATTCAATTAGATAATCATTTTATAAAATAAAAATAACTATAATAAAATATTTTTAGGAAATTCATACAGCTGTAGTTAAACTATGTAAAAAAGAAAACAAGGGACTTATGAACACAAGATTTGGGATGTTGCTTATCTTAGATGGGGGAAGACAGCAGCGTGAGATGGGGGTTCATATAGTTAGATGTAAGTTAGTATCAAAGGTGTATCTTTTGTTTCGGGTGATGGGTTGGGGATACTAAATACATTCTTAAAATAATCAAATACACAAAAGCAGGCTGTGCTAAGGCCAATGATGAAAGCAAAAATTATGAATAATTTAATTCTGTGCACTTAAGGTCCAAAAAACAAACCAACAAACCTAACCCTGATAAGTATCACTCAACCTAGGTACGCTACCACCTGGGTTGAGGGAGGTAAGCTGCCCTTTGGCAAAGTTATGAGATTAGATAGGTTTATATTTGCTTTCTGCCTATTAGACAAAAAGAGACACAAGCTCTGCTATCTCAAAGAGTGTAAAATGACTGACGTTTGGAGTTGGTAACATCCTAATCCTCTAATTATACTCATTAAAGAGGAGGAAACCAAGGATGGGAGAGGTTGTGTGGCTGTAGGATGCAGTGAAACTAGGACAAAACATATATTACTTCTTGTCTGATGTCTTTGGTTTTTTTAATTAATCAAGTTTTAAATCCCTGAGGCATCATAGTACAATTAGCCCTGCCAATTCTACATACTTATCTGTAATATATAACAAATTTGCTAGTATACTTTCAGGGGAGTGAAATTCTAGTGTATCTTTAAAGGTATAATTGGAGTCTATCAATTCCTTCTCTCTCCAGACAGATACACACACACAGGCCGATAAATTACCTATTCGAAAGTTTCAATACAAACATCATCAAACTTGACAGAATCCATATTTATCTCCCCCTTCCTCCACCATATGGTAAATCAGGCAATAAGATTTAGGAGCACTAATGTTCCGTGGAGAGTGTAATGCTACCTGTTTTTCATTATATTCAATAAACATGGTATTCTTCTCCTAAATAAGAGAAGGCCAGACTATGCCTAACTTGTGTTGCAGTATTTTTAGCTAATCTTTTCTAGGTTTCATCAGAATGGAAAGAGAGAAGTTAGGTTTACATTCAGTGGAAGGAACCTCACAAATAATTTTCTCATTTTGTAACTAAAGCAGGTAATAGAGGAAGGAGATATCTTGGGGAAGTCTGGGTGTCATGGTCCTTTCAGGCTGCTATAACAACATACCATAGACTGAGTAGCTTATAAACAGCAGAATTTTTTTCTTGGAGTTCTTCAGGCTGGAAAATCCAAGATCAAGGCCTTGGAAGATTCATTGTCTGGTGAGGGCCTGCTTCCCAGATGGCCGTCTTTTCAATGTAACCTTACATGGTGAAAGGGATGAGGGTTTCTCTGAGGTCTCTTTTATAAGAGCACTAATCTCAGTCATGACTCTCATGAACTAATCCCCTCCCAGAAGTGCCACCTCCTAATACTATTGCCTTAGGGGTTAGCATTTCAACATATGAATTTTTGGGGAAACATGTACTGGACATAGCTATATTTAGTTATGGTAAGGATGATGGGCTGACTTGGTGCTATGGTCAGTTTTATGTGTCAGCCAGGTTAGCTATGGTACTCAGTTATTTAGTCAAACACTAATCTGGGTGTTGCTGTGAAGGTATTTTGTAGATATGGTTAATGCCTACAATCAGTTGACTTTTAAGTAAAGGAAATTACCCTTAATAATGTGAGTGGGCCTCATCCAATCTGTCAAAGGCCTTTGGAACAAAAACTGAGGTTTTCAGGAGAGGAAGAAACTCTCCTTCAAGACTGCAACATCAACTCCTGCCTGGGTTTTCAACCTGCTAGCCTGCCCTACAGATTTAGGACCTGCCAGTCCCAACAACTGTATAAGCCAGTTTCTTAAAATAAATGTCTTTTTAAATATATATCACACATATATATATATATATATACACACATATATACACAAACACACACAGATATATATATACACACACACATACACACATATGTAAAAAACACACCCATATACGTGTGCACGCATGCCCCCTGTCAGGTCTGTTTCTCTGGAGAACTCTGACTTGCCTTGAGAAGAGAAAGAGTGCTGGGGAATTGGAGTGGTTCTGGCTTTTCCATTAACCAGCTAGGTGAGCTACGATGGCCTATACAGACTTCTCGAGGGCAGGAACTGCACCATCCTTACCGCTGTTTCTCTGGCACCCATGTAGTTCCTGGTGTACAGTGGATGCTCAGTATTTGATGGGAGAATGAATGAATGGCCTGCCCTTTTCTTGGGCTCAGTGGTCTTTCTAGAAAAACAAGGAAGTTAATCTAAATATATTCTCTGAGACTGTTCCAGAAATGTAGAGTGGTGATTCAGAAACTGGAGTCTGGATTCAGGCATGATGGGTTTGAATCTAGTCATGCCACTTAATAGTTGTACGGCCTTGGATAAGTTACTGTAACCAGTCTGGGTCTCAACATTTTCATCTGTGAGATGGGGGTTTTTAATAATGCATATATCATTAGACTTGTGGTGAGGATTGAAGAAACAGTGCTTAGTGGGAATGCTCTGCCTATTACAGAAAAAGTTATCACTGGCTGCTAGCTGCCACCACCACCACCGTGATTACGGTCATTGTCATTTAGCCACGTGATTCGCTATCTTTTAGGCATCTTTCTCTAAGGCAGTGATTCTCCGGAAGACATCTGATGGAAAATATAGATAGGAGAGAGAAAGATACAGCTACCCAAAGTTAGAAAATGAGTTACGAGTCCAATATGAGGCTGAGGGGCACACAGCAGCTCAAGGAAGTTGACACTCAGGATCTCAAAAATTCAGAGGTAAACACTGGTCGTATTAGATTTTTTATAACCTTCTGCTATAGAAGGGATTCAACTCACTGTGTGGTTGGGCCTGAGCCTGTAGGCACATGAAGACCTGGATGAGGAGGAGTCAGAGCAATCCTGGAGGTTTGCAGCAGATTGGTATGGCTGAACTGAATTTACAGAGTGTGTACCACTGGACCTCACAGTTCCAGGACAAATCTCACCCCAGCCATTTCTACACGAGGTAGAGAACCTGGTTGCAGAGTACCATCATTGGTTGCCTAAGGTCACATAACGAGTTGATCAAACAGCTGGAATTTGACTTTGTAAACTCATTGTTTTGTTCAACCTGCGCTGTTGGAGCCAGGAGCTACAGGGCTGGGCCTTCTCAGTTTTTTGGGATAAACCCCAGGAAGTCAACCTGATATGTAGGAACAAGAGGCTGAAGGTCTCTTTCTGGCTGTCCTACTGGCTAGCTCTGGATAAATCCCTTTCCATCTTTGGGCCTCAGTTTCCCCAACTTTTCAGTGAAGGTGTGATCTCTAAATTTCTTTCCGGCTCCAAAAGTCTAAGCTCTTGGGTCACATATGTGCTGTGATGCTCTAAGTCCTTTACATATTTTATTCCATTTTTATTACCAACTTTACAGATAGGTACATGCATTATTCCTCTTGAATAAGTGAAGAACTGAGGTTTAAAGAAGTTAAGTGAGTCACCTGAGGTCACACAGCATGTTAGTGGCAGGGCTGTTTCAAACCCAGATTTGTATGATGCCCAAATCCATGTTTATAGATACAGTCTTCCCAAAAGACTTACCTAACAAGGATGTGAAGAGCTCTGCATCAAGGTTGCCTGAGCTCTTCAGGGGTGGAACGCTATTAATTGTGTTTATTCTACCTGGAGCCCATCCTGCTATGTCCCAGTATACTTGAATCCCTGTTCTGTGGGCAAAGCAGATGGGTTTCTGGGGCAGGAGCATGTGTGATTCTGTTCCATGCGGCAGAGACGTCAGTGCCTCCTCCTGTCCTCTCGGCTGGTCTGGGCCACAGCCAGGTGTGCTGCAGAGGCATCTGGCAGCCTAACCTGAGGTTCAGTTGGGTGTGGAAAGAGTTAAGTCAATAGCCCAATGGGGCAACATGACCAGTTCAAACACATGGACTCAGTCCTCACACATGTCACACCCTGAGCAATGGGTTTTGGCATAAGATGGAGCTGGGGACGTGCTGGGTTACAAATAGGAGCTTGACCTCAGGCTTGGCTTCTGGCTTGTGAGATGGAGTCAGGTCATACAAGGGAGCCCTGGGATTTCCCAAGTGGAGGCACTGAGCACATTGCAAAAAGAGAACCATAAGGTCTGTCTGGATTTAATGCTAAGTCAGAAACCAGCAGCGGGGACCATGTATCTAAAATTCATCTAAAAGTCTGCTGCTGTCTCAGACAGCTGCATACTCCCTGTCATGTTGCCCTATTTTATTGTCACACTATCTAACCTCATCTGACATTATTTTGCTCATGTATTCATTTACTTATTTGTTGTCTGTCTCCATGACCAGAATTTAAGTATCTGGGAAGAAGAATCTTATCTGTTTGTTCATTGTTGGATCATCAGCTTCTAAAATGGTTGGTTCAATGTATACTCATCAAATGAACCAACAGATGAAAAACAATCTTTTCACTGGGGGACGTCTGAAAGGCACCAGGCAACCAACCAGTAGAGATGCAGTTTGGTTTTGTTCTTTTCCTTGGCCACTGACCAAACACCCTTTAAGACCATGAATTATAGAAATAAAAGAGAGTTTGATTAAAAATGACTATGGTTCTCCCTGATTTCAGCTTCAATAAACTATGATTTCTCTTATAAAAGCTCTCTTCTAATTCCAGTCAATGGTTTTAAATGCTTAACATCACGTGTGTTATGGAGTTGTAGAGAGTGGCCAGGGAAAAGAGGGTTATGTTGGTCAACTGTTAATTTAAAAATGACTTTGGGGGGTTTTATTCAGTCTATTCTTTCCTCCCCCTGCAATATCTGGGAGCACAAATCAACCAACCTTGAGTTTAGAGTTAGAAATCTGGGTTCTAGCCTTGATTACTAACCCTCTGGATGGCCTTTGGGGAGGTCGCTTTACCTCTCTAGGTTTTGGTTTATGTTCATCCCTTAAATGTATCTTGAGCATTTACCAGGTGATGGCTGCCAATCCAGGTGAGGGGGACACATCTGTGTGGGGTCAACAAACAGCTCAGAGTCTTTACCCCCATCAGGAGTACTGGGCCAGGTTGGGAGGGTGGGTGGAATGTAAGCTAAGATAGGAAAGGATAAGAAAATCTGTGATAGCGTTAAGTGCAGTAGAATAAAAAGAAAGGTAGACAGGCAGACCAAGGTAAAGGAAAACGTGAACTGAATGGGGAGTAGGGTGGGGAATGCCTCTCCGTGGAAGCAACATAAGAGCTCTGAGACGTAAGTGACAAGGAGTCAGCTGTAAGGCTTGGAGGAGGATTTTTCCAGATAAGTCCAAAGCTTTGAAGGAAGAATGAGTTTCACTTCTTTGAGGAAAAAAGTGAAGTCTAGCTTGGCTGTTGATTAATGAGGAGGGGAGAGGGCAAGGGATGATGTTGGAGAGAAAGACTGGGTCAGATCACATGAGGCTTACAGACAAGGTGTTTGAATTGTTTTCTAGTGTGAGAGGAAGTTATACCTCTTTTTCTATTGATTGATTCTTCCTACATCATTTTTTTAATTTTAATTTTAATTTTTTTTTTTTTGATATAGGGTCTCTGTCACCCAGGCTAGAGTACAAATGGCATCATATAGCTCACTGGAACCTCAAACTCCTGGGCTCAAAAGATCCTCCTGCCTCAGCCTCCCTAGTAGCTAGGACTACACGCATGCACTGCCATGCCTGGCAAATTTTTCTTTTCTCTTTTCTCTTCTCTTCTCTTCTCTTCTCTTCTCTTCTCTTCTCTTCTCTTCTCTTCTCTTCTCTTCTCTTCTCTTCTCTTCTCTTCTCGACAGGGTCTCACTTTTGCTCAGGCTGGTCTCAAACTCCTGACCTCAAGTGATCCTCCCACCTTGGCCTCCCAGAGTGCTAGAATTACAGACGCGAGCCACTGCATTTGGCCCCTCTGCATTCTTTTAACCTTGAATTATCCCAGGGTCCATGAACCTGTCTCTCCTTTTTTCTACCCAGGATCACTCTCTAGGTGCTCTCATCCAGTCTTCTGACTTTAAATATCACCTCTATGCTGACGATTCCCAAATGTACATGATGGAGCAACCCCTGCGTTCCAGACTTGTGTATACAACTGCCTACTCAATGCCTTCTTCACATCTAAATGTAAACTCCAACTTAACATGCAAAACTGGATTCCTGATCTCTTCCTGTCCCACAAATCTACCTCACCCACAGTCTCCCCTGTCTTTGGGAAGGACGAATCCACCTGCCTAGTTTCTTGAGCCAAGATACCTGGAGTCAGCTTTGACGCCCCAGTTCCCAGAAATCCACTCAGTTGGCAAGCTCTACTAGCTCTGCCTTTAAATTACATCTAGGGTCCAATTGCCCTTCACTAACCACAGAGCTGTCCCTTCGTTCAAGCCCCATCATCTCTGGCCTGAATGATTGCACTAACCTCTCAACTGGTCTTCCTGCTTTCGCTTTCTTCATTTTCAACACAGCAACCGGAATGTTCCTTTACAAGTGTAAATCAGATTGGGACACTCTTTTGATCTCTCTTTTAGTCAATATGGTCCAGATCTTCCCATCTCACTCTGAACATAGGCCTCACCATGTCCTGCAGGGCTTCTCCTTGCTCATCCTTGAGCAAGCCAGGCACGCTTGAGCTGTCCCCAGACCTCTGCATGGCTCATTCCCTTACTGGCTCAATTCTTTGCTCAAATGCTACCTTCTCCTTGAGGTTGTTCCTAACTGTCCATGTGAAAGTTGCACCTCCAGCCCTCCCTACTTTGTCTGTTGTTTGTACCTCTAAGTAGGACATGTGCTCCCCAAGTTCAGGCATTTTTTTTGTTCACTGCTCAAACAGCTCGAACACTGCCTTGTACATAAGAGGGGCTTCATAAATGCTTCATGTTGAATAAGCGACAGGGTTTTGAGCAGGGGGGCGATGCGATACATTTTACACAGATTGTTGGCTGTGGTGTTATTCATGGACTGCAGACTTGGAGGAAGCAGGGCGTCCTTCAGTGCTATCATGGTAGTGAAGGAGTGAGTTGACGGTGGCGTACTGTATGTAAGATGTTACAGGGAGGCTGCTGAGAAATGGACAGGTTTGGATATACAGTCAGCCCTCCGTATCTACGGGTTCTGCATCTATGGATTCAATTGACTGAAGATTTAAAATATTCAGAAAAAATTTGCATCTGTATTGAACATGTACAGACTTTTCCTGGTGATTGTTCCCTATTTACATAGAATTTACATTGTATTGGTATTATAAGTAACCTAGAGATGATGTGAAGTATATGGGGAAGACGTGCATAGGTTATGTACAAATACGACAGCATTTTATAAGTGGGACTTGAGCACCCACAGGTTTTGGTGTCTAGGGGAGGTCCTGGAACCTATCTCCCATGGATACAGAGGGATGGCTGTGTTTTGGAAGAGCGGACAGGACTTGATGATGGGTTCAATGTGGATTGATGATGAAGAATCAACAATGAATCCTGGGTTTTAAACTAAATTATTGGACAGATGATGGTGCCATTATCCAAGATGAGGAACATTAGGGGGAGGACTGGCTTTTATATTTCTTATTCATTTGCTTGAGGGTAGACTTAAGAGTTCTTTGGGGGGCATATTCAAGATCCTTTGATTTTTAAAATTTATTTTGGATTGGACACCCAGAGGGAGATATTGAGCAAGTAGTTGGATATATGAATCTAGTGCTCATCGGTGAGGTCCGGGCCGTGGATATAAATTTGGGAGCATTAACATGTTTAAAATAAAGGAAATTTGATGAGTATGTCATCCCCTGCTCTGGAAGAATATATGTTGTTCTTAGGAGTGAAGGGGGAGGGTGGGGAGAAAGTACCCCAGATAAAAAGTAAACTGACAGAGAAGTGGTGTCATCAGGCAGGGACCTGTCTGTGGAGCACCTGCAGTGCGTTGGGCATCGTGCCCTGTGCAGGTCTCCCTGGGTAGACCAGATGGATATGATCCCGCCCTCCGGGATCTTGCAGGCTATCAGTCAGTCTACTTACTCCCAGTTAAAGAACTATCAGGATATAAGGTACAGGAAAACGCTATCATTTATTTTGATAAATACCCTCCTATGTTAGAAAGTCCCAAATCTTAAGTTTGAAGTGGATCCAAAATTTAACTTGGCTCGACACATGTTGATACACAATGATTATAGCCGGGATGAGGGTTGCATTCAAGTAAACGGTAAAAATTGCCTGAGCTATCCAGGTCCCTCTTTGGTCAAGGTCATGGTACAGAGTAATTGTCCGTTATTTCTAATTCTCTGTAGGTAAAGAAGGAACAAACATTTATTGAGCTTTTAGCTTTTGTTATGTACTTAATGCTCTTTACCTATATTAACTGAACCCTCCTTGTGGTGTATGAGGTAGGTGGCATTATCCCCATTTTGCAGGCAAGAAAACTGAGGCTGAGAGAGTTAGAAACTCTTGTAGTGTCAAAGATTGTGGCATGGGCAGATCCAGTATGTATCCTGAGGTCCCATGTGAAATATCATGCTCTTTCAACTCAAGAGCCCAAAGGAACACCAAATAAAGTTAATATTTCTTTCCCATTATAGTAAATGTTTAAATTCAGTTTACTTTTCCTTCCCAATTCAATTAGAATGAGGCCATCCCTTTCTCCTCTCTTATTCAGACCTCCATACTTCTTTTAATATGGTCTCATTATCTTGACTTTCAGAGAGCTCCCCCTATATCCGAGGCTTGCGTCGTCTTTGGTTTAGTGCCGCAGTTTATTTATTTGCTTTCTGAAACTGGAGCTGGCTGGCTGGCAGCATTTAATCAGAAGATTGTGTAACCGTAGAAAGAGGCTGCCCAAATCCATAACCACAATGAGAGAATGGGAGACAGGAGAATTAGATTAAAAGGCAGCTTGCTTTGCAAAGGAGGAAACTTCAACTTCCCCTCCCTTCCACCTCTTTTTACCCACCTGTGAGAAGAAGGATGAAAACTGAAGGTAAAAGTGTGGACCACACTTTTCCTGAGTGACCACAAGGAGTTCCTAAAGTGATGGGGTTAATCAGACCTGGGGAAGTTTATCCTGTTTGAGCAGTTGAGTCTCTGGAAGAAAAAAGAGGGGCATCACAATCAGATTACAGAGAAGTGGAGTTAAGGAATAGTTAGGTCTGAGACTCTCTGAGAAGAGATCCAATTCCTCCCTGCAGACCCCCCTATTCTGGTGCCTGAAATGTTTCTATTTGGCGTTCACGGCTTTACCATAACCACCACAGTGATATATATGCGACACTTAGGAATATGAAGTGACTTTTCATATCTGTTTTCTTATTTGAATCTTGTGGAAATTCTATGAGTGCTACAGTGCAAGGAAAAGTGGTCTAATGCAGGGGATGTGAGCAAAAGTTTGGAGTCCAGAAGACTGACATGTTAGGGGGCTTTGCCATGGACTTAATCTTCCCCAAGTTAGGGTTTTCTTATCTGTAAGTTAGATACAATAGCACATATAGATTGGGGCTTTTGTGAGGATTAAACAACATAATACAAATAACAGTGCCTAGTATATATTAAGTACTCAGTACATGTTTGCTATCTTATCGTTATCCCCATTTGATGGATTAGAAAACTGAGAAGCAGCTTTAGAAAGTGACTTGCCTGATACTGCGAGAGCTGGGCTGAAGCCCAGGTCTCCTGACTTTCAGCCTGCTCTGCCTGCTCCAGCCCATTGAATCAGCATCAAAACCTCTCCCCTGTAGTAAGGACAGTGCCACTGGGGTGGAGATACTTTCAAGTTGGAAGGAGAACGTCTTTTTGTGTTTTTGTTTTTTTTTCCCCCTAAACAAGGATTAACTTCAGGGTCATTAAAATGCTGTTATGGTTTGTAAAATCTATTGTAGTGTTTAAGCATTTTTTAATTGTTAAGCCTTGCTTGACGCTCCAGGGCAAAGACGTTTGGGATTCTGTGCTTGTTTTCAACAAGATGAATAAACAAGGAGGCACATGATGTTCAGTGAAGAGGCTGGAGTGGCTGGGTGCTAGGGTCCTGCAAGTGCTGACACTCTGAGTCTTATTGCTCATCTGTCACTCCCCACCACAAACCTGGTGGGAAGTCAGCTAAGTACCCACAGCCACAGCTGTATCCCTTTGATGTTCATAACCCCTAACCTAGGGAAGAAAGTGGATCTTGGGGGTCACGTGGTGAGTTGGCTTTGCAAGAGGCTTTTGGACTGTACTTGCTTCTGAGTAGGGTCCTTTGAGGAGGAAGCAGACAAACTGGAGTGCTTTGGCCAAGATCACATAGACAGAAAGTTTCAGAGGCAAGGCTAGAACTCAGGAGTCCTAATTCCCAGGCTAGTGTGCTGTCTGCTGCCTCCCATAAATGCCCCTAAAATCCCTCAAACAAGTCTCTGTGTGTGTGTGCATAGGCACACGCAGGTGTATGTGGAGGGGTACAGGAAAGGGAAAAGAACATCACGCTGTGTGCCCTCTCCTATTCTCCTCTCCGATACATGAGTGTTCAAGGGGACTCAGTATACAGAGGGCATCGGTGACAGCCTTGCAGCAGGATTGATATTCCTAAGGCGTGAGCTGCAGTCTGAGGCTTGCACACACACATGTGGGGCATCTCCATCACGTCGCCTAGGAATTTACCGCCCAAAGTGTGTTCCATGGACCTATAGCAGCTCAGCCCCTGGGGGCTTGGTAGGAATGCAGCATCTTGGGCTGCAACCTGGACCTACAGAATGAGAACCTGCATTTTAACAAGATGCCAAGGTGACTTGTAGGCATAGTAAAGTTTGAGGAGCATAGACTAGGAGATGATAGGAACTCACAGGCTGGCAATATATGTCTGGACCATAGATTGCCAACCTCTGGTCTAGATGGGAAAAAACAATGAGCTTGTCCCATGGGCAGCTTTGACTGAATGTAAAAAACTTCTCGAAGTATTGCGCTGAGAAGTGTTTATGGACTCATTGCCATGATCCGTCAGTGATATCTGCCATAGGTGTGTGATAGGGAATTGGCTCTTGTGGGCAAGGTGGTCCCCATCACTGAACTAGACTACCTAAAAAGCTCTTCCAGCTCTGACATGGTCTAACTTTCATGCTGACAAACCACTCTTGGACCAGAGACCGGGTGATGCCTTCTAGAAGTTGTATTGGTTCTGTCCTTAGCTAGCTCTGTGACTAGCTAGCTCTTTAGAGAATTCACTTACACACTTGAAGCCTCAAATTCCACATGTGCCCCTGCCTACCTCCAGGTTTCCTGGGAAGCCTAAACAAGATGCGGAATGTCAAAGAGCTCTATGAGCCAAAATATGTTGTAGAAATAAAAGGTATTTGTATTAACATAGCAGTGATTAGGATAAGGTGGACAATTAAACAGGCTCAGAGAATATCCATGAATTTCTCAGAAGACAGTGAGTTGATGGCCAAGTCAGGGTCAGAATTCAAGTTTCCTAATTCCCAGGTATACTGATTAATTCTTGGGATCAGTCCTAGGTTCCGTTCCTAAGCCCTTGGAAAAAGAAACTGTATAAATAACCACATGCAAATTTAGTGATGGTGATATAACTCCTAATATTTGTTGAGTATATATTTTATGCCAGGAACTCTTAGTTTGCTACATGCATCTCTTTTAGGTCTAAATATCTCTTTTAGGTCTCACATCAACTCTTTGAAGAATGGATATTTTGTGTATCCCCACTCTATATGAAGAAAGTAAGACTTGTTAAATGTTATGCTTTTTAATTGGGGATGATGCTTTAAGTCAAAGGGATACATTTATAATGGTAGAAATTCAGGCCACAAGATAAGCCAGTTGGGGATGGGAGGAGAGGCATTTTTGGGTAGAGAGTAGATTGGGATATTCTAATGCTTCTAAAATTGCACCACAAAAGTGGTGGCTGGTCGTGCCAAGAAGGCCCTGTGTGAGCTGAGTTCGTCACCTTGTGCTTGCTGCCCTGGCCCCTCTCAGGCCGAAGATGCTGTTGCTGGCAATTTTAGGGCAGGCAGGTGCCAAGCCAAGTTGGAAGGCAAGACTTCCAGACGAGATGACTGGCAAAGATGGGGCCGCGGAGCTGGGCATGACCAGGTTGCTGTGCTCCGTGTTTACGGCACAGAGCCCATCTCCAAATTAAATCTCCTGGACTTGTCACTTGGGGAGAGGTGAGGGAGAGCAAATCAACAGAACACAGAGGTGAGAGAACAGGAGCTGTTTTCCCATCTTCAATAGCTGGAGGCCCATGGAATCCTAAGAACATTAGTTCTGAGTTTAAATCTAATAAGTAGGGTCTGTAAAGGGATTTTTTTCCTACCACTGAGTAAAGTAGTGTAGTGGGTAAGTGGGCCCTGAACTGATCAACTCCATTCACGTCCTCTGCCACCATGTGCTAGTTGGGCGATGGTGGGCGTGTCTATTAGTTGCTAAACTAATAATCACGCATCGTGTAGAGATAATAGTAGAATCTGCCTCACAGATATGTCAGGAAAATTCAATGCAATAATCCATTTAAATTCATTACAGTGCCTGACATAGTAAATATTCAAAACATGATAGCTTTGAAAAACGTCATTATTGTTAGTATCATTATCCTCATGATTGTTAGGGTAGGAGGGAGTCCAATAAATAGCAGCTAGGGCTTGAGTTCTGCCTCAGAAATCTGTAGGAAGAAATAAGACAGGAGTAAACCAGATGGGAGACCAAAATGTCACCTTTATCACAGGAAAGTCAGCCCTGGAGAAAGTGGCTTGAGTGGACAGAATAACAATGTCCTGCTCTCCCATCCTGGCCAGCACAAGCCCACTTCTTGGACAAGCCTATGACTGTACAGTTCATTGCCCAGAGGATGAGTGTGAGCTCCCTGCAGGTCACCTGGCTCTCAACAAGGAAGAGAGAAAGTTGTAGAGCTGTGTATACCTCTCCTTAAATCCTTATTTAGATAAGCTGCTCCTTTATAGGGGATGTGGGTGGGGGAGGGGAGAACATGGATGGAGCCAAAGTGGTGGGAAAAGGCCTAGATTTACAAAAATGAAGACTGCTCCAAATGGAAGGAAATATCAGGAGAGGGCAGACGGGTTCCTCCACCCTTCAGATGTTACCACGTAACAAAAGCAGTGGTGTACTTGGCATATTTGACGTTTGGAGACAATTATTTGACACTGCCCTCCCTTATTAGACAGTAGAATTATTTTCAGTAATAAGTATATAATGATCAGAAATAACCATCATTTTCTTGATTCAATCTTTGGTTTTAAAACAGTTGACAAACAAAACAGAAGAATCCATTTTATTTTAAAAGACATTATTCAAACTCAGTAATATATGACATCTGAACTAAGCTTTTGTACTTACCAAACAAGAATATTATACTTTGCATTTTGCATTGTTGCAGTGTTTTTAAATTTTAAACCCAAATAGAAACTTTAAATGGTCACTTAGGATGACAGAACTGAATTATCTGAAGTTCTGTTTTCCCTTCTTTATAATTACTGTTTTATTATTGTTTATGTCAAATCTACTCTCCTGCTTAAATGCAGGAGTATGTGGTACAATAGGGGCTGGAGACAGGGAACCGTGCCCGAAATGAGCCTGAATGATTTCAAACTGCACAAATTTTCTCTTGAAATTAATGTGTGGGTCTGAGCCTACACATACTTATTTATATATTATTGAAATTCAATAGTAGCCTCAGTAATTGTTTCAGACTTAGACCAACCAAGGATTTTTGGGGGAGGAGAGAGTTATATTTTATTACTGGCAAAGTTTACAATTTTAGGTACGTGGTGATAATAAAAAGCAGACTGAGTTTTGATCACTTTGAAAATTATTATTATTTTAAAATTCTCTGCAGACATCTCACATCCTTATCGCCCATACCTGGGACCCCCCGTCTGGTTCTGCTTATGCACTGAGTATAAACTTTGCTGGACTAGGAGTCAGATTTCTGGGTCTTGGTCTTGTCTCAGTAATTCTCAGGTCCTACCTGGGAAATTCTCATTTCCTCTCTGGACCTCAGTTTTCCTAACTGTAAATTAAGGAGGCTGAACTGGCTCATCTCTGAAATCTCTTTTCTGCTCTAAACTCTGGTTGGAAGAGTCATCTTTCACCAGAAAGATATAGACTGGGAAACACATTTGGAATCCGAATCCATCTCTGTTCAGGGAGCTACCCTGATTTATGGGGACGAGGCAGTGGAGGGAGATCATCTGCCTTTGATTTATATCAGAGGCACTACCTGCTCTGGCCTGCGTGGTTCTCGAAGAGCTGGGAATAAAGTAGAGGAAGTTTCAGGGCTGGCTGTGCTGGGGAGAAACGGGGAAGCTGTGACCCGGTGCAGGTGGCGATGATGGTGCTAGCAAACATTCATTGAGCACTTACTATGTGCTAGGCACAAAATAGTCATCATATCATCATGATGAAGGTATGACTGTGTATCCTCAGTTTACAGGTGAAGAAATTGGAGCTGTGATCAAGGTTACCCCGCCAGGAAATGGCAGCTGTGGGATTTGAATCCAGGTTGTCTGACTCCACACTCTGTGTTGTAACCACTGTGGAAGGTTAGAGATGTGAGTTGCTATGATTTCCTAGACTTTGTAACTCCGCTCTGGGCTGGGGCTCTGTTGAAGAAGGGTTTGGCTTTGTTTCTGATCTTTCCCGTTTCTGGCACATTGTAAAACTACTAATTGTTAATGTTCCCAGGGGGCTTTGAATCGCTTATCTACCTTCCTCCCCTTGGAGGCTAGAGAGATTGAAGCTCTAAGGAGGGTAAGAGACCTGTTTAAGGTCATCCAGAGTTAAGGGCAGGAATGGAACTGGGATCTCACTCACTTGTCCTGCTTGATGGGCAAAGTCTAGCCTGGCTTCTTCCCATATCTTTACCCTTGGCCTTGGGGTTCCCAGGCCACATCTTTCTGGGAATTATCCAAGCCTATGCCCTGACATGGCATTTAGTTATCTTCAGTGTTAAGTGCTGGGGTAAACAGAGATACGATGTTCAACCCCTTTCCATCCCACCCCAGAGACCTTTTGTCCATGGGTGGACTCTCTTGCTCTTGTACTGAGTTTCATAATAATCTTGAAATATAACTTTACAAAGTACTATTTCTCTTTCTAAAGAACCTGAAAGGCTTACATTATACATTATTATTATATTCATTCACAAAATATTTGAGCATTAATTCTATCATTTCTAGGCACTGGAATCACAGACAGACACAGTCCCTGCCTTCATAAAGCTTATAGTCTAGTGGTGGGCACATGTTAAATAAACCACAAAATCATTATTTAATTAACCTTGTCATTATTTAATTTATATTAATATCCAAGGGTATGGAGATTTTTTTCCTAAGTGTTACGGGCAGTCTAAAAAGAACTATGAGCTCTTTTCTAATCTTAGCTTTTCCCTGAAATCTTATATTTAATTTTTGTTATATCTCACTTTGCTTAAAAAATGCATATTTTACAGTACATTGTCAAAAATATCGCAATGTTCTTTCGCCAAAACAAATGAAATTTACCTTGTAACCAAGTCTCTCTTTCTGAAATAGCTACAGATCCGAACAGAAAACAATGGAAGGTAATACATCTTCTATTGTGATTGCCTTAACATTCATCATCTTTCCTCAATATGTTTTTTTTTTATTAAAAACTGAAGATTAGAAACTCCATCTTATTTATATTTCAGTCAAAGTTTGTTGAAGATTGCAACAGGCTAGGGGCTCCCTGGATATACATGTACTAATTTGTTACACCTGGTATATGTTAGGAAGCTTTTTGCCTTCTCTCTTGATGTTTCAGTTGTGGTGCACTAATTTTCTAATTGAGCCTCACAGGACACCATGGTAATCTCAAAATAAGGGAGATGATGTTTCTCATCTAACCCAATGAAGAACAGAATTACTGACTATAAGTTTGGGAATCTTCTCACAGGTGATATTTAGTCTCCTGAAACTTACACAGATCTGAGTCAGAATCATCCCATCTCCACTTTGATTCATCCGTACATCCAACAAACATTCATTACTGGTATATATCTTCCACCATCCTGGCATGCTGTTAGATGCTGAGGATACCCTCAACTACAGAGCAGGTCAAGTCTCGGTTTTCATGGAGCTTATATCCCAGTGGGGTTGACTTCTATAAATAAGCCAATAAATAAACAAGACAACTTCCAACTGTGGTGAGGACAGTGAAATACAATAGCCAGGTTATAGAAATGAGACTAACTTGGTGGTGGTGAGGGTCACAGCTTTACTGAGAAAATGACATTTGAGCCCCAAAGGAAAAAGAGGAAATGAGCCAGGTGGGGAGTGGCCTGAGAGCATCACAGAACATGCAAAGGCTCTGAGGCAGGGACCCAGCTTTGGTATGTTTGGAAAACTGGATGAAAGCGAGGTATCTGGGGTCCAGAGAGCAGAGGTGGTATCGGGGAGACTGATGGGATGCGAGGCTGCAGAGGAAGCAGCGTCAGACCATCTGTGGCTTTTAGGGCAAAGCTAGGGAGTTTGGGATGTCTCCTAAGTAGAGTTGGGAAAC
>VBSM01003214.1:2919160-2937970 GCA_008086735.1 Cheirogaleus medius
TTTGCCTAGGCCAACATCTAGAAGAGTATTTCCAACATTTTCCTCTAGAATTCTAATAGTTTCACACATTAGGTTTAAGTCCGTTACCCAGCGTGAGTTGATTTTTGTGAGAGGTGAAAGTTGTAGATCCTGTTTCAGTTTTCTCCATGTGGCTATCCAGTTTTCCCAGCATCATTTATTGAATAAGGATTCTTTTCCCCAGTGTATGTTTTTATCTGCTTTGTCAAAGATTAGATGGCTATATGAGGATGGTTTTATATCTGGGTTCTCTGTTCTGTTCCACTGGTCAATGTCCCTGTTCTTGTGTCAGTAACAAGCTGTTTTAATTACTACAGCCTTGTAGTATAGTTTGAAGTCTTGTAAATTGGCAGGTAGGGAGCTCACAGTCTGAGTACCCCTCAGTCTGCTGGAAGGCCCCAAAAGGAAAGGTCCCATTCCGTGGAGTTGCCTCCGGGTGGTGGCCAAATTGTCTCTCTCCCCAGCCGCGGATAGGGAAGGGGGAGGGGAGAATGAAGCAATATGGCACCTGCTGATGGCCTTGGGTCTGTGTGCTGGAAGGTGCCCTGAGGGAGCTGGGAGCCTGGTGCCATCTCTACAAGAGGCTCACCACTCACTGGCGGCAGCCGTCTTTGGGCTGATGTCTGCAGGTCTCTCCAACCACCTGGGAGCCCACCAGCAGTCCGAGATGCAAGGGAGGGGAAAGTTAACTGCTCCACCTACCCTTGTTGCTGGTCTCCAAGCCTCTCAGGGGACTTTCTCATTCCATTTCTCCTCTGCAACTTCTTCCCATGGAGTCTCCTGTAGTCTCAGGTACCCTTCCTTCTCACCCTCATCCGATGTATGTTTGCCTACTTGTTTATTTTTTCACTTTCTTCTAAAATCTGTCTTTTTTGCAGAGACACTCTGGCTGGCGTTTTTTCTCGTCCGCCATCTTGTGTCCAGCTCTGGCTGTTTCATCTGAAGCAGGATAAGCTCTTAAAATTGTCTCTCAAAGCCCAGCCTTTACCTCTGTGTCAGGACTCAGGGCAAGCAGAGGAGCCACCCTTGGCTACCCCTCTTCCCTGGCCTGCTGTTAGTGCCTGGGACCCACCATTAGGGAGTTATTATGTCACATTCTGTTTTGTCTTCTACAACTGCCCATCTGAGCAGGCATGTGTGATTGGGAGAGGTGGCCAAAACCTCATTTGGCAAAATGCGTATCTAAGTGATCTGCTGCTTGGAATGCAGGATTACTATTAATGTGAATGTTTGTTTAGCCAGTGCTAGCCCTGTCCAGAGAGCAGCACACAGGAAGGATAACTGTTGGGCAGGGAGGAGGCCTGGGGTGTTCGAACTCTGTAGGCTGCAGAGCAGGTACCACAAAGAGGCAAAGAAAGGAAGGGCAATGTTTGTAGAAATGGAACCTTGGCAGGCAACATGGGTTGTTCAAGTGGCAGGCATGGTACTGCATGGAGGAAAAGGACAGTGTTGATGAATCAGAAGAGCCCCTGTCACTTTGTTTTGCACTCCCCACACTGTGATTAAATGCCCCCGGGCGCCCAAGCCCTGTGCCAATTGTGGGATTCTGGGGAGAGCAGAGAGAGAGGTGGTGCGTGTAGAGTGGAGAGAGACAGACATCAAGCAAATAATCATGATAATGAATAAATATAAACTGAGATAATTTCACAGAGGGAATGGAATGTGGTCCTGTTGGAGCAAAGAGTGAGAAGGTCCCCCAGACTGCGCAGTGGGGAAGTGGAGGGGTAGGGGCGCTGAGGAGGGGGGCAGGCTTTCCCGAGGAAATGACGTGTGAGCTGTAACCTAGAGGGCGAGTTGAAGCTACGTAAATGGATGAGGCATGAGGAAAAGGGAGAGAGTCCCAGGTAGAGGCAACAGCATGTTAAAAAGCCACACAGCAGAAGAAAGCGGGTAGCAGGAATCTGAGGACAGTAAGGGAGCTAGGGGGTGATTCCGGTGGCATGAGGCTGGAGCTGCAGGGCTTGGGAGGGCGGGGAGGGCTGCAGACCTGGCTGATCCGAGATGCCCAGGGCTGCTCAGAGAGGCCTGTGCACTAGGGCTGCGCCCCAACCGTAAATGACAGATCTGTCACCAGCTCGGCACAGAATGGAGAGAGTAAGATTTCATTGCAACTTGACAGAGTAATTTTGTGTCTGTTGAATCTTGCATTTTGTGTGTCTTTTCTATTCATTTTAAAAAGCAATTTATTATTGTTAGATTTTACAATTTTTCAATCTTTTCAGTGGATCGGGGTCAAGGAAATCCTGTTTCTTCATGCCAGGATTTTGGTCTTTATCTGAAAGCTACTCAATGATTTTGAGTAGGGGCATGAGAGAATCAGGCGCTGAGTTTTGCAAGGATACCCCTGGCTGCTGTGCGGAGCTTGGAGTGGAGAGGGCAAAGGAGGAGCCTGGCAGGCAGCAAGGGGGCTGACCCAGGGGCTCGGGAGAGAGGAGACTGCAGCTCAGGCCGGGGAGGTGGCCGTGAGGATGAACAAACATAGATAGATCTAGGATGGGCAGGACTTGAAACCAAGGCTGGAAATTCATTGGCAGCATTTTTTTTTTTTTGTCTGCCAAGGCAGACAAAAGAGAACAGAAAGGAAGGCTTTATTTGGAGAGAGTCTGCTAAGTTGGTAGCAGAAACTACCATTGCTGGCAATACAGAGGGGCCTGAATTTCCCAGAAAGAAAGGCCCTCCCTCAGTGCCCAGGAGAGTGGGGAGAATGTGTGTGGGTAGGCTGGAAGCAGGTGTGCTGGAAGCAGGTGTGCTACCACCCTGGGGTCCACCCACAAGTGCTGGGTGCTGGGCCAGAGAGGGGGCTTAGGGAGGTTTGTCCCTTGACAGTGGTCACGAGCCCCCCTCATCCCCCATGTGGCTTCATTATGGAATGTGTTAGAGCTTCCTGGGGCACGTAGGTGGGTACAGAGCTGCGAGGGTGGGGGAAGACCATATTCCAAAGAATGGGCCTTTCTTTTGGATCCCAGGTGTTGTCTAGGTGTGGTATAATCAGGGGTCAGGGGTAGTTTGGCAGAGGAGAGGCAGAAATATTGGGGTGCATCTGAGTGAGCACTGCTGGCCTGATCTGGGCCCCCAAAAGACTCCAGGAGACTGGCTTCTCTAAATCCTTCTCAGTGAAGCATTGGTTCTTCTGTAGCTTCCACTGCATTCAGGATATTTCATTTATCAGGCACATTGCTACAATAAATCAAGTTTAGTTGGGTCATAATCTTCACAGAGGCAGTTAGAAAACTGAATCAGGTTTTTGTCAATGTGATTTGAGATCAATTATGCTCAAGCCAAAGCCAGGAGGGTGGCAGGATCATAGGCCATCTCTGGAACAGAGGGTGCTGGTTCTACCTGGGGGAGTTAGAGGCAGTGGCTTGGGGGAAGCATGTTTCTCTGCCCACACCTCCTCTGTTCACAATGCCTTTACTCCTGGAAGGGCGTGTGGATTTCAGATGTTAGAATCATGCATTATCAGAACCTAAAGATATCTTAATGATGATCTATAACTTAGGGATGGTATGATAGAAACAAAATATACTTGCCACTACTCCCTTCTCTCTTAGGGCAAGTGTCATGAATCGATCTCTGTATTCTGTGCAGCTTCAGAATCCTTCTCAACACACTATTCCAAGCAGATACTGCCAGTCAGTTGCCATGTAGGAGATTAGTATCTGTTCCTAGGCTGCTGTAACAAAATACCACATCTAGGTGGCTTCAAACAACAGGACTTTTTTATTTTTTTTACAGTGCTGGAAATAGGTGTCCAAAGTCGAGGTGTCAGCAAGGCCATGCTCTCCCTGAAAGCTCTTGGGAAGAATCTTTTCTTACCTCTTCTAGCTTCTGGTGGTTGCTGGCAATCCTCGGTGTTCCTTGGCCTGCAGACACATCACTCCAGTCTCTGTCTTCACGTGTCCCTCTTCCCTATTAGTCTGTGCCCAAATTTGCCTCTTTATAAAATTAGGATACCAGTCACAGGATTAGGGTTCGCCCTAATCCTTTATGACTTATCTTAACTTGATTACCTTTGCAAAGATGCTATTTCCAATAAGGTCACATTCACAGGGTCCAGGTGAACATGAATTTTAGTGGGACACTATTAAACCCAGTACGAGACTTAATGCTGTCCAGATCCCAGTCTAACTTTCTATGTTGCAGATGAGAAATCTGAGCTTCAGAGAGGGAAAGGGACTTTCTGAAAATTGAATGGTTATTAACAACAGGCGCAAGACAGAACTCAGAATTTCAGACGCCCAATCCAGTGCTTTTCAGTGACTTTGAATGGAGCATCAAAGTCAATATTTCCCTTCTTTCCTGGGAAAGATTTAAACAATCTAGTTCATGGCTTGATTTTGTGAATCTGTACCCTCAAGGGTAACCCAGCTGAGCCCATAGAGATGGTAATACTTGCTTTCAGGTTATGATGCATTCCTTGAGACTGAGTCTTAAAGGGATTGTTGTAAGGCAAAGTCCCAACCTGCCACGTGCTGTGTGTTCCTAGCCTGGTTCCAAGCACCACTCTGGACATATAGGGATAGATGCTCAACAGGCATTTAGTGAATTTGATGTGTAACACGTTTGGTAAATGAAAAATTCATGTATCTGTTGCTTTTGCCTGTTTTGATATAAGAAGAAACTTTGGAATAATCAAGCTGATTTGGGAGAGGTAGAGAGAATGGGGAGTCTTTCTAAGTAGACAGCGTTAGAGATGCAGAGCAGGGAGAAATGGGAAGTGGCAGAACTGGGGACTGCCTCTACATGTGTCACTCAATCCATGCTCATTATGACTCCAGTTCCCAGGGAAGGAGGGAAGAGAGCAAGCATGGAATACTTTCGTGGTGTTTGGGGCTGGCTCTGCGCCAGGCATTGTGTTGGGGGCTTGACAAACATCCCTGATTTAATTCTCTTAACGCAATGAGGTGGATGTTATTATGCCTATTTTATAGGTTAGGAAGAAATAATTAATTTATCCAAAGTCACATTGCCAATAAATCCTGGGGCTTGGATTGAAAGTAATTCTCTCCCAAACCCATTTTGTTTTTAACTGGGATGTGGTCTTGCTTCCGTTTCAGGAGCAAGGCATGAGGAGCTCGAACTTTGAAAAAACTTTGGTTTGGGGGCAGCTGTTTCTTTTGGCAATTTGCAGAAGTATCAAATGTCATCTCAATGTTTTTATAAAAACAATTTCCTGTATCCCTTAGAAATTCTCATAAGACACTTCCATTATATATTCTTCTATCTCCTTAGTGTGATCTTCAAAGCTACATGGCGGAGCCCTTACAATCTTTAGGTGACTTTTACAAAAAGCTTTATTGAGATATAATTTGCATATTATAAAATCCATCCACTTTACATATGAAATTCAGTAATTATTACTATCAAAGAGTTGTGCAACCCACACCTCTATCGAATTCCTTAGGTAACTGAGTTTGCACACTGAGACGGATCACTTGAGCGGGTGGGAGAAGTCATTCCAAATACAAGGAAGAATTTGAGTAAAGGTGAAGGGGTGGGATGTAGAGGTTGCGTGGGCAGCAGTGGGGAGCCCCATTAGGCTGCGTGTAAGATGAGTAAAAAGGGAAAAGAAATAATACCAGGATGGAGTAACGACAACGAACAGATTGTTTCCCGAGAGCTGGTTTGGTGGGGAGAAGACCCTGAGTATCTGTGGCCCCTGGGAAACTGGTGGGAAAAGGAAGGAGGGAGGGTCAACACGGTCCTCTACTGCTCTCTGTGCTGCAGAGGGGGCCCTGCGGGACCTCCAGGCCAGGTGCAGGAGAGCCAGTGTGCCAGATGATGGATTTGCCAGCTGAGCGATTCATCGATTTGCTGAGGCTGTGTTATCTTGGCTTGCTCATGGCTTTATCTGCGAATGGGTGGGCTTTCTTCAACTAGAAACTCACTATTTCTTCCAATTTTATCACTCAGGGCCCATTCCTGCTCCCTGTCTTCTGCCCCATGTCCCACCCTGCTTGTCCACCGCTCTCTGCTCCTGCTGCTGCTGCCCTGGAGCTAAAATGGCAGTGGCGAATTTTCCTAGAGTGAGTTTTGATATTGGTCTGACAGTTTTATGTGAATCGATCCTTTGCTGAATTGATTTTCACTGTGCTGGCTTTTGCCTATCAGCTTTGGAGCCCAAGCAGTTGGCTTTGGTGGATACTTTGTGATTTCTGCATTGACCCCTCGGTGCTTCCCTTTTCCCTGTGTAGAAGGACAAAGGCCACAGCCGTCCTGCGCAGGTCATGGGCCTCGAGAAGGAAGAATTGTAATAACAATTGTGAACTTCTTTGGCCTCCTCCAAAGGAAAGGGTGAGGTAAATGGAAGGCGTCACCGCAGTTATTATGTGATAGCACATATATTGGTTTTTTTCCTCTCCAAATCATCGCCTCGGGCTCTGTTTTGAAATTGGTTTTTACCCTCCTTGCTCTTATTGCAGCCTTCGATGCTCTCATTCCATATTTAACTTTTCTGCAATTCAGTACCTGCTCTGTTAGCACACTTCCCTTCCAGGCTTTTAGTGCAAGGCACTTGCCTTCAGATCAGCTTAAGCTGTGGGGGATCAGGGCACCCTCATAGTTAGACCTTCTAGAACTTCTTCTCACTACGAGGAGTTGTGAGGGCCAAGAAACTTGAACCTCCCACCCTGCTTAATGCAGTGACTAAGAACATGGACTGTAGAATCAGGCTGCTGGTTTGAATTGTAGCTTTGCCACTCACCTGCTGTGTGACCCCAGGCAAGTACCTTAACCTCTCTGTGTCTCAGTTCCCTCATCTATAAAATGGGAGCCACAATAGTACCCGTCTCATAGGATTGTGATTAAGGATTAAGTGAGTTAATGTAATAAAGTTCTTAGAACAATGTCTGGCATATAATATGCACTGTGAATGTATTAGTTAATGTTGATTTTCTTAGCTATTTGGTCTTATTTCCTTTTTAGCATATTGGAATTGCATCCAGAGGCCTGGATGCTATTCTAGGCACAGCTGCTAAGTTTCTGGTGACTTGAGTATGTCATTTCTCCAAAAATTCAGCCTCCTTCTCAATTAAATGAGGCTTAACCCTGCTCACTGCCCAGGGTTACTCTGAGGATGAAATGACAGGGTGGGCATGAATGGACTTTGTAATGTTAAAGATCTGCCTGAAGGAGTGGTGGCAGGAAGCTCTATGCTCTGTGAAGGGGTGACCTTGTGAAGGTATTTCTTGGAAGAGGCAGCTTGCTCTCAGGGAACAAGAGTCCAACAGGAAAACAGTGGGATCCTGATTCCTCCCAGCTCTGATTGGCTCAGCACCATTTTGATATGTCTTCTATCTGGGGTGTCCTGGGAGGACAGTGGTAGTATTAATCGTCAGCATCAGGGTTCTTGGTTACAAACCACAGAAACCAATGCTTGTTCATTGAAGCAGTAAGGGAATTTATTAGAAGGGACTGGGTAGCTTGCAGGGTGTCCTGGAGACCCAGAACCAGGAGGCCGTGGGTCAATGGCCAAAGTCACACAACACAACTGCTCTAGACTCTGCAGCTCTCACTCATGGGGAGCACAGGTGTAGCAGGAGCACCCAGAACTGGAACTCAGCACGGTCCAGGAATCTCTTAGCAATGCTAGCCTCTGCAGGTGCTTCGTTCCCTCCAGCCCTGACTAGCTTTTCCCTAGGGCAGGAAACACGGCTACAAGAGCTTTGCACCCACCTCCTCCAAGTTTCACATCAGAGAGGAAAGGACCACCTTTTTTTGGTTCCCACTGAAAGAAAACTGCCCAGGAAAAGGATTGTCTCTGATTGGCCGAGCTTTGGGTCATTGCCCATTCTTGGACCAGCTGGTGTAGAGCTTGGTTGTAGGGTGTCAGGACTGGCCCAGCTTGTCTCGTCTGCCCACCCTTGTGGCTGGAGGTTGGGAAGGAAACCGTGATTGGCAGCTCTTAATGAGACACAGGGTTGAAGAAACGGTGCAAGGAGGAGGACAGGTTCTCAGAGGTGGGGGGTGGGATGGGAAGGGGCAATCTCAGTGATGATACTTTCACCATCCGGGCACTACTGGGGGAATTTGGGTTCTGTCCTCTTTCTGTTTTTACTGCACTAGTGCATGGACTAGGCCTTCATAATTCCATGCTAGCATTACCTTCCCGTCTCCACGGGGCTGTTTGATCATGTCTCTCCTGCAAATCTTTGTTACTTTCAAACTGGAGTCCAAACTCCTTATTATAAACAGTAAAGATTCAACCATTCTTTTTTTTTTAAACCTTTTTTTATAAAGATACATTTCAAACATAAAGAATAATAATGAATATATATGTATCCCAAATCCAGCTTTAATAGATTTAATGTTTTTCCATATTTACTTTAGACTTTTTTTTAAAACAGTAATGGATTACAGATAGATTCAAATCACTCCAGGGACCTCTTCTCAATCTTACTCCCTCTTTTTCTTCCCTGGAGTTCATTGCCATCCTAAATATAGTGGTTATCATTTTCATGTACGACTTTATGGATTTTCTGTATGTTTGAGTCTCTATTCAGTGTATAGTATTGCTTTGCATATTTTTAAACTTTATGGAAATACTATCAGATATGTCCTTTCGCACTGAACATTATTTTAGAGATTTATTTACATTGTTGTCTGTAGCTCTAGTACATTCATTTTAACTGCTATGTAGTGTTTTATTTACCTATCTCTGCTTGATGGGTTTTTATTCTTTTTTTCTTTTGCCACTGTGAGCCCAGCTTCACTGAGCATTCTTGTGCAAACCCCGGGAAATGTGCTTAGGAGTGGGATCGCGTCGGGGAGAAGGATGGGCAAAAACAAAGTCATAGCCCAGCAACTTCCCCACTGTCCAGAGCTAGCAGGCGATTAAGCCCAGGAAATCCCTGGCAGGGCTGATCAAACAGGATTTAGCAGCTTGTGAAAAGGGACTTTATTTCTTTAACTAATCCCTTGCGGGGTGGGTGGTGGTGGTGGAGGTGAGGGGGATCTGAGGTCTGACTTCAGTGTGATCTGGGACGAGCGGGGCAGGCCAGGGCAGACTGTTTAAAATATTTGCTCATCACACGTATGCTCCTTGAATGACAGGAGGTTGGCAAAACATGTCTTTGCTCCCCTTTCTTTTCTTTGAGTCATTGCCACACATGACGTTTGTTCTGCTTGGGAGAGATGCAGGGGTGAGGGAGTGCATAGAGTTTGGAGTCAGAGCCAAATTTGTGTCTCTGGTCCTGCCACTTCCCAGCTGTGTGACCATGTCAGTGACTCACATTCTCTGAACTGCAGCCCCTTATCTGTGAAATGCATCTCACCAATGTCCTCTGCTTTCAGACTGAGTGTAGCCACTGCCCTGGGTCACTTGAGTTGGGCTGTAGCCAGAAACTCTAGGCCAGGGGTCCTCAAACTTTTTAAACAGGGGGCCAGTTCACTGTCCCTCAGACCATTGGAGGACCGGACTATAGTTTAAAAAAAAACTATGAACGAATTCCTATGCACACTGCACATATCTTATTTTGAAGTAAAAAACCAAAACGGCCAAAAACACCCGGTGGGCTGGATAAATGTCCTCGGCGGGCCGCATGTGGCCCGCGGGCCATAGTTTGAGGATGCCTGCGTCTGGGCCCTGCGTGCCCTGGTACCTCAAGTCCAATTTTGTTGACTATAGACCCTTGGGTGGCCTCTGAATTCTGATAGTCCCTCTTCCTCCAGCACTCACGTGACCTGCCAAGCACTCCAGCTGCCTGCCAGGACTGTGTATTTCTTGGGACTCTCTACGCACGACTGGATTCTTAGCTGGTATTTGCCAGGCCTCGGCGTGGTGGGACTGGACCCTGATTCTCATATACTTTTCCCTCTGGCCCTGCCTTTGGATGTGGGGCCGCCAGGACCTGCATCCCATTCGTATATCACAGCCCACATGTTGGCAGCTACGCAGGTGGAGCCCTTGCTCCAAAGCTGGTGGTGAGACCAGCCCGCCTTGTGTGATTGCACTGAGGAGGTAGCAAAGCGTTGAAAGCACACTTCACGTTTTCGCGCCAGATAGATTCAGTTTCCGAGTGCCAGTTTCCTCATCTTTCAAAAGGTGATAATAAAACTTGTATCCCTTTTATTAGAAGGATTTGTTCTGTAAAATTTGGATTCAGTCAAGAGGCCACACTCAAGGATCTAGAAGGCCACATGTGGCCCCAAGGCCGCAGGTTCCCCACCCCATCCCCCAAAGGGGGTGATGATGATACTGAACACATAGGTCTGCTATTGTGAGAGATAATGATGTAACCTATATAAAGTAGTTGGAATAATGCCTGGCACACAGGAAATACTAATAAATGTAGTTGCTACCATTATTTTAATTGTTATGTTTAATATATATGTATATATGTAATATATAAAAATATATATGTATATATGTAAATATATGTACATATACACATGTATATGTATACATACATGTAATATATGTATATATGTAAACATGTATGTATATATGTAATATATGTGTATATATGTAATATATATGTATATATGTAAATGTTCATATGCCATGAACCCAGGTTATAAAAGCATAATTTTCTTTATTTTCCTAAAACTGAATCTTCTTTCTTTCTTGAACTCTATGCCAACAGAAAGCAGGACATTATTCTAGTCACTTCCAGGGGAGAGCAGTCATTTCAGTTATTTGAGTCTTATGGATTTAAACTCAGCCAAACTCAGGATTTCCCCCTCTTTTTCCTCTCCCCTGTCGTGGAGATTGAAAGATGGTGGCATTCTCAGACAGGCTTGCCCTGACCTGGGATTCGGACACCGGCACCTGCATTGCTTGGCTGGTGGGACCGCGCTGGGCCATCACTTGGTCCTCTCTGCCTTGCACCCTGTGTGACCCTCTCATTTCTGCTGCCCTAAGAATAGCATAGGAGTTACGTGGGGGGTTGCTGTCCTCCCAGAGCCCCAGAGAGAAGTTGGGGAATGGGCAGAGGAAGGTGGGCAGAAGCGGGGCACGGAGCCTGTTATTAGCATCTCAGGTTTCTCCTTTTCCTTCACCTGTTCTCTCCCTCCTGAGCTTGGAGAAGTTTGCAAGTCAGTGCTCGGTGTGTGTGTGCATGCATGTGCGTGAGCTTGTGTGTATTTTTCATTCTTTCCTGTATTATATCTGAATGAAACAAAGCTAAAAGTGAAGAAACTGTGCTATTTTTTCCTTGAGTTCTTTTGTGACGCTTCTCATTCTTGGCACAGTCTTGACTTCAGATGTTCTCACCTGGTTAATGGGAGAGGGAGGATGCTGCACTTAGAGGAACAGAGGGGGAAAAGAGCACATCACGGTGTTTCACTCACTGTCCCCCTGAACACAGTGTCACAACAGGCTTGTTAACTGACTACTGCTCCTGTTTCCCCCATTTTCCAGGAGAGGAAACAAACTCAGAGAAGTTAAGAAACTTGCTTAAAGTCATCCGGTAGGAAGGAGTGACTTAAGCCAGATGAGTCAAGCTTCAAACCCATGCTTCACAACTTTTCCCCTACGCCGACTGTGGGCGTTGCCAGCCTGCGGGGTCTTCCTCGGCCACCACTGCTTGGTGGCCCACCTTACTGCCCCATCGGGGGTTGGCTGAGCCATTGCCGAAGTTGCACAATGTGCGGGTCATTGAACATCAGACTATCCAACTACCCCGTAGCAGAATACCATCAATAATGATGTGTTTTCTCTCCTCTTGTCTCATTTAGTCCCAGATGTCTCCATTTCCTGCTTGACCAAGATGCTGAGGTCCTATCATGCTAAGCACATGCAAACATGTGAATTATGTAAATCTCTGTTAATAACGAATGATTGTGCATCAAAGGGTTAAAGTCCTCTCCAGGAGCTTGGTCTTAGCCCTCTGAGGCCTGTGGCGCCCTGAGACTCCCGAGCTCCTCTCATCCCAGCTGTGACGTTCACGGCAGGGCTTCTGCAGTGATCTCAGCCACACCCGCTGCCTCTTCTGTGTGACCCAGAGCAGAGCCGAGAGTGAGGTCGTATTGATTTCATGGGAAGCTGGGCCTGAATTTTTTCTTTTACTCTGGGTTTGTTGGCTCTTGCCTGTAAGATGGCTAAAGGCCATCATTTTTTTGTGTGGAGGATTAATTAGAATAGATTCCTCTGGCTAAGGATGCCAATAAAACTTGCGGTCCTCAGTTATCGATTTATGATGTTGAGCAGGAAACCGTGGGTCCCCAAACAGGCCCCAAGAAAGTTGTGGTGTCAGGCGTTTTGATGCCCAGGTGGTTAATTGTAGCAAACTGGAAAAGAATACGAATCTGTAAGGAAGGGAGGGGGACCGTACAAGGGCCACCGTGATTTGGTGAATGAGAAGAGAATCTCATTTCCCACGAACGATGTGGCTGAGAAATCGAAAGGGACATTTGTGAACTTTAGAGGCCGAGATGATTGTGAGCAAATTAATAGCTAGATATCCGAGACGTTTGTTCTTAGGCAGATAATTGAGTTCTGAAGAGAGAGGTCACCGGTCCTTCAACTTCCCCGTCGTCTCAGAGTCCAAATTATGATAAAGTTCTAATTCTTATCCCCCCGATGACCTCTCAATTTAATTCAATTCAACAAACATTTATTAGCACCCACTGCGGAGGTGGGAGGGGCTGGAGTATAAACACACAACAGGCGTGCTCCATCCTCTGAAGGAGTTTGTCACTCGCGGGGCTGGCGTTTGTGCACGTGATCGTAATACAGAGTGCACTACTTGTAGGGGCTGGGAGACCACAGGAAGAGGGATTTAGACTGAGGTGAACGAGAGATGCTTTCTTGATGGGTGGCATTTGAGCACAGGTTTGAGCACAGTGGCATTGGGCAAGGGGGTGGAGACAAAGGGATCTTCAGGAGGAAGTTGTGCATAGGACTTTCTTGGGTTCTTTCCCTGTGTGCTTCTGTGAGTGGAGCTTAGATATGTGTAGCAAAAGCGAGGCTCAAAATATAGGTGTGGCCAAATCATGGAGGAACTGAGGGAGCAGGCTCAGGAGTTGGGTTTTGATTGTGTAAGTAGCTGGGAGCTACTGAAAGTCTTTGAGGAGGAGAGGGCCACTATCAGTGATCCAGGAAGCACAGTCCTGCATCATGTGCCGATGGGATTGGAGCAGCAAGGAGGGGGCAAAAGGTGCCGGTGAAGAAGTTACCACGATAGTCAGGAAAGAAAAAGAGAGGGATGACAGGGAGGCAGGACAGTGAGGAGACTAAGGATGTGGATTCTCAAACCTCAGTTTTCTCATCAGTAAAATGGGGACCTGTTATTACTGTCTCTAGGGTTTGAGGACTCGTGGGTTTAGGGGATGCATTAGAGCGATGACTGTTAGGTTTGCAGCCTGAGCATTAGCTTTCTTTCTTAATCTCTTTTTCCCTCTGGCCCTTTTTGCCCCTGGGAAGTCGGTAGCTATAAGTAGAGTGTATCTGGGACCTCAGGGTGTATGGCTGAATGGCCAGTTTGCAGGCAGGGGGTTAACAAGGTGCTGTCTTTCTGCCCAGATACCTGGCCAGGAGCTGCAGGAGAGCCAGGCTGTGTGGGGGCAGGAGGAGGACAATTGGGCAGAGTAGCAGGAGGCTCTGCCCGTGGCTGCTGGGTGGTGATGGGCCACTCATCCCCCTCCCTGACCCTGATTTGTCATTTAGGGATAACTTCCTGGCCTCAGGAGCCTTCTGTTAGGGATGAAAAGAGACTGTGTTCTCTTTCTAGAAAATAAGGTGCTAAAAGCGCGAGGGGTTTTTACAACCCTTTCGGAAAGCAGCATGATGGAGCCAGTTAAGAGCACTGACGCTGGAGCCGGCAGCCCGAGTTCAAGTCTTGCCTCTGTTACTGACCAGCTTTGTGATGGCAGGTAACCTGACTTCTCTGTGCCTCAGTTTTCTATTCCGTAACATGGGCATAACAACAGTCCTCGGGTGTGATGTGAGGTGGACTCTTGTAGGTGCTGATGGATATTGATGATGCCATCCTGCACTGCCAATTACGGGCTCTCTGGACACTCCCAGTGTGCCTGTGATGCCACGCTAGCCCAGGAAATCTGTGCTGCTCCCGTCTTTACTTCCAGCTGCCTGATTCACATTCAGGGTGAGACCCCCACTGCATCACAGAACATCACAGCAGTTCAGCAAGGAGGCTCCTCTGGCAGCTAGCCTAATACTGTATCTGTTGTCTTGACTACTGACCATGGCTCATCTTACCTCCTGGTTACAGAGAATGTTCTCCCTCCATAGTTAGCCATAGATAGCTTTGACGGTCAAAGTCCAAATCTATTGACGAATGTCTTCTTTTTTGTATCTGTGTGCATTGTGAAACACACACCAAAGAACTACTTCCAGGCATTCCCACTAACACAGGAAGCGAGTCTTTAATAAAACATGTACTGTTGAGGAGAGAACAGTGGTAGGAAAAATAGTAAGATAAATACTCAAGATTTAGAAATGTAAACAAAGAAGCAAAATCAATGGAGAACAATCACCACATCCATGATGAACCTTTTTTTCCTTTCCTCTCCTTAGCTGAGGGGACTTCCAAATGCAATGAGAAGAAATGGACTCCATGCCGGAGCAAGGATTTGGATTAGATGTTTGAGAGCTTCCTGCCTGGGAAATGATCAGGGGAAGTCCAGGCTTCTCCTGGTTGTTCGCATGTCTTCCCTGGATGTACCAGGAGGCACTTTCATCCCAGGAATTTACTAATTGCAGGAAGGGGATAAAGGAGAAGGAGAGGAAGAGTCTATTAAAATCCACTCTGTTAAGGAGAGGTTCAATAGCGGCCAGCATCGCAGAATGACTCATACCCTGTCTGACTTCTTGACACCTGGCGTTGTGGCCTGCTTGGGTTTCCCAGCTCACATTCGCTCAGAAGGCGTTTCAGGGGAGGCCTTCAGCTGGCTTCTAGATTGACTTGGTTAGTACCAATATCACCCACTATAGGTTGCGAGAACTCTTTGATAATAAAAATAATAGCAATACAGTAAAAATACTGGCTATCTCAAATGCCTCAGGAAGCGAAGCATTTCGGATAATGGAATTTTCCATAAAGCTGAGGATTTTTCCATTTGAGTAGAGACTTCTATTTTTGTATTTTATATGGATTGAATCAATATAACATAACATTTCTTGTTTGCTTGGAGACAACAAGTAAACGATAGTGCCTGTTCTGTACCATTAATACAGTAATTAATGAGTTGTGTTGTTTGCCCCCAAACTAAATGCTGAAACCCTTGTGCTTGTTGAGCTTTTCCGTCTGCTTTTTAGTTTTTCTGACCTTCCTTGCTGCAAAACATTTTTGTCTCTCATTTTCTGTTGATCGCGCTGCATCTGCCTCTAGTGGTTTCTATTTTGCCTTTTAATTTCTCTCTCATTTCCATTTTCAGATTATTGGCTGCTGTTTGTTGATCTTGCATGTCTTGGTTGTAACTGGTATCAGACTGAAGGGGAGGCTCACTGTGTACATTTGTGTTAATTTACTGGTACAGTAAACAAGCATTGAGCATTTACTCTGTGGTAGGCAACATGGCAAGTGCTGAGGATACAATGATGAAAAGCGGAAATGAACTGACTTGCTTATTGTCATGATGTGGCAATTGACTCCTCAACCCCTTGTACCAGTCCCTCTGCTCTCACTGTATTCTAGCCTAGTGGTTCTCACACTTGAGTGTGCTTCAGAGTCACCCGGAGGGCTTGTTACACTCACATTGCTGGGCTCTAACCCTGGAGTTTCTGGTTCTTGGGCGAGACCTGAGGATGTCCAACTCTGATGAATGTCCTCAGCATGCCGATGTTGCTGGTCTGGCACTGCAATTGCAGAAATACTTCTTTAGCCACGTGATCTTCCCTCTGTTCCTCACATGCCAGTCTTGTTTCTGCTTCGAGGTGTTTGCGCTGAGGCATGTGCAGAGGCGTGTACCTTCTGCCTGCTCTTGGTCTGGCTGCTGCTTGTCATCACCTCCTTAGGGAGCCCTTCCCTGAGCATCCTTGTTCCTGTTGCCCTCCTCTTCCAATGTCACTCAATGTCATTTCACTTGATTTTGTTCCCTCCTTAGGCTTTTGTCAGTCCCTGAAATTATCTTTATAGGGTGGTCTCAAGGGTGGTTGTGATTGATGAAGAGATACTGACAGACCCAGCAAAGGATGTACATTTCTTTAATGTAATTAGAAGAAAAAAAAGTTTAAGTGCAGGAAGACAGCTCCACAAAGCAGGGGACAGAGCGGCATTTCTTTCATTGGAAGTCCCAGCCCTTCAAGGCGCTGTGTCTGGCTGTGTCAGCTGACTGACGCAGGGGTCCCCAAAGTCTCCTGAGCAGCCCTGACTTCTGTATTCTCAGGGTCTTTATACTCTCCAGACTCCTGTTCACTGACCTGTGGGGGCAGAATGTTTCCTGTGAGGTCTGTTTCGCAGGTGAGAGGTCTTCCAGGCAAGGTGGAATTTCAGACTTGTTTGGGTCTTATATTTTTCTTTACCTGTCTGATCTGGCTTATTTGATCTGATATCGGTCTCTCCCCCAACTAGTATGTAAGCACCACGAGAGCAGGGGCAGGTCTGTGTCCTTCACCAGTATTTTCTCCATGCCTAGACAGCGCCTGGCAGAGAACAGGCACTTGGTATATACATAAGCTCCCTCCTTCTTTCCTCACCTAATAGGGAACTAATATGTGCCTCTCGAATGTAATTTAATTCTTTCAGGGAATGGACAGACACAGTCCCAAAGAAAGCCTTTTGTGTTACCCTGCAGCTCATTTAAGGGAGCACCACAGAAGGAGAAAGGCAAATATGAGCGAAAGGAAACGTTCTTCCCTCCCAACCTTCGTATGGCAAGAGCTCTCGGGCAAGAAGCCGTCTGCTCGTGTTCAGCTTTCTCTTCTCTTCCTCTCATTTTCCCTGCTTTTGTGTCGCTCTGACTTCAGAGCCATAATAACAAACCTATTACTGCAATAAGACGCCAGAAGGGGAAAATGAGACTAAGTTACCGAGGAAGAAAATAGACGCAGCACCAACCCCAAGCCTCGCCGTAGAGCCTGCGGGCTGTTGAATAGGGATGTCAGTTTAATTGCAGCGTTTTCCCCTTGGTCTGGTATACATGCGTCTGTTCTTTTCCTTTCCATGTTCTCTATTAGGTTCACAAATTATTTTGCCATAAGATGCTAATAGTATCTGCAAGGATGCAGTATAATTCTGGCGTGGCTGTTCTTTGTGTTTCTCCCTCCACCCCTGCTGCTCCTTGTTTTCACTCTTTCTCCAGCCAGATAAGAAGCTCTTTGAAGACAGGGACCACATCTTGCTGTGGGTTACCTGATGATTCTGTTTTCCTCCCGGAAACATGCACAGGGTTTGCACATCTGGAAATTCTCATGGAAGCAAATTCTTCATTTCTTCTCCCAGCCCCCTTTCCTCCGTTTTTATTGGTTGACTCTACCAAGGGAGGTAATGAGTGAATGCTGACTTCTCTTTCTTTTCCCAAGGAGAGCTGACGGGTATGTGCCTACATTATGATGATGCATTCATTTATTCAAATATATTTATTGAAAACCCTGCTAGGTGTCAAGCTCTGTGCCAGGCAGGGGAAAGATGATGGTGATGAAGACAGACTCAGTCCTTACTTTCTTAGAGCCTATATTCTATAGGGAAGCAGACAAAAGCAGGTTAGCTAACAAGTAATTACAGATTACAATAGAAACTATAAAGCCAAAACAAGGTGATCATGATAGTGGATAATGGGAGAGGTGACCTCCTTTCCATGATGTGGGAAGGAAGGACTCTCTGAAAGTTAATCTGGAACCTCAAAATTGAGAATTGGCCAGCTGTGGTGAAGAATAAGAGGATAAGCACATGCAAATGTCCTGAGGTAAGCAAAGTTCTGTTGGAAGAACTAAAAGAAGCCTAGTATGAAAGAGGGAGAAAATGGTACAAACTCAAGCCCGAAGGTCAGGCAAGGGCTAGATCATGAGTTGCACGTTCATTTTGTTTAAATCCAGTATCCTGCTCTATTCTTCCTCTTGCCATTTAGATTCTGAAGTAGCCACAGATTAATTCTCCAACTTCAGTGTATGTCAGTCTCTTCCAGGGAGCTTGTAAAAGGTAAATACTTTTAAATCAGAATACTTTTAAATACAGTTAAATCAGAGCTTGTGATATAGTAGGCATAATGGTTAGGGATCTTTCTGTTGCATGTAATAGAAAATCCAACTAAAACCAACTTAAGCAAAAACAAAAGAGAAATAATGGCTCCCCCATTTGGAAATCAAAGAGGTGGTGTTAGCTTCAGGCCTGGCTGGATCTAGCAGTTAAAATGATATAATTAAATTTCCCCTCTCTCTCTTTTTAAAAGGTCCTCTTATTTATGTATTGATATCATCCTTAGGAATGTTTTCTCCACATAGTGGTAGACGTAGGCACTTGAACTCCAGACTTGTGTCATCCACATAGGTAGTGATCCCAGAGGACAGGGTGCCATGTTCTCTCTTGTAGTTTTATACGAACCCTTCAGATGGACTTGGATTGGCCTTGCTTGGGTTACATGCCCACGACAGAGGTGTCCAAAGAGATAGGGTACATAATTTGGCTACGTGAGTGGCAGAGAAAGTAGGGCCACTTGAGTGATAGCATCACCAGAATCACTTGGAGCGGGAAAAGGATAGTCTTTTTGTGAGACAGTGTCTCACTCTGTTGCCTGGGCTAGAGTGCCGTGGCATCAGTCTAGTTCACAGCAACCTCAAACTCCTGGGCTCAGGCAATCCTGCCTCAGCCTCCTGAGTAGCTGGGACTACAGGCGGGCACTACCATGCCCGGCTAATTTTTTCTATATATTTTTAGTTGTCTAGCTAATTTCTTT
>VBSM01003214.1:2938070-2992323 GCA_008086735.1 Cheirogaleus medius
CTTGGCCTCCCAGAGTGCTAGGATTACAGGCGTGAGCCACTGCACCCGGCCAGGATAGTTTCTATAAAGAAGAAATGTTCAAACAGGAAAGATCAAAATTACCAGATATTCCCCACAGAAAGCCTGAGTGGAGCAGGAGTCTGACTTCCTAACACCAACCTCATGACTCTTTTATTAACATATTGCTGAATCACAGGCAATGCTTTGAAAAACATTGCCAGAGATCACTTTGCAGATTGAGAAACTGAGACCACAGAGCATGGGAAGTCACAACAGTGACAGACATGAATAGTATCGAAATTGCCAGAAGTCTTAACAAGAGCCTCCTAGTCACTGGGACTGGTCTCTGTCTCCTTTCTTAAATCCTAGTAGTGTATACATGCTGGATTCTACCCCCTTAGTTGTAGGAAGCAGAAATCAACTTGATTATTTTTAGAAAGGAAAGAGGACACATTTGAAAGTTATCATTCGTCACATATCTCAGGACACTGCTGCAAGTTTTTAGTTAAAATTACACTGAAAAATAGAGGAAAATCAATATTTTAAATGTGAAGTAATTGATCCATGAATATAACTCTCTGTTTCCTGAAGCCTTCCTTTATGCCATTAAATGTATTTAAAAATATGGTATTGTACATTATTTCTTCATGGTACCTAAATATTTTGCCATTTTTTGCTATTCTGAATGAATTTCTATTTTCCACTGGCTATTGCTGTTGCATTTTACAAATTTATCTTAAATTGGGCCACCTTACTAAATTCTATAATTCTATTAGCTTGTTTCTTGACTCTGTTGGGGTTTTTTTTAATATAGATAATTATATGATTTGCTAAAAATGATAATTTTGTCTCTTCCTTCCTAATATTATGCTTTTATTTTTCTTGTCTTATTGAATTGGGTAAAATTTCCAGTATTCTTTTAAATGGTACTGGTGATAGATGAAATCTTGCCCTGTTCTTAATTTGAAGAAGATTTGAAGGCAGTATATCTAAAGGGTTTTCATTAAGTAGAATATTATATTGGATATAGGTTTATGGAATATAATCTATTAAATGATGGGAAGCTCTTTTAACTCTGTTTTTTGAGAGTTTTTCATAATTAAAAAGGTATTAAACTTTATAAAATGTCTTTTAAAAAATATTGAGATAACAACGTGATTTTTCTCCTTTTTGTCCATGATTATAGAAAATTACATGGATAGTTTTATTCTGCTGTTAACCTATACTTGTCTTGAATAAATCCTGCTTGATCATAATAGATTGACAAAATATTAAAAGCTAGCATCCTTACTCAGGACTCTCATATATGTGTTTGAATGAATAGGCACGTAACACTCCTTTATTTGTAGTGTTTTTGTAATAGGCATATAATTTTCCTTTACTTGTAATGTTCAGGGTTTTTTTTTGGTAAAATTTGTATAAGCCTCATGAAATTGATTGAAAAAATTTCCCTCTTTTTTAACAGTTTGTGAAGTGAGACATTATTATCTCTTCCTTGCAAGTTTGTTAGAGCTCCTCTGGAGTATCATCTGATCCTCAGGATTAATGGTTTTGGGGACAGCAAAGAACTTTTATCATCATCTTAATTTCTTTAATGACTAATTATATTATTTAATTTATATATTTTTTGTAGCAATTTTGGTGTTTATATACATATTTTTTAAAACTTACATATTTCATCTAGATTTTCTTATTTTTCACATATAGCTTATATTAATAGTTTTTAAATTAAAGATTCTATTGTACCTGTTACCAATTTGTAGTTTCAAAAATTTACATGGTATCTTTTAAATATGTCAGAGGTTTACCTGCATTATTATTTTCAAAGACCCATATTTTGTTTATTTTTTATTTTTGTAATTATTTTTTTCTTTATTTCATTGGTTTCTGTATTTAAAAAATCCATCTTTTTTCAGTATATCTGATAACCTTTTTTTATTTTCTTCTGTTGAAAACTTAGCTTGCTTAGTTTTAATCCTTGTTTTCTGTTAAAGCTTTGCTTTTTTCTTTTAGTACAAATTTAGCCATTCGTTTTACGAATTTCAATATGTATTGATTTCATTGTTTTTGACAAGTAAGTGTTTTATAATTTTACTCATGAATTTGTCTTTAGCTCAAAGATTATTCAGTGGCAATTTTTTGTTTAGTTTACAGATATATGGTGTTTTTAATAATTAAAAATTATTAATTTTATTCAACTGTGATCAGAGAATATAGACTGTAAGATGTTGATTCTTTGGGATATTTGAAATCTTCCTTTTTGTCTTTTACAAAAACCTTTATTTCTACCAAAATAGCCTTTATTTTTGTAAAAGTTCCCCACAAATGATTAAAAGCATCCATGCTCTTTATTTGATGGTTATAAAGTTTCATATATATTTATTAGGTCTAGCATATTGCATTAAGAAAATCGTTTACATCTTTATTTTTTGCTTTCTTGATGTATCAGTTTCTGAGAGGGGTCTGTAAAATCTCTATTATTTGTCCATACTTCATCAATGAAACAAGTCCAGTGTTCAAACTTTTTTTTTTTCTTAAGTAGCAGAATCCTTTGTCACATGAAATTTTGTTCAAGATCCTAAAGACAGATGAAAGCAGATATGTCAGGTTGAAGGGAGGGAAGGTTGTGGGGGACTGTGCCCCTCCTTGTCTTCTTCATTCTGTAGAGACTTCCCCAAACTCCACAAAACCCCAGCACTGCAGGGAGCAGGGTTTGAGAACTGTTGGGAAAGAGAAAGGAGAACCAGACTTAAAATCAGCTCCATTTCTGATTTTAATTGGCTTTGTACCCTTAGCCAGATTATTTTTCCTCTGTAAAATGAGAGAGTTGAGGCAGATGTTTTTTGTTTTTTTTCCACTTATTTTTAATTTGTGTATATTCATGGGGTACAAGTGCAATTTTGCTACCTTGATATATTTATTGCTTTGTGGGGCAGTCAAAGCCTTTGGTGCATGTGTCACTGAAGCAATGCACATTGTCCCCACCATCAACCTCCCATCATCTATCCCCTCCCCCTCCTTCCCCACCTTCCCCTACCCCCCTGAATCTACGTTGTCCATCATTCCACACTCTGCTTCTATGTGTAAATTATTTAGCTCCCACTTACAAGTGAGAACATGCAGTACTTGTCTTTCTGAGTTCCTTCACTTAAGATAATAGCCTCCATTTCCATCAGTGTTGATGCAAAAGACATGACTTCATTTTTTATGGCTGAATAGTATTCCATTGTGTATATACACTACATCTTTATCTAGTCCTCTGATGAAGGACGCTTAGATTGATTCTATATCTTTTTATTTTTATTTTTTGAGACAGAGTATTGCTCTGTCACCTGGGCAAGAGTGCCATGGCATCAGCCTAGCTCACAGCAACCTCAAACTCCTGGGCTCAAGCAATCCTCCTGCCTCAGCATCCCAAGTAGCTGAGACTATAGACACATGCTACCATGCCCAGCTAATTTTTCTGTTTTTAGTAAAGACGGGGTCTCGTACTTGCTCAGGCTGGTCTCGAACTCCTGAGCTCAAGTAATCCTCCTGCCTCGGGCTCCCAGAGTGCTAGGATTACAGACATGAACCACTGTGCCCAGCCAAGATTGATTTTATATCTTTGCTATTATGAAGAGTGCTGCAATAAACATATGAATACAGGTATCTTTTTATATATTGATTTCTTTTCCTTTGGGTAGATACCCAGTAGTGGGATTGCTGGATCATATGGTAGTTCTGTTTTTAGTTCTTTGAGAAATCTCCATACTGTTTTCCATATAGGTTGCACTAATTTACATTCCCACCAATAGCATATGAGTTCCCTTTATTCTGCATCTTTGCCAACATCTGTTATTTTTTATCTTTTTAATAATAGCCATTCTGATTGGTATAAGATGATATCTCATTGTGGTTTTAATTTGCATTTATCTGATGATTACTGATGTTGAACATTTTTTCATATGCTTTTTGGACATTTGTCTTTTTTTTTAAAAAAAATGTCTATTCATGTTCTTAGCCCACATTTTAATGGGGTTATTTTTTATTGTTGAGTTGTTTGAATTCCTTGTAAATTTCTTTCAGATGAATAGTTTGCAAATATTTTCTCCTATTTCATGTGTTGCTCTTCACTCTGTTTCTCAAATAGTCTGTTGATTATTTCTTTTGCTGTACAGTTGCTTGATAGTTTAATTAAATCCCATTTGTCTATTTATTTTTCTGCCTATACTTTTGAGGTCTTAGTCATGAGTTCTTGGCCTAGACCAATCTCCAGAAGAGTTCCCTAGGTTTTCTTGTATTTTTATAGTTTCAGGTCTTACATTCAAGTCTTTAATCCATCTGGAGTTGGTTTTTATATAAGGTGAGAGATGGGGTCTAGTTTCAGTCTTCTGCATATGGCAATCTAATTTCCCAGCACCATATATTGAAAAGGGTGTCCTTTCCCCAATGTATGTTCTTGTCAACTTTGCTGAAGATCAATTGGCTATAAGTATGTGGCTTTATTTCTGGATTCTCTATTGTATTCTGTTGATCCACGTGTCTATTTTTACACTAGTGACATACTGTTTTGGTTACTGTGGCCTTGTAGTATAATTTGAAGTCAGGCAATATAATGTCTCCAGCTTTGTTCTTTTTACTTAAGATTGCTGTAGCTATTTGGGCTCTTTTTTGGTTCCCTATGAACTTTAGAATGTTTCTTCTAATTCTGTGAAGAATGATACTGGTATTTTGATAGAGATTACATTGAATCTATACATTGCTTTAGGCAGAACGGTCATTTTAACAATATTAATTCTTCTGATCTATGAGTATTTTTGAAATTTATTTATGAGTTTTTTGAAATCTTCTAGGGATATAAAGTTCCATCATTTTAACTATTTATTGAGTACCTACTAAGTGCCCAGCACTAAAACCATATGAGCCTATGTGTTAGCACTAATAAACTCTGCACTAGGTCAATTACTTTTCCTTTATTATCTCATTGAATCCTTAAATCAGCAGGGAATAAGGTAGGTGGGTCCTTGCCCAAAGATTTATGTTTCTAGTTTATTTAGAATACTCATGAGAAGAGAGAGAATAAAATTAGTAGTTAAGATTATGGGGCTTGCAGCCAGGGGTCAATCCCATCCCTGTGGTTTACTAGTCATGTGTCCTCAGGCAAGCTACTGAGCTACTCTGAGGCTGGGACTCATTTCCCTCCGTAAGATGGTTGTGATAATGATGGCTAGCACTGTGCCTGATGCAGGATGGGTGATCAATAAATATTAAGATGTCTTCCCTTAGGAGGTAGAGATTCTGGGTTAGAAGACAGAAACAATGGATAGGAAATACCCTGTAGAAGAATGCTGCACTCAAGTATCAGTAGAAATGAGAGTTGGGGTTTCTTGACTTCAAGGCTAGATGTGTAGATCTCAGGCATGTTTCCCTTGGGACCTCTGACCTTAATGTGTACGGACCTCTCTCATCTCTGAGGCCTGAGTTTTGACTGGCAAGAGAAATGGTGCAGAACCTCTGGAGGCCCTGGCTCCGAGTCTCCGTGGGTCTGCTCACAGCACTCCACTGCATAGGTTCATTATGCAGTCATGAGGAGACTTCGGCTAAGTGTGCTGACCTTGTTATAATTAATGGATAGTGGGGTAATGGGGCTGTGTGACTCATTAGATATAGAGAAAGGATCCAGCTCTCCTACATTTAGTTTAATTGAAACTCTAAAACATTTATTACTTTGGGCACATGACAGTAACTTGGGTTTTTAAATATCAAAGTGATGATTTCAGCTGTTCCCAAAAGGGAAGATGGGGTCAGAGGGGGCAAGAAAGAAAGAAGAGACTCTGGGGGCGGGGAGTGGGGGCAGCTCTGGCCCCGAGGAAGGGAGTGGTGGAGGCTTGGGGTTTGTCTTGGTGAGTGACTTGGATAAGTTTCTTTACCTCTTAGGGTCACAATTTACTCAGGATAAAGTTGAAAATGCCCCCATCAGAACCACCACCTCCACCATGGGGACTTGTAAGGTGCAGTCACTAAACCAAGTGGTACGTATGGGTTGCTAATGTAGTCTGCGTGGGTGGTATAGGTACCTGCTCACTACCTGCTTACTGGGGAAGGGAGAGAGGTTTAAAGAGGTTAAGCCACTCGCCTGAAGCCACCGGGGAGGCATGAGTGGAGTTGGGATTTGAACTCTGGTCCGCTTTGTTCCAGAACTCCTGCTCTCCGCTGTGCACCACTCTCTCCTCTCATTCCTCTTCCTGCATTCACACGCCGTGAGTTCTGTGGGCAGAGAGCTCTCTTGCCCCCATGTTTTAGGAAACTGTCACCTATTCCTTGAATGTTTATATACCTTGGAATTTATGGGACCCCTTGGAGGGGGTAAAATTTTGGAGTAGGAAGAATGTATTAGCTAACATTTCCTTCCAGGCTCATTTCTTTCCTCCTCCCCGCTTTTTTTGCCACAGTTGAGAGTATTTATATGGGATCTCATGTCCTTTCTTTTTCCTTCTTAGAAACTTAGGAATATTAGCATTTCCACAAGTTATTAAAATTCCCCAGGATCATCAGTTTTAATCTCTCTGCACAGTGCTCAATCATACGGAGGCATCATCACTTACCTAATCAATTCCTTATTGTTGTACATTGAAGCTATTTTTAATTTGTCACTATTATAAATGATAGTATGAACATGTTGGGATGTACATTTTTTTAAATTTAGACTTTTTGGGGATTTACATATATAATTTAAAATATTTGTTCTAGTTAAAAATATAATACAAAGGCACTTTAGAAGTTTTTAAAAGCAAGGGGAATTTAAAGAGGGAAATAATAACAACATTTATTATTGTTATTATTAGCTTCCATTTATACAGGGCTTACTAGATACTACCTGGAACAGTTGTAAACATTGTATATGAATGAACTTACTAATTCCTACAACAACCATGTGAGATATATGCATGATTGCTTTTCATATGTCTTGACTATTTCCTTAGGAAAAAAATATCGCTTTAAAATATATGAACATTTTAAAGGTTCTCATGCCTTTTCCCAAACTGCTATTCAGAGCTGTGGTAGCTGTTTCTGCTCTAACCGTCAGGGTCTGGGAGTGCTGTTCTTGCCACATTCTCACTTGCACAGTGTTTCATCATTTTAAAAAGTGGTTGAGTGCTAAGTGCTTTCTATTGCTGCGTACTACCTCCAAGGACCCTTGAAGCTTTATACTGATCTGTCATAAATTTCCAACTGGTAAAACTCAACAGTTGCTTGTTGTAGCTGCTATTTAATGAAATGTCTGGGAGCTGAGCAGAGGAAAGGAGGGGGAGCCAGGTTGCAGGGAGAATGCACACATCTCGGGTGTCATGCTGACCAAGGACTAAGAAATAAAGGATTCTCTCCCCCTGTGTCTGTTCCTCTGGAGTAAGTCTCAAAAAGCTCTAAGGGGATGAGAAACTCACACATCAGGTAGAGAAAAGTAAAGATGGTAGGCGAAGGAATTTGTACATTTGAGATTCAAAGGAAATGCTGTAGATACTCAACTCAGAAAATACAAAAGCATACTAAACTGCATCAGCAAAGAAATTCTTCTCTCTGGACCCTCTGGAACCCGGCAGAGCCCGACAGAAGGATATAATAGGTGATTCCAGGAGGCATGATCTGTTATATCAGAGCCACACCCTAAAATCCCCGATATCCATAAAGAACCAAGCGTGATCCTCAAACCTTGTAGGCATGTAAGATATTTCCTTCTACTTTGATAGAAGGTCACAGGTCTCTCTTTCTCCTCCTCCCCATCTTCCCTCTTTCTGCCCTTTTACTCTCTCCCTCCCTTCCAGCTTTATTGGGTTCTTCAAACTATAAAAATAATATGTATTTATTTTACTATGTCGAACCATTCAGAGGTACATGAAGAAGACATTAATAATCTTCCTCTATCCTTTACTTCCACCCTCCCCAGATAACCAGTGGTAACAGTTTGGTCTTTATTTTTGCACACTTTTTCTATGCTCCTGCAAACATAAAAATTTTTTCCACTTTTTCTTTCTTAAAATAAAAAGAATAGGGCCAAACTCTCTCTGTTACTTACTTTTCTGACTTAAAAATATATCAGAGAAAATGTTCTAGGTCAGGCTATATAACTCATGTAATAAAAGCTTCATAATGTTGCCTAGTATGGATGTACCATAAATTTGTTTGACCAGTTTCCTACTGGGGAACGTTCAAATCACTTTCTCATTTGTTCTCTGCAACACCAAAGGAACTATAATAAATACCCTCTTACAAAATTCCTTCCAACCAGGTACTTATATTTTTGTCAGACAAAGTCCCAACATATGGGATGATTAGAAAAAGGCAAATGTAAATTTTAATTTTTAATAGCTGTCTGGTCTTTTTTAATGACTTGTTTTTGTTGGGCACTTTCATTTAGTTTGGTATGTATGGCAGCTTCTTTCAGTGGGCGAAGTAAGAGGCATCACCTCCTTGTTGCAGCTGAGCCTCGCTGAGATTAAGTGACGTGTTCCAGGCCGCCCGGCTAGTCAATGGCTGAGCCTGTTCTTAAAGTTCTTGTGCCTGAGACTCGTGCTTGATCCATTACATGTTTTACCTCTGCTCCTCCCTGGGTACATTTTTTGGAAGACTACCTAGGAGAATAGAATGAGGCTCCATGAGAGAGACAGGCACATTTATTTGGAGATGATGATAACAGTGATGGTGACACTGGTACATAGTTAAACAGGTGTCAGAGGGAAAAGAGAAAAGGTTTCCCCAAAGTATAGTATTGGGTTTTTAAGAGTAGTTTTTAAGGCTGGACACGGTGGCTCATGCCTGTAATCCTAGCACTCTGGGAGGCCGAGGCGGGAGGATCACTCAAGGTCAGGAGTTCGAAACCAGCCTGAGCAAGAGTGACACCCCGTCTCTACTAAAGATAGAAAGAAATGAATTGGCCAACTAAAAATATATATAGAAAAAATTAGCCGGGCATGGTGGTGCATGCCTGTAGTCCCAGCTACTCGGGAGGCTGAGGCAGGAGGATTGCTCAAGTCCAGGAGTTTGAGGTTGCTGTGAGCTAGGCTGACGCCACGGCACTCTAGCCCGGGCAACACAGTGAGACTCTGTCTCAAAAAAAAAAAAAAATTAAAAGAGTAGTTTTTAAGTGGTAAGGACTTTCAGTGACCCTGTCACCACTGGGGAGGTCCCCTGCCTCTGGTCCTCCTTGCTTGAACACAGCAGAATGAGAGAAAAGCTGGCCTCCCGCCTCCTGCCGCCTTCTGTTTCTGGGCCCCCTTTTTTTCCCCCCGGCGTCTTCCCGGAGTCCAGTTCTTCACATTCAGGGGGCTGTCAGTGAGGGCCTGACGCCGTGTGAAGGGCTGAAGCCTCCTGGGCATGTTCAGTTTCTAAGCAAAGAGTAATATCAGGTCCTCAGGGGAAACAAAGCTGGATTCAACACTGAGAAAAATTGCAAGGAAGGTGACCACGCCTCCAACTTCACTTCTGCCTTTTCCCTGCTGGTTGTGGCCCAGTTCCTTTCCCATCTTTGTATACCATTTGTGCTTTGTGATCCATCTGCTCTTCCACTAATAGTTTTCATACCTGAGTATGACTATCAGTCTGGGGTTCTTTCTCCCTGAAGGATCTGCATTTTAAGACTTATAAGAAAGAATCAATAAATATGTCAGTAAGTGATTTGAGGTGGTCGGGGGCCTTTTCAGTGTGTTTGAAATAATCATCAGGATATCTGACATTTGCTGAGCACTTACATTGTACCAGACACTGTTTAACCCTCGCATCCACTCTATGAAGTAGTTAATCTCCTGTTTTTACCAGTGAGGAGACTGACGCACACAGTGGTTAAGTGACTAGCTCTAAAGTCATGTACCACATTTTACCAAGTCTAAATGTCTTGATAAGTAATTAATGGTGCATTTGTTGTAAGATGCACCACTATTTACACTAAGAAAAAAAATGCTGCCAATAAAACTAAGACATGTAACATTTTAGGAAATGATAAACGTGAAAAAAAAAATGTGCAGCTTAGACTCAATGACTGTATGCGACAGGGCCGGGATTTGAACACAGCAGATCAACTGTGGTATGTACAGCTTTCTACCTGCTCCATGCATGCCACAAGGTAGAGTCGGCCTTGACCACTATTTTATTAAATCAGCGTTTTTGCAAGGATGTAGTAGGTATCATGGAAGAAAATATTCTGTGAACTAAGCCTGGGAAGGGATTCATGAGACAGAGTATAATAGATTCTCTACTCTAGGACTTCTTAGGGCCTTTAATAGCAACATGTATTTTGTACTTTCTGCATCATTTTCCAAACTTTTTTTTTTTTTCAGTGGTTGATAATTTTATGGAACTTCTGTTCTTTGGAACACTTTCGGAGTGTATAGTAATAGGTAGTTTTTCTAATCTGGCAACAAATGTGTCCAGAAGGTCAGGTTTTATTTTTCTTAATTAATCCAGTCTTTGGGGGCAATTATTATGTATTAGGCATGATGGGTTTATGAGTCAAATTGAAATTGAGCCTACATCTTCAGGTGGTTTTCCTCCTGTTTCACATCTTTCATTCAGTATTAATTAAAAAACATGCATTTAATACTTAGAATGGTGTTTTTCAAAGCATACTTTCTGGCAGTGGCCTCCAGACTTTTTAAATCAGGCATCTCTTACCAGAAGTAAAAAAAAATTAAGCCAACATTTTGGTTACTCTGAGGACAGGATATACTAATGAACGGAAAGGCGCCTTTCATGCTGAGAGGCTCTCGTTTCTACTGTTTTATTTGTTTTAAAAATTGTTTTACAGTAACTTATTATAAAGGTTACAGTTGCTTTTGGCTATAGGTAGCAGAGCACCTGAATAATGATGGCTTAAGGAATAAAAGCATTTGGTTGTCTAACTTCCTAAGACAGGAAGAAGTTCAGAGATAGGAAGACTGGCTCAGGCAGTCCCTGCACGTTGCTAATGTCCTGCAGGCACTGTGCGCCAGACTCCATCAGCAAGGTCCAGGTCTCCCGCGTGCGCAAGGCAGGGGGCAGTGCTGTGGGAGAGGGACAGAGAAGGGGAAGGAAAACTTCTGTATTGTGCCAGGCTAAGCCTGTGTTTTATTGTTGCTGTAGTTGTTTTTCTCTTGCCTTCTTACACGAATTCCTTGAATTTAACAACCTGGGGGCTTTCAAAACAGCTTGCCAAATAACTTGCAGCCAAACAATGACAATAAAGAGGTTCACAACGGGATATTGACAGTGGACATGGGTAGGTAATTCTCCCCTACCTTCCAGCTCCCTGGCACTTGCAATAAGAGGAAGCGGAATGGGATTTCTTTAGGATGCGCTGAGCATTTAAATGGCTAGAAGCTGTTTCGGTTTGCATGCATATAACATCATCCACTGTACTGTAGTCTCAAGCATGTTTACAAGCTTTCAAAGCATTATAACCATAAAGACCAACTGAGCATAGCTTTCCACAATTCCATCAATTCACCGACAGGGATTTATGTAGTTCTTGGGAGAAGACACACTGGCATCCAAGCCAAAAGGGGCACAAGGGGCCTTATTTTGGTATGTTTGGCTGGTTGCTGATGTATCAGTGGTCACCTTCCCACTAGTCATAAAAGCCGTCCTTGTCTGCCTGCCGTGAGTGGCAGAAGAGAGGATGGCAGAGAACTGGGGGCGCCACCGTGTAGCCTTTGAAACTCAAGGTGCCAATTTGAGACAAAGATGGCATTGTGAGACTGACATGTAAGATTGTTTCAGATTATAGGAAGGAAGGTTGGTGAGTCCAATCCCCGTAACACACAGAAGCCCCGGGAAGCCCCAAGTTACCATCTCAAGAGGGAGTCAGAAATTATGGACCAAGGACCATAATCATGAATCTTTGTGAGATTCTGGAATTCTTATAAGTTTTTTTAACTCTTGGATGTGTCCACATAGCAACTAGCAGTTGATTGCAAAGGAGAAAGGCTTCTGTTTTGTTTCTTTATCTGACAGGAAAAGACAAAGAAACAGCGAGAAACCAAGAGGATGGGTTGAGAATGTTGATGGCTCATGGAGAGTCACAGGGAGGGCAGAGGAAAGCTACAGAGAGAGAATCATCTAGAAAATGGAAGACGGGTATAGAGTACTAGTTTGTAACTGAGATCCTTGAGTTTGAGCTGTAGAAATTCCAGGTGGAATCCCCTGACGATGAGTTTTGCAAACACTATTTTACCCTTAGGCTTCAAAACTATGTCGAGTGTCACTAGGAGTCAGTGTTTTTTTTCTCCTGATACCTCAGTAGGTTAGGGACTGGAAATATGTCATACCATTTGCTGAATAATGGGCCAGTTTTTCATTTATTCAACACCATATTTCATATTTCCTGAGTACCCACAAGTGCCATATGTAGTGCTGGGTACTCAATGGTGAAAAACCATGCAAAATTTCTGCCTCATGGAGGTTATGTTCTAATGAGGAATAAACATAAGAACTCAAAAACAATGATGCATCCATCAGTAGAGGTGACCAGAGAGAAGTAGAGTGAGTCGTGTTGGATAGGGTAGTCAGTGAGGTCCTTTTAAAGACGTGCATTTGAGCTGTGAGTTGAGAATGAGAATAAGCCAGCCACATAAGGAGTTATGGGAAGAGCATTCCAGACAGAGGAACAACCAACGTGAGGGCCTGGAGGAGGGAGAGAGCTCCAGGAATAGAAGGAAGGTGAGGATGTGTAAAGCATGGTGAGCAAAGGCAAAGTGGGGAGGGAGGTGTGAAATGGGATGGAGAGTTGGGAAGGGACCAGATCATGAAGGACTTTATAGGCTGTGGTAAGGAGTTAGGAGTTTATTCTGTATGATCAGTGGGAAATTATTAAAGGATTTTAAACAGAAGCTTGACAATGACCATTCATAGACATCATTCTAGTGCTAAGAATGGTTTGAAAGGGTCTAAAAGTAGTAGGGAGACAAATCAAGAGGCTGTTGTAACAGTGCCGTGATGCAGTGACGTGGCGAAGATGGAGAGACGGGGATGGAAATAAGATAGATTGTAGGTAGGATGGCAGTTAGACTGGAAGGATTAAGCAGGTGGTGACACCTACTGATAGAGACTCATTGGGAGGGGGCCATCTGGAAAGAACTGAAAGAGGACAGGGGCACACCTTGGAGATATTGCTGGTTTGGTTCTAGATCACCACAATAAAGCGAATATTGCTATAAAGAAAGTCACATGAATTTTTTGGTTTCTCAGTGCATATGAAAGTTACGTTTACACCATACTGTAGTCTACTAAGCATGCAATAATACCATTTTAAAAAAGGTACATACTCTAATTAAAAAATATTTTATTGCTAAAAAATGCTAACAATCACCTGAGCCTTCAGCAATTCATAATCTTTTGGTTGGAGGGGGATCTTTCCCCGATATTGATGGTTGCTGACTAATCAGGGCAGTCGATGCTGAAGCTTGTGGCTGTGGCAATTTCTTAAAATAAAACATCTGTGAAGTTTACCATGTCAATCAACTCTTCCTTTCACAAAAAATTTCTATGTGACGTGTGATGCTGTTTAATAGCCTTTTATCCATGGTAGAACTTCTTTCAAAATTAGAGTCAATCCTCTCAAACCTTGCTGCTGCTTTATCAACTAAGTTTATGTATGTAATATTCTAAATTCTTTGTTGTCATCTCAACAATGTTTACAGCATCTTCACCAGGAGTAGGTTTTATATCAAGAAACTATTTTCTTTACTTATCCAGAATAAGCAACTCCTCATCCATTCAAGTTTGATATATGAGATTGCAGAAATTCAGTAACATCGGCAGGATCCATTCCTAATTCAAGTTCTCTTGCTATTTCCATCATATCTGCAGTTATTTCCTCCACTGAAGTCTTGAACCCCTCAAAGTTATCCATGAGGATTGGAATCAACTTCTTCCAAATTCCTGTTAATATTGCTATTTTGACCTCCTCCCATGAATCACAAGTGTTCTTAATGGCATCTAGAATGGTGATTCCTTTCCAGAAGGTTTTCGATTTACTTTGCCCAGATCCATCAGAAGAATTACTCTCTATGGCAGTTATAGCCCTACGAAATATATTTCTTAAATAATAAGCCTTAATAATAGGTCAAAATTACTCTTTGATCTATGGGCTACAAAATGTATATTTGTTAGCAGGTATGAAAACAACATTAATCTCTTTGTACATCTCCATCAGAGCTCTTGGATGACTAGGTGCATTATCAATGAGCAGTAATACTTTGAAGGGAACCTTTTTTCTCGAGCTGTAGGTCTCAATACTGGGCTTAAAATATTGAGTAAATCATACTGTAAGCAGATGTGCTGTCATCTAGGCTTTGTTATTCCATTTATAGAGCACAGGCAGAGTATATTCAACATAATTCTTAAGGGCTCTAGGATTTTTGAAATGGTAAATGACCACTGGTTTCAACTTAAAGTCACTGGTTGCATTAGTCCATAAACAATAGAGTCAATCTGTCCTTTGAAGCTTTGAAGCCAGGCATTGACTTTTCTCTAGCTATGAAAGTCCTAGATGGCATCTTTTCCCAAGATAAGGCTGTTTCTTCCACATTGAAAATCTGTTGTTTAGTGTAGTCACCTTCATCAGTAATCCTGTCTTCTGGATCACTTGCTGCAGTTTATCCATCAGCACTTGCTGCTTCGCTTTGCACTTTGTTATTGAAGCAGCTACTTTCCTTAAACCTCATGAACTGACCTCTGCTAGCTTCAACTTTGACTTTTCTCCCGCAGCGTTCTCATCTCTCTCAGCCTTCATAGGATTGAAGAGAGTTAGGGCCTTGCTCTGGGTTAGGCTTTAGCTTAGGGCAATGTTGTGTCTGGTTTGAACTTCTGTCTAGACCATTCAAACTTTCTCCATATCAGCAATGAGTCTATTTTGCCGCCTTTTCACCCATGTGTTCACTGGAGTAGCACTTTTAATTTCTTTCTAGAAGTTTTCACAGCTTGCCTAACTGTTCGGCACAAGAGGCCTAGATTTCAGTTTGTCTTGGCTTTTGACGAACCTTCCTCACTAAGCTTAGTAATTTCTAGTTTTTGTGTTAAAGTGAGAGACAGGTGACTCTTCTTTTCACTTGAATTCTTAGAGGCCACTGTAGGGCTATTAATTGGCCTAATTTGAATATTGTTGTGTTTCAGAGAATAGAGAGGTTTGAGGAGAAGGAGAGAGATGAAGGAATGGTCGGTCGATAGAACAGGCAGAACACACGGCATTTATTAATTAGGTTTGCCATCTAATATATAAGTGCATTTTGTTGTGCCCCCAAACAATTACAATAGTAACATCAAAGGTTGCTGGTGCCAGATCACCATAACAGACATAATAATAATGAAAAATTTGAAATATTTCAAGAATTACTAAAAAATGATAGAGACACAAAGTAAACACAGGCTGTTGGAAAAATGGTGCCGATAGACTTGCCACAAAGTTTCAATTTCTAAAACACACAATATGTGCGAAGCACAATACAGTGAAGCACAACAAAACAAGGTACGCCTGTATAGGGAAGTGTCTGGACTTGGGATGGATCCTGGAGTCTGAGCCATGGAAAGTCCAGGGTAGAAACCCTGGGTGATGAGTTTTACATCATCTCTTACCCCCAAACTTCAGCTGTGTCAGCTGTCCCTATAGAATCAGCAGTGCCTGGATATACACATTATAATAACGGCAATTGTTGAGCATCTACTGACATGGTGCTAAATTCCTGAGTTCTCTCATCAACACTGTGGAATAGATCTATTATTGATCTCCATTTTCCAGTTGCAGAAATGAGGCTCCAAAAGGTTTAGAATCTTGTTCTAAGTCACTCAGGCAAGAAGTGGCAGAGCAGAGAACGGAGGCCAGGAGTATCTGACTGTAAGTTCATGTTTGTATCACTGTTCCCTCAGTTCTACAGGCTGTGCTTGGCATAAAATCTACTGAACAGATGTTTCCCGTGGATACTTACTCTGTGGAGTATCGAAGCAGGAGGTGTGACATTGAGTGAGTTATGGTTCCTGAAAACGAGAGACTTCTAAGGCTCAAAGAAGGCAGGGAATTTTCCCAGCCTGTGGGTAGGGAGATGCAGAATCAGAGACTGTTTCATGAAGGAGGTGACAGTAGAGATGGCCTGGCTACAGTGCCCAGGGAGAAGCCCGAGGGGACAGCGTGCACCGTGGGGTGGAGGCAGTGATGGGCTGGCACGGGAGCTCTCACAGTATGGTCTGGGGACTCTTTGATGCGTGGGGTCAAAACCTTTTTCATTATTTGCCTTTTTCACTCTCATTCCCTCATGAGTGTATACTCGGGTTTTCCAGAGGCAATATGACTTATGATATTGCACCAGCCTGAATGCAGAGGTAGATATGAGAATCCGGCTCTCTTCTATGGAACCAAACGTTAAAGAGATTTGTGGAGAAGTTAAAACAATGCCATGATTCTCAGTAATTTTTTTTTGCTTTGGAAAACAGTTACTTTTTATAAAAATGAATTTTTCTTGTCAATGGGCTTATTATTGGGTTGTGCTAAAATAATTTTTTAGATTCTCAGTTTTAATTTCTAATTTCCAATACAATAAGTATTGATAGATATATATGACCCCCATAAACCTAAGCCCTTTGGGATCTTTGATGATTTTAAAGAGCGCAAAGGACTCCTGAGGCCAAAAAGGTTGTGGTCTGCTGGTCTGGCGGTGTGACGACGAATGAGATGAGAGGGCAATTAAAGGATCTGTTACACCGTACACACCGTAATGTGTGTTGGCCTTGCTGCCTCCAGGTGGGACTCGAGAGCCTGGCTCGTGGGTCTGGCCCTTGATGGAGCTGTAGCACTTGGCAGGTTTGCACATAGTGTGGCAGCGCTTGACTGTTTAGCTCTTGGCAGGCTCCTCTGCCTCTATGTCCCTCTCTCTGGGGAGACCTGGGGGGTTGGGCCACTCTCAGACACCGCCTCTAGGCCCGAGGAGAGGAGAGTTGTAAAGCGAACAGCTCTGGCTACTTTTCCTGTTCTGGGCTTTGCTTCCTGGGATGTCTTAAAGCACACGCTGCTTGTATGTCTCAGTCGAAACCCTTAGCTTATTTCTCTGTTACAGCAGAGTCTTAAGTCCTCTTAGTCATCAGGCTGAGGTATCACACTAAGGTTAAGCACGTGGGTTTTGCATTAGCAGACCTGGTTTTTAATCCAGACTCTTCCATTTATCATTGTTTTGTGCTAGTTATTTAATCTCCCTGATCCTCAGTTTCTTTATTGGTCAATGGGGATGATGATATCTACCCCACAGGTTTGTTGAAGGTAATAAACGAGAAGCTATGTAAAGCATGTCACATAGTACCAGGCACATGGTAAGGTTTCAAATGGCAGCTGTTAGGATAGACTGAGGACCAGTGGGCGGAAACTATAGGCAGGAGAGTTTTGGCTTAATGAGATAATGCACATTAAAGCACTAGTATAGTGCTTGGCATCTAATAATCACTTGATAAGTGGTAGTTGCTGTTATTGATGTAATTGTTAATTATTTTAAATGTGAAGTTGAAGGTTGTATGATGTAGAACCTCCTTATGCTTAGAGCCATCCCCTGAATGAGTCTGGATGTCTTGGATTCATTTTTTCATTCATTGGCTCATTCATTCACTCAATAAACATACTGAATGCCTCAGTAGGTTTTACTCTAAGTGCTGAGGATACAAAATTGATTGAGTTTTCTGCCTTTGGAAGAATGTAAGCAAAAAATGAACAATCAGTCATGGGATGCTGTAGAGGAGAGTCGTGTATCCGGTAAGCTGGAGTTGGAGCCAGGGACTTCTGAGCAACTCCCCTGCCTGGTGACTTACAAAACTGTATTTCTGTATGACATTAGCATTGTAGAATGTCAGAGCTGATGTTCTAAAATGACATTCGGGGCTCTAGAGATCACTTAGTCTAAGAAGTTCTTTTGCACATATGGAGAAATTCAGGTCCTATTTCCCAGTGCAGATCCTGATAATGTTCTCTTTAATGTTTAAGATCCCCAGATAATTCTGATTTAGATGGAAGGAAGCAAGAAACAGAGAGGATGATAAAGAACTTTGACCAGCTTTACAGAAGGCAAATCAATCATTCAGTGAGTAGAATTTTGTTGGGCACAAAGTATCCAGTGTAGCCCTGTATACCATGAGGGAGACTATGTATGTAGCCTGGGGGCTAAGGATACCTGGTCAGACTCTCACATCTTACATTTGCTAAATATGTGACCTTTTGTCACAGATCTAGATGTGTGCAGTCTTTTTAGTTCTCTGAGGTTAAGTTTTTTCATCTGGAAAATGGAGAGATAGCAATTAGAATTATAGTCAGCTGGTAAGAAGAGAAAAGAAAATTCCCCCGCATACTGACTCGAGTAAATTAGGATTTTATTTTTCTCTCATTTAAAAGAAGTCAGAAAATAGGCAGACCAAGGCTTGCATAGCAGTTATACAATCTCACAGTGACTCAGGCTCCATCTACCTTTCTGCTTTGATGTTCTTAGTGCATGGGCATGCTTCTTTCTTCATTCTTAGTGTATGCCTTTGTGCACAGGAGGGGTGCTGCAGCTCCAACCATCGTATCCAAGTTTTGTGCAGCAATATAGAAGAAACATGGAAGGGAAAAAGGTTACTTGTTGACTGGGTCAGTCCTTTTTTAAAGAATGTTTCTCAGAAAACCTGTTCACAAACTTCTGCTCACATCTCCTTAACCAGAACTTGGCCGTGTGATCATCCCTATCTATAAGAGATGTTGAGAGAGATGATGTTTTGTCTCAGTATGCGCAGTCTCTAATAAAACTGGAGTATGCTTAGTAATGAAGAAAGGGGTAATGAATATTAAATACGTAGCTATCAGTCTTTACCATAAGAGCCAAATAATATCACCTACCCCCTTAGGTTTTGTGAGGATTAAATGAGATGATGCAAGTAAACATTTAGCTCAGTGCCTAAACATATAGAATGTTTACTCCCTGTCCTCAATAAATTTGACCTCCTGTTGGGTAGATAGATATACACATGAAATAATGATATGATAATCTACTAATATAAAATTCAGTCACTTTACAGCCCTTCTTCTCTTTCCTCCCACCACCTCAGGACTGTGTAGCAAAAGTCCTAATATCTGACCTTTGTTGAGCATGTCTCATTGATCAGATTCTTTCTTTTTGCTTTATGTGCATGGTCTCATTTGACTCTTGAGGCAACCCAGTGTGGATGGGTGCTTTGAGGTAGGGGCTGAAAACAGGCTTTTTGAAGCAAATGACTTGCCTAAGCCACATGGTTATAATGAGCTAGCTGGGATAAGAACTCAGGTCCGTAGGACTCTTACCTGGTGGCGTGCACTCGTTTTGGCTTTGCTCTGGTACCCACAGCATCCTCAGACAAGTTGTGTCCCCTCTCTGGGCCTCATTTCCTCGTCAATGAAACACATGGAAGTAGATGAGCTTGAAGGTAGTTTCTGGCTCTGACAACACGAAATTCTCCTATGAGCTGTTAAAAGATAACTAAAAAAAATAAAATCGTGATTCTCATACAGATATAAAAATGAACATGCGTTAAGGATTTTATTTAACTCATTTAAGGAGGAAACAGGTTGCGTGATATTGCAACCAGTTCAAAGGGGAATCTAAAAAAGAGGCGCACTGATAGATCAGGAATATTAAAATGAATTTCAAATGGCAAATGGAGACAAAACTAGTTTTTTCCCACAGGGTGGGGAGGCTTGTTCTCCCACTGGACAAAATTCATTTGCATGTCTATAGACAATAATTATCTTGCATTGCAGTCAGTTAGTTAACAACTTAGAGAGTTGTGAAGTAGTTCCCAAAGTCAGAATCAGGTAAGGTGAAAGGGTGAGCTATACACAATGCATAGTGTTCCACTGTAGCACAACTTTTACCTACAGAACCTTCCATAAAAGTCTTACAGTCCTGGCAGTCTGACCCTGTTTCTCACCCAGATCTTGTGTTTCTTTCTTTCTCAATCACATACTGTCGTCTCCTCCCTGCCACTTCAAGAGACGGCTGTTTCCTTTGGGTTTGACCAAGAGTTTGCTGCTTCCAGAAAATCTTCACTGACTGATGCTAATCTCTTTAATTGGATGCAGGAAACCAGTCGGAGGGCGGGGGCAGAGAGAACCCTATGAAGTGACAGAGCTGGGAGACCTCCTATCAGGAAGCTTCTCTAGCCAGTCTGTTTCCAGGGCTTGGCTGTCACGGCGGCTCGATCACCAACTGGTTCAGTGGCCTCAGGCAAGTCACTTGACTTGGAATCCATCTGGAATATTCCAGAACTCCCCACATAGACTGAAAGGTTCTTGAGAGCTGGGGAGAGTTTTTTCCTCCCTCTCTCTCTCTCTCTTTCAGGGCCATTTGGGAGGCCACATGATAGATTAAAGCATCCTGGGTTTTGTGTTAAGGTTCGGTTTCTATGCTGTGTCTGGCACCAGCTGTGTGACTGTGAGCAAGTCCTCTAACCTTAGTTTGCTTATCTGTAAAATGGCAACAACCATTCATGTCGGTGATAGGCTGAAAATTACACACCCCCCTCCAGAAAAAGAAATCTACATCAAATCTCTGAAACCCATGAAAAAAGGGCTTTGCAGATGTAATTAAGTTAAGGATCTTGAGATGAGGACATTATTTTGGATTATGCCGATGGGCTTCAAACGCTGTCAAAGGTGTCCTTGTGAGGCAGAGGCAGGGGAGGTGTGATACACAGGGAAGGCAATGTGAGGACAGCCAGGGACCCGGGTGGTGCAGCCACAGCCCCGCACCAGAAAGGACAAGAAACAGATTCTTCCCTCGTGCCCCCAAAGGGAAAACAGCCCTGCTGGATTTCAGGCTTCTGGCCTCCAGAACTGTGAGGCAATAAATTTCTGTTGTTTGAAGGCATCAAGTTTGTGGTAATGTGTTCCAGCAGCCTCAGGAAGCTAATGTAATGTCCGCCTGGCCTCATAGGGTTGCTGTGAAGTTAAAAGGAGAAAGAATGCAACAGTCAAACACATGCTAGGGGTTCCATGTAAATAAATAGTTGGCAAGTAACAGGTATGTATTATTCATATGTTGCACATTCATATAAGCAAGAGTATATGCACTTTGATAAGCAAGAGTAAAAAATTGCATGCAAAAATAAATGGAATATCTTTTTAAGGAAAAATAATACTCGGAACAAACATTGCCCCTTGTCCTCATTTTAGGTATTAAGCTCCTGTTGTCGGTGGGAAGGACTGAGGCCAGGGTCTCTCCCGTGCAGCCGCCCTGCCTCTGCAGTAATGGGATAGGCTGTCTGAGGACGTATCCGTGCAGCCCAGGCACCATTTGCTAAATTGAAATAGTGTTGTTACTGAGAGGAGTGACAGCGAGAACAAGCGGCTATTGTTTTGTGGGTCCCATCTCAGGGTGAACATTCCTGGCGCAGCAGAGAGACAGTTGGAGTGGGATGCCTGTGCCGTGCCAGGGCTCGGCACGGCCGACGGCAGCAGCTGCAGTGCAGCACGACGGGACCGAAATGCAACCCTGGGGTGGCGCCTGCCGGTGCTGACTGCATTCCAGAGGTGCGGATGCCAGTCCGAGGCGGGCGCAGTGCCAGGGGCAGGTGGAGGGGCTCAGGCTTGCCAGTACAGAGTGTATCCACCCTCCCCTCCCAGCACACACACGATGTCCGACCGAGGTGCTGGGTAAAGGACACTTCAGATGTGCCCTGATGGACCTATCCGGGCTCATCTTGCACTCTTATTCTCAGCGCTTGAGCCAAGCTGCTTGACTGGAGCACCTCTTCTCTGTCCCTGAGACCAGTTGTATATTCCATTTTCTCTCCCCAGCATGTTTCCACCTGTACGCTCTGGTAACTCAAAATTACCACACCGATATTCTAGCCTTTAATTAATCAAATTCTTTAAGTCCAGAAGAGGTGCATGCTGGGGCTACAGGGTGAACAAAACAGGCATGGCCTCAGCCTCCATGGAGAATGCTGACAGGTAGACAGTCTTTACCGTCACACAAGAAGCCATGTAATTACAAACTAGGGTACACTATGGAGGGAAACACAGGATGCTAAAAGAGACTAAAATGATTTTTTAGACTGGGGGAATGGAAAGCCCTCTCCGAGGTAGGGACTTTCATTTGAAGGTCTGATGGATGAGTGTAAATTTCCCTGGTGTACAATTTGGGTATGGCGATTGCGGGTGGGGAGGCTCCAAGAAGAATGAACAACAAGGACAAGAGCGACCTGCGTTTGAGGGGCTTGAAAGGAGGTGATATGGCTTCTATGAAGCCAGTGAGCAGACTCAAGGTGGGAGAGTTGGGCAGAGGCCTGATTGTACCAATGCCATCTTAAGCATCTTTGTCTTAATTTAAAATGTGAAGGACTCTACAGAGGGATTTTAAGAAGGAGAATGATACAATCTGATATTTTGTCTGCGGGGTGGAGAATGGGTTGGAGAGGGCCTGAGTGGAAGCTGAGAAAGTTAGGAGGCTGTTCTGCAAGAGAAAGACCCTAGTGACCACTGAGTCCGACTTTTTCCCTTACAGATGGACTTGAATTGATGGCCCAAATAAATTCCCCCAGTGGGTTGGTGAAAGAGCCAGGACTTGAACCCCAGCTTGATAATTTCTAGGTAAATATACTTGCCGTTGCACCATTCTACAACGGAGTAAATGTGTTTCTATTTATAGGAACAATAATAATTGGTGTCTTATACTTCAGTGAGAACTGAAGACATTTTGTGATCTTATAATAAGTATTTCATGTAGAATGATAAAGGAAAGTTTAACAACTAGCTTTCTTATTAACTCATAACCTTATGTAGGTGACCACTGTAGGTAGGTTCACCATTGTGTTTAAGGCAGGATCATGTGGTTGTTATGAGACTTAGGGCTGCAGAACAAGAAAGACATGGGTTCAAATCCTAGGTCATGGCTGATTCAGCTCTGCCACCTTCAGCAAGTTACTTTGCCCTTCTGAGTCTTAGTTTCTCCAACTGAGAATGGGCATAAGATGGTACTTCATATCATGTTTTTGTTTTATTAAAAGCAAATACGTGTCTTAGCATACAGCAAGTACACAATAAATGTTGCTTATCAGGGAGAGTGTGGTGACGATGATAATGTTGTTCCACTTAAAGAGGATATCCTTGAGGGGACAGGAAATTTTGAAACACAAGTCCTTTCAGAAAACACTTATTTATATGTACTTTTAATTAATTCATTCAATAAAATTTATGGAGTGTCTATTAGGTACAAGGATCTTTCCTAGGCATGATTCAAGACCACAAGGTGTTTACAAAGGAGGACAAGACAAGTCTACAAATAATTCTAATATCATGTAGCAATAATGTTTCCTCGGAAAGATGTTAAATGAAATGGGGTTTCAGTGACAGAGTTGTACCATGCAACAGGGAGAATTCTGAAAGTCTCATGGAGAAGGTAGTTCCCGAAGTGTGGTTTGGAAGATGGGTAGGATTTTGTATTTTGGAGATGATGTAGTTACCACTCTGGATATTTCCTTGTGCTGTAAGAGTTATACCTGATCTCTTTAGAAAATTCAGAAAAAAATTAGTAAGCAGATGGAAGGAAATCAAAATCTCTTGTGATCTTACCAGGGAGATAATTAGGTTGCATAATTTTAAAATATTTTCCTATGCAAGTATATATATATATATATATATATACATATATATATATGAGATTATACAAGTGAATTTTACTATTCTATAACAATTTTAAAAGTTGAAAACATATTTTAAAGTATTTTTTCATCCCATCAAATGGTTTTAGACTTTTTAGTGGTTGCATGGTATTTAACTCTTGTAGACACCATGTTTACATGTGTCATGTTTAACCAAGCCTCTAAAGTTGGACATCTAAGATATTTCTAGGTTGTTTTTTGTTTCTGTTTTGCCTGTTACAAACAGTACTGCAATAAACATAGCTAAATAATGCGATCACACAAGATTATTTCCTTAGGCAAATTTCTTAGTAGTGGAATTTCTGAGCTAAAGGGGCATGGACTTTTTAAAAAGAATTTTCTAAGTTCTGGAAATGGCTAGTGGGTGTGCAATTTTAAAAAGCATTTTATTTGGACTGGAATGAGTAGACTTTTTTTTCCTGTTCAAAGTTTTAATAACCTCGAAATATTACCTTAGTAATAATTCCTTATCCCTTGGAGATTTGTATATCACCTTACAATTTTGAAAGCTTTTTTGCATATTTTCACTCATTAGTTTGATTCTCACAATAACTCTGGATGTAGGCAGGTAGACGTTATTATTCCCCATTTTTCAGACGAGGAAAACAAGTCTCAGAGAGTGAAGTAACGTGCTCAGGGTAACACAGCCAGTCAGCGGCAGAGCCAGGACTGGAACCCGGCCTGCTGGCACGGAGCCCAGCTGTCCTTGTGCGTTATGTGATTCCATGCTGCCTGTCCGCCGCCTCTCCGGCACTCTGATGACTTTATCACTGCTCAGAATTAGCATGATAGGGATTACTAGACCCACGATATTCACTAGACCTGTTTTTCCAAGTTTTATACCACTTCCCCCTAACATGTCATTTTAGAAAAACTGCAACCATGGGACATTTTTTCTGTACTAGTTTCTCAGGTTATGGATCGGTGGGCTTTTACCAGGCAGTGGGGAAGGGGAGACAGTATTTCAAGTAGTAGGAATAAAGGTGTGTAGGCTGAAATTAAAATAAAGGCTTCAAACTGGCCACTGTCAGGCTGGCTTTGGCCCAAAGAACTATGTTGTTCAGCCAATAGTATGTTTAAAAAATTGTGAACAAGTTACCTACGTCTGATTATCAGGATATTTTACATAGATATCTGCACTGATGGGTTCTTTTCATTCAGGAGCTCTGGCAGCTGTAAGCTGCCTTCACGCTGAGCCATGATTGACTGAAGGTGGGCACCTTCTACCCGCCTTTAGATCAGGAAGAAATATTCCACTTTGCCATCAGCCTCATGAGTCCCTGTTGTTTTTCTGAGGGTCAGTAGTTGTTGAAAACATTCCTGACATATTGTTTTACCTGCACCTAGCTGGTTTCATGCCATCACTTTCCTGGCTGGGCCATTTAGGCATCTGAGTGTACAACCTTTTGCCTTTAAGTATGTGCATGGAACAGTTGTCCATTTTTGTTGGAGCCCAGAGCATATGCAGAAGAGACGTGGGAAAGAAAACTGGAAAGGCATTTGAATTTAATTTTGTAGACACGAGGAAGCCACTGAGGGACCTCATACTCTTAACTAACATTTTAGTGCCCTGTCCTGGAGCAGCTGGCTCCTGTTCATTTCAGCATTCTCTCCTTTTGCTGTGTTTTCCCTTTGTCATCCCTGCTCCCAATGGGGAGTGTTTTCAAAAGGCTAGGCAGCTGTTTATGTCTCATCTTTAATGAAGGCGTTGTGATTCTTCCCTCCCTCTGAGGCCATCTTGTAAATTGCTCTCTCGTTGTGAGAAGAGAACGTTCGCTTCCCAGGCTCTGGGTACCTTGGTGGAGACTGGGGCAAGCAGACCCGGAAGGCTTCGCTACGCTGGAGTCTGGTGGACGCAACAGGACTTGGGAAGGAGAAGGAAGGGTTTTCTTAGCTGTGGTCAGATGGTTCCCGGTTGCAGTGGATTTATGCGGTAATTTGCTTGTGGGAAGCCTTTGCTTGTTTCTGGATGAGGTCTTTGGACGTAGCCTGGATGTGGTAGAGAAGGGTGCTGGTAAGGAACTCCGAAGGCTGGGTTCTAACCCTAGCTCTGTTGCTCATGAGCTCTGTGATGCTATACACCTTCACCTTGCTGAGCCCTCCTTTCCGTATCTGTAAGATGAGACCAACCTCTACCCTGGTCATATCACAGGGCCAGTTTGCAGATTGAGTGGGAGAATATACAAGAAAAGTGCCAAGTGCTACACAAATGCTAGTACAGTTACCAGGAAGGGGAGAGAATTGTTTCCATGGGAGGACATGGGTCTTCCTGGCCAACCACCTTTGTAGAGTGATGAGAGTATGAACTCAACTCTAAGTGGAGTAGATACTTCAAAGTGCTGAGATAATTCGAGCAGATGATTGATTTCAAGGGGCCGAGAAAACCCCATAGGACAGTATATCCTTGCCAGCACACTTACACCTACTTAAAATCCCACTACTGAACTTTTTCTGAACACAATGGTGGTCCTGGTTAAAATGTAAACCTGTAACAAAGTGCCTGAAAGGACTGGGCTCTGGCCAATGGCTTTACTTTTGGATCACACTCTTTCTAGCTTTGTGCTATATAGGCCCTTGTTTTCTGATTTATAAATCAAGGATCTTTGCTGTAGTGTCTACGTTATAAATTTGTTGTGAGAATTAAATAAGGTGGTGCATTGCAGGTAAAGCCCTTAGCAACGTGCACGGCCTATTGTAGGTGTTGAGTGAAACCAGGTATCCTAAGTGGGTCTCAGCTGCTGTGGCTGAGTGGGGAAGGAGCGTGCAGAGAGCAGCCTTCCGGAAGCAGCAGCCCCGGCCCGGGAGAGGGCACGAATGGAGGAGGCCCTGCAGTGTGAGAACGGGGGCAGCTCTGGCAGATGGATGGTGGGGAATGCAAATGTCCCCATGTCCATGGTGTTGTCCTGCAAACCTTGTCAAGGTGACAGATCGTTGCAGTCTCCCCCTCTTCCTCCCCTCTCAGCAGGTGGTGGGACTGACCCTTAGAGGTGAGGAGGAGGAGGAAGGTAATTGGGTTCCATCTCTGGGCGGGCAGCATCCTCCGGGGAGCCCGTGACGCACTCACTCCTCAGCAGCTTGGTGCAGAGCCCGCACGGGAGGCAGGCTGGGCGGCGACTCGTGGCCAGCTGGTTGTGGGTTATGGCAGGTGTGGGTGTTTTATGGCTGTGGCGGTGGCGCAGGCTTGCTAGTGGCTGTTTGCGGAAAGCATTATTATCACTTGCCTTTTCATTACTCGCATCGCGGCATTCTCTCTGCAGAACTCGTCCCTTTGCCCACGGTCTCCCTCCCTCCCTTCTTTCTTGGTCCATCAGAAACACACAGACAGTGCGTAGAAGCACAGAAACTACCCGAATCACATCAAACACACAGTGCACATCTGTGCACACGTGTAACCCTCGTGGCCCACGTTCTCCTAGCTCCTGAGAGCCTCTACGCACAGAGGATGGGATCAGGCCCTGGTGGGCCATGAAGAAGGCCAGGCTCTACTCAGCCTCCCCATCCTTTGGTCTCATCCCTCTTCCTTTCTTCCAAAGATCTGTTAAAGATGCAGACGCAGAAATTCACAGTCGCTGTTGCTGTGAATCAAGACATCAATCCGCACGCACTGAGTCTGCATCTACAAAACAAAGCCAAGCGTGCCCATCGCCAGGAGCAGTGTGGGTTCACGGTATGATCCAAGACGTGGAACCACACAGAGTGGGGGTAGGGTGTGCTAGAAAGAGTCCTGGTCCTCCTGCTGCCACTTCCTCAGCTCTGTGACCTTGTCTCTGTCTCTTCCCCTTCGTGGGTTTTCGCTTGTGTATTGAAGCCGTGAAGACCTCATTCCGGGTGAGCTCCGTGTTCCCGTCCAGCCCCAGCATTCCGTGATTCTGTCGTGTCTGTCATCCCGGCTTTCCCACAGCCCTCCACTCTCTCTTTAGAATGCAGCATTGTGGCTACGAGCCCATATCGCCGCGCCTTTCACCTGCACCTGCTAATGCAATGTCTCCAGCTCCCGGCAAGGCCCTTTAAGCTATTTCAGGGGGTCCCCAGGGAGAGTCCCATATGTGCTAACAAATAAATCTGGTCAGCTATTGCCTGGCATCTGCCATTTCTCCCTCCTCCGCGCCCTCTGTGCTGCTTGGAGCCAGCGCCCTGCTGCGTTAGTGAGCTGGCCGACGCCGCTGCTTCACCAGCTCCTCCGTGCCCAGAGGGAAGCCACCTCCTGCCAGGCCCTGAGAGTCCCCTAGACCCCCTTGGCTGCTGAGGAGGGAGCTCTGTGGTGTCACTGCCACCCTCCTCCACGCCCCGTCAGACCCCAAGGCCACTATGGGAACTCAGTTTCCACTTACACTAGTCCTTGCCTTTTCTGCTGGTGTGGAGAATGCGCTAGGCTCCAAAGGGCCAGTCTTGTGTGAGGCTCTGGGACACAGTGGGAGAGAGTACACCTGTTGTTCTTTAGCTGTCTGCCGGAACATGCACTGCTTTGCCTCTCAACGGCTTATGGGATTTTCAGTGAGAGTCTTTTTCTATGTTGGGTTTACTCTCTAGACAGGAGAAGCTGGGCTGAAGAAAAATTGGAGTGTGAGATGCTGCTCTGAACTGAGAATTACTCTTCCTTCTAATAATAAAGGATTCAGTGAGGGAAGAACATAGAATTTGGAAAGTTGCTATATAGAATTTACTTAGGGGATACAAGAATGTCTACACTGCATTCCGATCCACATCCTTTAACCCTCATTGCTCCCAAGGGAGTTATGATTATAGGGGTCTGTGCTAAATGGAAAACAGGCACCATTTTACTCCAATGCAGACAGGAGCAAACTGAGTTAGAGTACACAGCGTGAACCTGAGATCTAAAGGGAACTTTTTTCTTCCTCCTGTTCCAAACCTGAATCTTGAGATCTGACTATCTTTCCTGGGCCAGGAAAGTGAGGTGATAGACCTCATCCTGAGCACCTAGTCTAGTGTCCGGCATGTAGGAGATGCATAATCAGTACACATTGGTTGGTTGAGTGATAGACTAAATATACGAAAAGAGAAAGAGACGGAGATGGAGAGAGCTGTGCTCAGGGCAGGCTGCATCCGCTGTGTTGTTAGACTGGTGAGAACCACTGGTTCTTTTCTCTTAGACAGTGCCTGATTCCAATTTTTGTCTTTAAAATTGACTGTTTTTTCAGTATATACACACTTTTTATGTTCCTTCTTCCCCGATGGTACCAGTGGGAATGCACACTCTTGGCTTCACCTGGAAATGTGTATAAAAGTAAGCCCAAGATTAAGAGCCGAGCTAATGATTTTAGTAAATGACATCACCTACACACAAATCCTGTCAGCTTGGGTTGTACAGCTAAAGCCTCTATGTCTTCTAAACTTAGGGATTAAGTGCATGAAAGCCGCAGGAAGACAGAATCCCATTTGAACATAAAAAAGTAAATTTTAAGATGAGGCAGTTGGTCTTTGGGATAGTGAGTTACCCTTTAGTGGAAGTCAGGCTGGATGGCTCCTTGGTGGGAATGTTATATGGGAGATTAAAGCACCAAAAGGGAATTAAACTAGCCCCCAAATACTTTCTAAATGTAGAAGTCTGTGCTTCTTTGTGTGGGATATACATTATTTTTACACAAGTGTATAAGGAGACATCATGCAACTCATGGAATAGACTTCCCCCCTAAGATTGATACAGGGATGGGAAGGGTGAAGAAACCCTCATGGCCAGCAAGCCATCTAATGTCATCACTCATACTCTGAAAAATGGGGTTAAGATATTTTAGACCATTGTATCTAGCTCACAATCCCAGTTCAACTGTACTTTTCTTTTTCATGTCAACTGTCCATGGAGACCCTCTTTCTCTCTTAACAACCCTTCATTGATGACTTTATCATTGTTAAGATCAACTTTCTTCACACTGCACTATAAGGTTCACAATAGCAGAGACTGTGTCTGTCTTAGACATGGGTGCATCCTGAGCACCTAGCATAGTACCTGGCATGCAGCAGATAGATAATGAGTATGTGTTGGTTCAATGAATACTAAACCTCTCCATGTAAGGCACAGTGTGCTGAATATCATGAATTTAAGGACAGAATGGACTTACATTCCACTTATATGGACTTCTGTCTCATATATCCTTTCCCAATGAAATCATTCACTAAATTACTTAGTATTTGCTTTCTCGGTATCTTGTGATTTAATCTCTTATTCTGAATTTAATTCAGGCCTTTAATCCTTTGATTTCAATCAGGTAGGAGCTTCCCAAGGGGTCCTTATTTTAAATTGCACTGCATTCCTCTCATTCACTCTCCAGTAACCATAGAATGATGCATCTAATATTCAAATATGATTATGCCTTTTTCCACCTGTCTGTTTTCAACCCCTCCCCCCAAGTAGCTTTATCAGAATACAATTTGAATTGCTTATTTGGTAGGCAAGTTCCTCCATGATTAGTCTCTGGACATCTTTGTCCTCAGAGCTTTCTTACACATCAGGTATTCCAACCATTCCATATGTTTACCCATTGCCTACTCTTTCCCTGGAATGCCTGTTCACTCTTTTTGCTATCCTAAGCTCCTGCTACCATCTCTAATTGAAATCCTTCTATGTTTGTACCCCACTCAGTTACACACTGATCAAGGCACACAACACACTGTAGTTGCTGATTTACTTATTGGTCTCCCCAGTCTCTCATTAGGAGAAGAGGCAATGCTTACTTGATTTCTATAATGTTATAATATTATTAATAAGTATATTACATTTATAATATTATAAATTTATAATATTATAAATTATAAATATTATAAATTTATAATATTATAAATGTAATATATCAGATATGTTAGAATATTTACATTCCATATTTCTAATATATTTCTAATATTATGTATATTAGAATAATTATAATAATAAAGAGAGGAGTCCTAGATTTAGAATTATATACTTGGGATTCCTTTCTAGCCAACAGGTAACTAGCGATCTATCTTTGGGTAGCTCACTGAATTTATTTTAGCCTCTGTCTTAGTCAGTTTGTGTTGCTATAATAGAATACCCAAGACTGGGTAATTTATTAAAAAACAGAAATTTATTTTCATATGGTTCTGCAGTCTGAAAAGTCTAAGATGAAGGCACCAGAAAATTCAGTTATCTGATGAGGGCCTGGTTTCTGCTTCCAAGATGTCACCTTGAACACTGTATCCTCTGGGGAGGAAAACCTCCGTGTCCTCACATGGCAAAAGTTAGAAGGGCAGGGACCAAACTCCCTCTGTCAAGTCCTTTTATTTTTTAATCTTTTCAAGCCCCAAATCAAATGTATTTTTAAATAAATGAAACATATACAAAATATTAGTTTCAATGTTAAACAATAAAGTAATGTAATTAATCCTGCACCTTAGGCCATCTCTTTGTCAAGAGCATAGTTCTTTACTCCATCAAGCCCTTTTATACAGGCATTAATGGAGAGCTCTGTCTCCCAGTACTGTTATGCTGGGGATTATATTTCCAGCACTTGAATTTTGGGGGATGCATTCAGATCATAGCATTCCACACTTTAACCCCAAATTCATATCCTTCTTACATGCAAAATATATTCATTCCATCCCAATAGCCCCGCAAAGTCTTAACTTGTTCCAGCATCAACTTTAAAGTCCAAAATCTCATCTGAATCAGATATAGGTAAGACTGAAGGCACAATTCATCCTGAGGCAAATTTCCCTCCAGCTGTGAGCCTGTCAAAACAAACAAGTTATATGTTTCCAAGAAAAAAGAGGCAACAGTCCCCAAGTAAGTCCAAAACTCAATATGGCAAACAACATTAAATCTTAAGCTAGAGAATAATCTTCTTTGGCTCCACATCCCACCTCCTGGACATACTAGAGTTGGGGATGGGTCCCCCAAACCTTGGGCAGCTCTGTACCCAGAGATTTGCTGGGCATAGCCCAAACTTTAGCTTTTATGCATTGAAATTGCAAGCCTGCAGCTTTCCCAGGCTGGCGCTGCATAGCAGTGGCTCTACAGTTCTGGGCACTCAGAGATGGCCCTGCCCGCATGGCTCCACTAAGCATTGACCTAGCTTGGGGGCTCTCTGTGGTGGCTTCACTACTGTAGCAGGTCTCTGCCTGGGCCCTGAGGCTCTTCAATGCATCCTTTGAAATCCAGGTGGAGGAAGCCATGCCTCCACAGCTCTTGCACTCTGCTTGCCTGCAGAGTTAGACCACGTGATGCCAGCAAGTCTCACCACTATGCCCTTTGGAGCAGCAGCCTGAGCTGCCCCTGGGCCCTCTTGAGCCACAGCTGGGTGACCAAAGAGTGTTGCACAAGCATGCAGGGAAAACAGACCCAATGTGGCCCTGGACAGTGAGCTTCCAAGTCCCACAGGTGCCCTGGGCCCCTTCCCCCAAACTTTCTGCCCACAAGGTCCAGCATTCTGGATCTGTGATTGGCATGGCAGCCTTAAAGATCTCAAAATGCCTTTGGGGTCATTCTCTCATTGTCTTGATCAATAATCCCTGGCTTCCTTCTAGCTATGTTAATCTCATCAAATAGTCACTTGGCCCTGCCCTTGGTTTTTTTCCCTTGGTATGTTATTTTATTCTTTACATGGCCAGACTGAGAATTTTCCAAATCCATTCTGCTTCCCTTTTGATTATAAATTCCATTTTAAAATGGTTTCTCTCACATTTTACTATAAGCAGCTAAGAGAAGCCACACAGTACCATGAATGCTTTGCTGCTGAGAGATTTCTTCAGCCAAATACCCTAATTAATTGCTCTTGAATCCTGCCTTCCACAATGTCCCAGGACAGGCATATAATTCAGGCAAGTTCTTTGCCACTTTATAACAAGGATGGCCTTTCCTCCAGTTTCTAATACCTTGTTTTTCATTTCCCTTTGAGATCTCATCAGAATAGCCTTAACTGTCAAGGTCACTTAAGTGTGACCTCTGAGAAAATTCAGATTTTCCCTACAGCTCCTTTCTTTTTCTAAGCCCTCTCCAGAATCACCCTCAATGCTCCATTCATGGCAAGAGGGGCCCTTTTCAGCATTCACTTTAAAACTGTTCTGGCCTTTACCCATTGCAAAGCTGCCTCCACATTTTCAGGTATCTGTTATAGCAACACCCCATTGCTAGCGGACCAATTTCTGTCTTAGTCCATTTGTGTTGCTACAATGGAACAAATGAGACTGGGTAATTTAGAAAGAACAGAAATTTATTTTCTGACAGCTCTAGAGACTGTAAATTTCAAGATAAAGGTTTGGGCAGGTTTGATTATCTGATGAGGATTCAGTCTCTGCTTCCAAGATGGTGCTTTGAATGCTGCGTTCTCACATGGCGGAAGGCAGAAGGGCAAAAAGGGGTCAATCTCCCTTCGTCAAGCACTTTTATAATGGCATTAATTTACTCATGAAGGCAGAGCTCTCATGATCTTAACGCTTCCCAAAAGGGCCCCGCCTCACCACACTATAGAAACATTGGGATTAAGTTTCTAACACATAAATTTTGGGGCACATAAAAAGACCATAGCAGCCTCACTTTCCTCCTATATAATATGGGGCTGATCCAAAGTACCTTATGAGTCCCAAAGGGCAGATTAAGGAAGGTCACATGAAAATCAGGGCTATGAAAGTGCTATGGATATGGAAGGGATTATTATCATTTTTTTATATTTTGAAGGTTATCTAAATCTTCTGTATAGGATAAAAGAGTTGTGAACAAAGATATCACCTCTATGTTCATGTTTTCTATATCTTGGTGTACTATTCAAAGCTACATCTGTGATGTTAGTGCTCTAGAATTAAATGAATAATCAGGCTAAGTATATTGTCACATAACGATGTGTGATGTTATGCTGTTATTCTTCAGCAACCACGACAGAGAAAGAGGCAATAGTATAAATTGGTTCATTAATTCCATTTTCTTGAGAAACTATATGGAATCAAATGCTGTATGAAGTGCCATGAGGGATTGGCAACTATATCCTAGAGGGAAACATGTTTGTTACAAAGGTCAGGCTCTAAAATGTAATAAAGCATTTTGCTTCATAAGTAAAGCTACTGGGCTCTCATTCATATGTTATTTCTTTTGATTCTAACCTATAAATTAACCCATAAATGGTGTAACATTAAATATGGAGATGTGTCATTGGGGCAGTGGCTTTCCAAAGGGCCCTAAAACCTTGTTCCAGAGGGATATGGAGAAGAAATGGACATAAATTATGCCTTCAAGAAGGTTTTTGTTTAGGAAGGAGCTAATACATGTAACTTTCTATTTTGCATTGTGGATATTTATACATAAGCCATAAAAGAGGTGTAGATCAAAGCTAGAGGAGGGATCCTGGGAGGACTTCAGGGAGAAGATAATGTTGTTCTTAAGTGATGGGCATGATGTGGGCCTATCGGGTGGGCAGTGGGGAAGGAACCCCCACAAATGGCATGAACTCTACTTGTAGGATTTCAGGAGTAGATTGGATTTGCCCAAGTAAATGTAGAGAAGCATATGAAGAAAAAAATAGGAATGGTAAGTACAATCTCTTAGCCTTAGATTTGGGTAAAATAGATGCAATAGAGGATGTGATCTCATAATTCTCAGTTGTTGAAATTTTCCTTATTAAGGGAATGAGAGATTGGGTACTGCCTGAGAGGTGATCTCAATATTTGCTCTCCAACTTTTGCTGGTGTCCACTCCGAACACTTTTTATTTAACCTGACATTCAATTTCATAACCCCTATTGTAGGACTGTGGGGTGAATTTAATAACACTTACCTTACCTCTCAGGGGTGTCATAGAATATAAATGAATACATCCTAGGCAAAGCATTAATTGGGTTCTTCGGGTAAAGGTGCTCAGTAAGTAAAAATGCTAATGCTGTTGTGCGTTTCCACCCTTCTCTTTCATCCTGGGAAGCAGAAATGATGCTTATACAGCCATGCAAAACCATCTTCTTTAGCACTCTAACCTTATGGGAGGATAAAAATATGCACAGCAGTAACAATTAAGCTGGGATTGGAGCATCGAGAGGGAGGGCCTGACCACTGGATGGTTCCCTGGGGTAGGCAACTTGTAAACCCTACTTTAATCTTTGCCAGCAGAAGAAATGATCCCCTAAAAGAACATTCTTAAAAGGCAGAAAAGTGTTCTTGCAGATTGACAACATCATGGACCAGAGTATAGTATTAATTTTGTTTGTTTCTTGGTGGTTACAATAAAGCAAAGGAGTCACAGCCTTCTTTTCCATTTGACACCTATGTGGCCCTGCTAAAGCCTGCCTACCTGGGTATTTTCAGATGGAAGCCCTCTAGTCCTGTGTGGAGATAGGAAACTCTCATTCTTATCAGGGAAGACTACTAAGAAAGAGTTCTCTGTGGGCTTTTGCATTTCTGCCCATCTTTTGAGTAAGAGACATTGACAGCCTTGTTTAGGACTATTTTTAAAAGGATAATTTGTACAGCAAATAGCCCCGGAAGATAAAGATTATGTCCCTCTCTGTGGTATAGGGCAGATTTCTTTCCTGACCAGGATAACAAAGATAACATCTCACTCTATGGCAAAGATTGGGCAGGTTCACTAGTATCCCCATGACAATTTGGAGCTTTCCTAACTCTAGGGTTCCTCAGCTATATAACACACACATTGTGTGTGCTGTATCCACCTGGAACAATCTCTGTATTGCCCCATAAAACTTGCAAGGCCAGGGAAACGTGTAACTCATGCTGACTGCCGTGGCTTGAGAATAAAGTCCTTTGTCTCTGAGCCAGGAGGCTCATGCCTTCTTTTAGCATGTGCGGAATTGTAGCAGACTAAATTATTAGCTTACAAGATCTCAGACCCTTCCTTGTTCTTTTTTTTCCTTTTTTTTTGTTTAATTTTAGCATGTTATGGGGGTACAAATGTTTAGGTTACATATATTGCCTTTGCCCCACTCGAGCCAGAGCTTTGAGCGTGTCCATCCCCCAGACGGTGCACACCGCACCCATTAGGTGTGAATACACCCCTCCCCTCCCTTCCTCATTCTTGATGTGGACTTCCCACCTATTTCCTATCCAGATAAAGAATTGAACATGCTCTAACATCTATTTGCCTTACTTTTTTTCTCCCAACCCCATGGAAGCTGTGCACTGCCTTAAATCAGCGCCTTGTTATAGCACACGGGGAGAGGTAATGCAGTTGCCTCCTGACTGCTTTATTGCCCTGAGTCTCTCCTCACCCTGCGTTTATATCCTACGCAGTTGCCAGACTCGGTCCCTGAAGCACAGCCTTGATCACGCCACTGCCTTACTCCAGAGTATCTAATGGCTCCCCAGTGCCAGAATGAATTATAACCTCCGGGTGAAATAAATGCTTTCTCTGGTCAGACCTCAACGTCTGTCTCCAATTCTCAACTTTTGCTCTTCCTTTTTTTTTTTTTTTTTGCACTCCATTCTCCAACCAAGCCCAGCCACCCGCGTTCCCAAAACACAGTCTGCCATTTCCTGCTTCATATCTTTGGTCGTGTTGCTGCTTTTGCCAGGAATACTCATCTCACTCTTTATGTCTGCCCCTGAAATTCTATCACCTTTTCACCCATGCTTCTTCAAGATGCCTTCTCATTTTCTACCCCGACAAAAACTAGAATTTTCTCATGGCACTTTTCTCATTAATTTCGGGCAATCATCACTATTATTTGCCTTACCTTCAATTGAGAGCAAAGATCACGTTGTGTTCTTCTTTGTATCACTTGATTTATTGAGTGTCTTTAAAATAGACACTCAATAGATGTTGGCTGAGTTATACCTTGATTGGGTAGATGACTCTACTGGAGTTCAGAGAGGCAAAGAGGTTTATTCAAGGCTGCACAGCGGGGTGAGAGGATGAGTGGACTAGAATCTCAGGCTTCTTGTTTTAAGCTAAGGATGGGCTGGTTCGCTTCTTGGGAAATGTGATTTTGGCATTCTGTGCCTTAAGGAGTTGGCAACTATATCCTAGAGGGGAACATGTTTGTTACAAAGGTCAGGCTCTAAAATGTAATAAAGCATTTTGCTTCATAAGTAAAGCTACTGGGCTCTCATTCATATGTTATTTATTTTGATTCTAACCTATAAATTAACCCATAAATGGTGTAACATTAAATATGGAGATGTGTCATTGGGGCAGTGGCTTTCCAAAGGGCCCTAAAACCTTGTTCCAGAGGTGGTTGCTTCAGTCTTGCTCATGGCTGGTAGCCAGACTCTTGGGGAAGTCGAGTCCTTACCCTGCCCTACTTGCCTCTAGGAGAACTGAAAATCCTGCCCCGTGGCAAATCTGCTGACTCCCTTGGGCTGTTCTTAAGAAGGGGAAGAAAGGTGATTTCACTGTGTTGTTCTGCAGAGAGACAGAAGCATGACCCTCCCTCAGGCTGTGTCTTCCCTGGAGGATGGAGACTGCTTGGCTCATGGAGAGCCTGTCACTGCTGGTGTCCCTGCTGAAATGGCGAACAGATATTTCTCCCCAAGTGTGACATTCCTGACCATCAGCATGTTTTGCAGTTGATTAAACAGTGAGCCTCTTATGGTAACTCTCATTGAATTGTTCTTCACAGGCCGATTACAGACTGTTAGAGCAGCAAGAAACCTCTGGGCTTGTCTAGTCCAATCCCCAACCTTTACTGATAGGGAAACTGAGGGCCAGAGAGGTCTCTTAACTCTCATACCTTCTCCTCTCCCATTAAGGCCATGGTCTTCAAGGTGACCTTGAAAAGAGATGGCAGTGTTGACTACAGCAGTCATGGGTAGAGAAACACTACAGAAATAGTCCTAGACTCCAAGGGGAATGTGTCGCGGGTGAACATAACCCTTGCTCGGAGAAACTGACTGCATTCCCAGAAGAGCAAAGACAAAGAAACAGACCTTAAAACAAAAGTAATTCACAGAACTCATAACCTAGGTAGGGTAGTATTTTTTTTAAAGAATGAACTAAGAAGCACTTTTTGCTCTCCACACAAAAAGCTGGAAAGGAGTGACAAGGCAAACTTATAAAAATTTAAGCACTACTCTGTGCAGTATTAGGCTTATTAGGGCGAGTCTGGGGGAGTTTTTGCTCATGCCTTGAATCACAATGGGTGCAGTGGAATCTCTGTCATTAAAATTTGAAGGTAGATAAACAGTAAATATTTCCAGGGATAATTACTTAGTGCTGGGCAAACCTCAAAGTGTTGGAAGTTCCAGCTCCTGCTGGATCAGTGCCATAGAGCCGGGGGTATTTATCTAAAGCTTATCTGAATCATCTGAGCAGCAGAGGTAGGTGCAATTTGGCAGGCGATCTTCACTTGGTTATGTTTGAGAGGTTTAATAATAACAGTTAAAAAAAATCGCTTCCCTAAGGAGACATTTATTATTCCTACAATGTCACCGGCAGAATCATTCCCCCCAGTCCCTTTGCCCTGCCTCTTCCACCCCATCAGTCCTCATTTACAGATTCCAACGAAACCAGCAAAGCCTGGTTTGCCAGATGAAGATCTTCCCTGGAATATGTTTTCTGGAAAACTCTTTATCCAGTGGCATTTTTTCGACAATTGGAATGGTAACATGGATGTTGTTGACTATTTCAATTCTGAGTTATATTTATTAAGTGCCCTTTAGGTCCTTATCACAGAGAAAAATAGAGGAAAAGGGGAAGATCTCTGCCCACCAAGAGGACTTGGGTTCGGCCTCCAGCTATGTCATCATCTTCTAGGGGTTTAACCTTGGACATGTCACTTGAAAGCCTGAGCCTTCTCGTCTATGAAATAAGGGGACGGATCATATGATCGTTAAGATACTTTCCAGTTCTGAAATATATAAAGCCACTATCAGAGCTGGAATAGATGTGGGATGTTTTACAGTTTACTTTGCAGGGAGGGAAGCTGATTGATTGGGTTGGTCACTTTGCTTGTTGGAGTATCAATCTTAACAAAGCAAGAAGAAATCTGCACGAGAGATGGTTACATTAGCACTCGGGACCATAAATAGCATATTTCCTAAGTGTGTGGTACAGAAGCAAAGCAGCACGTCAGGATTAAACATTTCAGGAAGGCTGCAATGGGATTTGCTAGAAGAAAGGTAAAGACGGTGGGGCTGGTGTTGTTGGCAAGGGCACAGAGACAGGGAGGTGGCAGGTCCATGTGAGCCAGGACGGCTGCTAAGGCAGCAGGACCCAAAGGGCAGCGTGTGTCTCCCTGCTGGACTTCCACCAGGATTCCAGGTGGCACACAGGCTTGGTATTAAATAAGGTAGCATCGTATTGTGAGAAAGTTATTTCCTTTTCAATTCTCCTTTAATGCATTTGATGATGTCAGGGAGAAAGACTCATTTGTATGTGTGCTAATATATTTTTGAGAGCCTCCATATTTCTCTCGACTTTTTCTTAACCCAAGGAAGAGCAAGTCTTAGGTTCAGAAACATCTTCAAGGAACAGTGTCCCTTAAATTTAATAACTTTGGCTTGTTCTCCATGTATTTATTTTGAGGTTCCTTCTGTTTATGGCAAGTGATATAATTTTTCCATTCGTATAGTGATGTGAAGTTTCCAAAATTTTAAATGGGAGTGTATCATTTTAAATTAATATACTAAATAAAAAACCATGCTGGTGGTGTGAGGGCATAGAAAAGTCTGGAATGTGATGTGGGAGTAATGATATTTGGGAAATTGCTGGGCGCTCGTTAAGAGCCTGGGCTCTTGAGCAAGACGGGAGTGGGTTCAAATCCTGCTTTTGTTGTGTACCAGCTTTATGACCTTGAACCTGATGTTCGAGGTTACGTGGGAAAGGAATAAGAAGGAAGGATAGTAATGACTTTAGGAAAATATCTACAGGATTATCATGAAGGGAACAAAGCCTGTTCTTGCCTGTCCTTACCCTAAGCTCAGGAAGCACCTGCCTTTAGTCGTGGGCTGTTTTAATCACTCCTCTTTCGGTGCCATTAGTACCTCACTGCATCCCCTCCTTTCTACGGAGAGAAAGCTACTGTGGCATGGTAGAAGGAGTATTGGACTTGAACTTGGGAGACCAAGCTTTGGACACAGAATCTACCACTGACTATTTTGAAAAAATTACTTAATCTCTGACCTTGAACATCAATGCTAACAATATAGGGACAATTATACCAACTTTCCAGGATTATTGTGAGACTGGGCGCCAGGACATTTCTAGCACACAGTAGGTTTTCAATAAATGGCTGTCACCTCTCCTCAGGTATGAGCCCACCAGCACATCTCTTTGGACTATTTATTTCATTAATGCTGTGATATCACAAGATGCAGAAACTTCTCTTTAGGCAGCTAAATTTCTGAGTAGCAAACTGCAGACTGTTAAAAATGCTCAGCACGATTGGGCAAAAGGGCACTTCAACAAACAGTTCTGCAACCCAATCTGGCAGATTCTTGATATCAGCATGATCTTGGCTCTAAAATTTCCTCCTTCTGACTCTTGACCTATAGAGAAGAAAAGCTATAGCTACATCTAAATCTAGCTGTATATTATGTATTATATCTGGCAATCTCACTTTCTAGATATCTTGTTTTCAGTTACAAGTGATAGAAATGGAATGTAGCAGGATTAACCAAGGCAGAGGACTTTTTAATGCATGGAAGTTAAAAAGGGAAAGTGACTAATTAAAGTGACTAGAAAATCCAGAGTATGTGGGCTACAGGTATGGCTGGATCTAGGTGCTCGATGATACTATCAGGACTGGTGAGTAATGCAAATATGATTACCTTTGATCATCCAAGCAGAAGAAAAAATGCTGTGGTAGACATGTGAGCTAGTAGGGTGTTGTCAGCTCTTCTGTGATGACCTGCTATATGGCCATCATGATTCCTAATGGATGATATCACTGGACATTCACCAGATCTACAGTTGGTGCAGCGGACGTGGTTAGAGCTTTTAGAGGGAGCTTGTGAAGGAGAAGCTGAAAATCTAAAACCTCACAAAAATATCAGAGTGCCAAAGTAAAGTCCCATGTTTATAAGAACCATAATATACTGTGATATTAGAGCCCAAAATGCCAAAAGGCAACAAAGCTTCTCCCTTGATTTATAGAGGGTAAAATTGAGACTCAGAGAAATTGAGTGACTTTCCCGAGGTTATACAAAATTTCAGTGACATATCTGGAGTTGTAACCCAGATTTCCTGAGTCCTAGTTCAATGTGCTCTTTCTTCTGCACTTTGCTATACCTCTGGATGGCTCAGCCTCTTGCTGCTAAGTCTGTCTGTGCCTCTCCTTTAACCTAAGGCATGTGCTGAGGATTTAAACTCTTTGAAAACCTTCCACGTGGCCCCGAGTGGACCTCTGCCCTGGGACACAAGCCCAGCCAAGACAGGAGGAGTCAGCTAAGCAGGGCAGTGCTGACAGGACACATCAGGCAGATGGAGAGCTGCAGGACAGCGGTCCCCAACCTTTTTGGCACCAGGGACCTGTTTCATGGAAGACGATTTTTCCACAGACGATGGCGGGGGGAGAGGCAGAGCTCAGGTGGTGATGCGAGCAATGGGGAGCGGCTGTAAATACAGCCTGCCACTCACCTCCTGTTGTGTGGCCCGGTTCCTAACAGGCCATGGACTGGTACCAGTTGGGGACTGCAGCCGTAGGGCACAAGGCACTCTCCAAGGTTCTGAGACTTCTATCTCCTGTAAGCTAGAAGCTAGACGAACTGGTTTACTGAGTTGGTTTTGTTTTATGCATATTGTCATTGATTAAGTATTACTTGCCCCTGCTTACACTCTCAAAATTGTCCCCTATTAAATGGTAATCCTATGATGAGCCTGTCTACTATGTGATTCTCCACATCTGGGCGCTGGTTCTGCTTTGTGCAACTCCTAGTAGTCCAGACTCCTAGAGGTTTGCCTCTGTCTTACTTTTGATCCCTGGCATTGGAATTTAGAGAATAAACTTTTAGGGATCATCGTGTTCATTCTCTTCAATTATAGCTGAGGAAACCAAGGCTCAGAGACACTAACTGACTTGCTCAAGAAAACCAGCAATGAGAGACAGGCCTTCAGTCATTCATCCTATCATCTTTCTACTGGATCCTGCTACTTAATGTATGTATCTTGGAATTTGATGACTTGTTCTGTTTAATCTTGGGCCTGCCCCATGTTTTACTGTTTTCTTGGTAGTACCCAGATAGGACCATGTGAGTATGTGTCCACCTTGACTCTCTCTTGGTCATTGATGTAATTCCTAGATCTCTTGATCTATGGTTAGCTGTTTATACATAGCTGCAATGAATATGAAATTTTTTTGAGGGAGATGCAATTCAGTCCATAGCAACCCTTAAAATGTTATATAAAATATTACATTCATATAAGGAACAATTATGTCATTAATAATACAAACATTAAATGCTCTAAAATAACAGGGACATTAGTAACATCATGCTTCCAAGGAAAAAGTGACATCATGAAGCTCATGGAGCTATTCAAAGGTCCATTTGGACTAATTCTGTCCAGGGGAGGAGAGAGGGATTTAGGAAGATCTCACTGTGGCTCCACTGAGTCCCCCTGGGTTAGGTGTGATGTTTTCATTTTTGTTTGGGTTTGTTTCTCTAGGAGTCGGCAGAGAGTCTAATTAATGCCATCAAAAGCATGACATTTAATTAACTAAATAACATGTTGAGCCTAATGATAACATATTTCAGCACCCAGCAGGCGATGATGGTCTCTTGGGCCATTTCTAAGGAGGCCTGTGATTTGATAAAGAGAAATCCTTCTTGACAAAATCCAGAGATCCCCCGAGAGTAGCCATGGAAGCATCAGCAAGAGTGCTGGCCGGGCGGATTCTCTTATCTCCTGGATCCTGCTTGGAGAGGCCCGGGAACAAAGAGGAGGAATGGGACCGCTGAATGGTTTCTTGAAATCCAGAAGCACATAGGAACAGACATAGTCTTTAAATTGCCTGTTCCCATACCTTGGGCTCTTCCAGCTCCCACTGGCAAATGGAGGAGGGGAAACAGGCAGGACAGACAAGGACAGACAAGCCCCTTGCAAGGCGCTGTCTGAAGCCGGATTGCCAAGTTAACAGTCCCTCCGAGCAGCCAGGCATGTGGACGTGGGTGCCCTCTGCTGGACACTAGGAAATCTACAGGGATGCTTATCTGGACCCTCACCTGTGGGCCAAGAGCTTTGCAGCCTGGAGTCGAACCTTCTGAGTGGCATTCCTAGGATCTCTTCAGTCACAACGTACCCCTCAAACATTGTATCTAAAAACTGGATTTCAGATCATTCTGTGCTTTGGTTTATGCCCATCTCTCTTTTCTTTTGCCACCCCATTTCTACTATGTTCTCCACACGTTCAAATCCAAATTGTAATCGTGCCAATTCCTTCTTCTCTCAACTCTTTTGCAATAAATCTGGCTGAAATTACTCGTGTGCAGCAGCACAAACGGCATCCTGTGAGTCATATAGTTTAGACCCTTATTTTAGAGAAGAGTCAGAGAGAGGCTTAGAGAGTTGAAATGACCTGTCCAAAGTGACAGAGACCCAGCAGGGACCAAAACCCAGACAGCTTAACTCCTGTTTTATTTCCTTTTCCTTGATACGCCGTCTCCCGAGAGAAACACAGTGGTATTTTCGTGGTGAGGGTGAGGACTGTGGAGACAGAGGTCCTGGCTTTGATTCCTTACTTTGCCACGCGTTAGCCGTGTGATACTGGACGGGGTGCTTGACCTCTTTGTGCCGCAGGGTTCTCATCTAGTAGGGTGGTGGTGAGGGTGAGAGACTAGAAGGCAGGTAAGGCATTCAGTGTAGCATCCAGCACGTAGTAGGTGCCCAAAAAGGGATATTTATCATTGCTTCTATGATCGCATAGTAGTATTAGTTGGAAGATACTACCTGTGGTTCTGTAATAGAACTACTAGAACAGGTACCAAAGAATTGTCTAAGTTTTTTTTTTTTTATTATTAAACATGAAAATCTGCCTCCCTCCAAATGGAGGGGACTCCTCGGTAGAGAGAGCCAACTGGGAGGTGGGAGAGTCTAGGGAAAATATTTCTGTGACTGAATATTTAGGCTTTAAGAAAGAGTGTGGTTGGAAATGGAACTGGAAAAGCAGGCTGGCACTAGGAGACAGGTGGCCTTGCGTGCAGGAGTTTGACTTTCTCCTGCGTACGGTGGGGGTTCATCGCAGATTCCTGCGCAGGGCAGTTTTCCTTTCCCCATTTCCCTTGTGTGACTTATTTCTCGTTCTCCTGACTGATTGCTGTTCCCATCATGTGTGCACACGAACACACCCATGTTGGGGCTTTCAGTATTCCAGTCACCTGAGGTCGTCACCAAGGAGCCCGGTGTTGCTTGCAGCCACGTCAGAATGAAGAACGAGCCAGGCTGTCACAGTCGGTCGGTGGTGGGGGCTTGTCACTTCTAGATCGAGCGTCTGTTCTCTTGCATGGAAATCACCGGTGTAGGGCGAAAAGGAACTGAGCACACTGGCAGAGGGGAAGGGATAGGGGGAAATGGCTGCTTGAATGCAGTGAGAAGAGGAGAAAAACATACTTTCCTGCAGTTGCTTTGGGGATTGTCTCCCGGAAAGGGGCAGTCAGTCATTTGAGCAAAGGATGCCTCGACTTCCTCAGGGTGTGCTTCGTCTCCTGCTTCTGCCTCCAGATGACTAGAGTCCATGCCTTCTTCCTCCTCTTGCTTGGCACTTTTATTTCCTGGATTTTGCCAATTGTCGTTTGCTGGGGTAAGCAGGAGATGCAACTGGGAGAAAGGAAGCGGGTAGGATTCTGATGGGTGTTGCAAATGGAAGCTCAGTGACTTTGGCTTTCGGTGGATGCAGCCCTCACAACCCCCATCAGGGACTCAACGACGGGGAGCTCAGAGTGTCCTGATGACCTTTGTGGTTAGAAGTGGCAAATCGGCGGGTCTGCAGGCAACCTGTGGAAATAAAGTGTTGCATGTGCTTATCATAGTAGTGGTGACACGGGCAAAAAATAGTAACTCCACGTTAGAAGTTGTTATTCTAGAGAGAGACAGCGCTGAAGGTGTCCCAAGAGATCATATTGTCCAACTGGCTCATTTTTATGGTTAAAGCTGTAGCTATGCTCGTGACAAAAGAGTGGAGAAGGAAATAAAGTAAAATGTAAAAGGCTTTCTTTCTGTCACCACCTCCATTTTATCCCATTTCCCTAGAGGCAGTGACTATTAAGTTTCTCATGTGTCCTTCCAGAAATGTTATTTGCATATATATCACAAATACCTTGCGTCCTTTATGTTGACACAAATATAATCAGAGTACTCGTGTTCTTCTGATACTTACATTTTTATTCAACAACATATAGTAGATCTCCTTTCATGTCAGCACATATCGGTCTCTCTTTTTCATTTTCAATGGCTACTTATTTCATAGGAGGTTTATACTACAGCTCACAGGTCAGCAAACTTATTCTTCAAAAGGCCAGACAGTCAATAGTTTGGCTTTCTGGGCCATAGGATCTGTACCACCTCTTCCTTATCCTCTGTCTCTTCCTCCTCCTCCTTTTAACAATGCTTTAAAAATGTAAAGACCATTCTTAGCTCCCAAGCCATGCCCAAACAGGTTGTCGGCCATATTTGGCCCATGCCTATAGCATTTGCCCAGACTTTTGGGTAGATGGGTTGCTACTACAAAGAATACAGCAATGGACATCTCTGTGCTGCATCTTTCATTTGAGTTTATCTGCAGGATAAATTCACAAGAGTGGAATTACTGGGACATGATTTATAGTTATGACAGATATTACCTCAACCTGCTCAGCTGTTGATGATATAAGGAGTCCAGTGAAGATCTGGTCTACAGTGCACCAGCAAGCCAGTGGGGAGAGCAGGACTGGAATTTCTTTTCCTAGCACTTAACTGGGGCTTGTTCCACTGTTGTGCAGAGCCAGTCCCTGGCTGAGGGCTCAGATGGGACTTGTTTCGGGGCATGGCATTGGAAAGACCCAAGCTCAAGCTCTCTCAAATCCAGAGGGAGGCTCAGAGCAGGTTCACAGAACCCAGGAACCTGAATGCCATCATAGTTCTTTGCCTTTCTGTCCAACTTCTACTTCTTGAAGTTGCTCCTGCTTTAGACCAACTCCTTTCCATGATAAGGGGCTGTCCGTGATGACTGCCGGCAGCTCCAGGGTCGGTCTGTGGCATCTGTATGACCAGAAAGGAAAGGATCATGAATCAGAAGGGTGGCTTTTGGCTGCAGTCAACAGAAAACTGTGGCACCAACAAATTCAGATAAAAAGAATTTGATTATGCCACAGTGCTGCAAGCCTAGAGGTAGGGCAGTCTCTAGGCAACATGGAGCCCGTGGCTGGTTGATGTCCTCACAGACCCTGGGTCTTTCTGCTTTGTGTTTCTCTCTCCATGTTGGCTTCATCTTTAAGCTGGCGGCAGGATGGTTGGACTAATTCCAAGTGTCACATGTAGAACCAACAATAGGCTGCAGCTTCTTCTCAGGAGGAAGCAGACCTTCCAAGACATACCCCCAGCACGCATCCCATCGTTGGCCAGACTTGGGTCACATGCCAGTTACTGACCCAGTCACAGATAAGAGGGATGGGAATACCATCATCAGTTTAGAAAGATGATGTGGGGTTGCATGGATGTTGGGAACTCACCACCCTATCTAGTGCAGAGTGCTCGCCTCTCACAGATGCCTGGAAACGTACAGAGAATGATTTGGGTCCCTCATCTACTTCTTGGACCAATCTGTGTGGTCAGTGAGATGGGGCATTGTAGTTGCCAATCTCCTTGACCAATGGCCATGATGCAAAAAAAGTAGCAAGCTTTGAGAATGGAGGGAAAGATGAGGAGAATCTGCTTCCTCCAAAGAAAGGCACCCCATGTGTGTCCATGACGCCCTTCAGAAGATCCCGGGTCTTGGGAGGCAGCCTAAGCAGAGGAGGGACACCAGCACTCAAGTCAGACGTCTGAGAGGACCACCCTGCCTCGCCTACCCACTGGGCTTTACCCACTGGAGTTCATGTCTCAGCCAGAGTCTGTCCAGTGGGCAGGATCACGCCCAAGATAGGCAGATTCATGCCTCTGAGGATTGATGAGAAAATGGTAGAAACAAAGCAAAGGATTCTCTGGACGTTATAACCTAAGTGGGGGATCCTAACTGGTCCCATGGTGTCTCTAGACCACAGCAGGAAGGGCTGTTTTCCTCTAGGCTCTGTGTATTTAAATCCAATGCTGTAGGGCAGGAGTAGACTTGGAGGAGGGGGACTGGCGGGGACAGGGATGGCAGGGACACCAATGCAGAGGTGGAGCTTACACGGTGAGGCTGGCCCCTGCCTCCCTATCCAGGGGCCCTGCCGTTCTTCTCTGTTCTTTCTCCTTCCGACATCTCTGTGCTCTATTTGGAGCCCGACCCAAGTGACCAGACTACCAGTTCCCAATGGATTACTCTGGCCCTTCCTTTTTAATGATTGCTGTGTTAACATTGAAAAGATTTATGCAACCGAACTCTACTTTTCACCTTCTGGATTTCTGCTAATAAATTTTTTTTAAAAAAAGACTTAAGAGTTTCCTTCTCTTCTGAATCTTTAAAATGCATTTGGAACATAACTGGACAGATCAAACAATTTCACTGCATGTGCAGCTCATTCATTCACTGCACTCATTCATTAATTCAGCAAATATATGTTGATGGTCTGTGCCAGGCTTTAGGTATACAAAGTGAGAAACGGACATGGTTTCTGACATGTGGAGCTTACATTCTAGTGATGGCAGTGAGCAGAAGGCCACTGCTATTCCCTTTCTTCCTGATGTAGCACTCAAGGCCTTACCTAGGGACCTGGGCGTTCTCCTGAACCCAGTTTCTGAGAAAGGGCAGGTGAGAAGATATTAAGAACTAAGACAACAACTGAGGGGGATGTGGTCCCAATGTTCCTTTCTCACAAAGGCTTTATGGAAAATGGCAGCAATGCTAACTCTGTTGCTTTTTAGCTGTGTGACACCTGGCAGACACTTAGCCTCCCTGGATCTCAGTTTACTCATCTGCACAATGGCAACAATAGGATCTATCTCATAAGGTCACTGTGAAGCTGGCACATTGGGTCGCTAAGAGCACAGGCTCTGGGGTCAGGCTGCCTAGTTCACATCCTGCCTCTCTTGCATTGTGACACTGAACAGTGTAGTTCACGCCCCTGTGCCTCAGTTTCCAGATCTGCAAAATGGGAATGGTGATAATGCCTACCCGATAGGATTGCTGCAAGGATGAAATAAGTCATGTAAAGTCGCTGGTTCAGGCCTGGCATCTAGCAGCGTTCAACAAAATCTATCATTTTATCTACCTAAAAGTGTGTGTGGTTTTTTTCCATCAATAAGACTATTTTTTAGATTGTAAAATATTATGGTGGCATCTGTTTATTTTTCTGTTTAGAAGAGGACCATCAGGACAAGGTTATCAGTCACAACTGGGCCCTTGTAAGCCCTGCCTTCGGGACACAGATGTGCTGTCATGTTGTGCTGATCATTCCTGGGGCATGCTATCCCTTAGCTGTATTTCTCACACTGAACTATGATCAGTGTGGGCAGAGACATACAGTATTAGGCTAAACAAGACATGGGAAATGGCTCTCAGAGAGCTTACTTGGGGAGAAAACATATGCACATGTGACTGTAGGTGATATTAAAAGGCACCTTGGGATTGCCAAGTGGAAGGTAGCAAAGAGCTTCTGAGAAGAGAAAGAAATTCATCATGTCATTTCATCCTCAGTAATATTAACCAGTTGTGTGACCTTGGGCACATTGCTAGATCTCTCTGTGCCTCTGTTTTCTCCTGTGTTTTTTTTTTTTTTTAAAGAGTATTATATTAAATTAGAGATCTCAAATTGGTACCTACAGATGGATTTTGTTTGGCCCATTGAAGGTTTTTAACTTTTGAATTAGTTGTCAACATTTAAACCTTCAGTGATTTCATGGAAAACTCTAGATATCAGGTTCTTTTGGGAAAAGCAGGGCAGCTGGAATAGGTAGCTGGAATTGAGTAGCAACTTCTTACCATTTAAAAGGTGAGGTGTGTGTTTTTCAGGGCCCTCTGCTCCCAGTAGACTTCATTTCCACCCACCTACTTGGCTCGTTTAGGTTTGCTGCCTGGGTCCTGTAAGCATTTGAGTTTACAACACCCGGAGCAGGGCATCTCCTTAGCATCTCTTTGTTCTCTCACGAGATTACTAAGGAGGGCAAGGGTTACTGCATCCTTTCAAACAAAGTGGAAAGAGTGAGAGTCAGAGAGATTGATATTTGGACATAAAAAGGGATGGAAAGCAGAGGTGTGACTTGAAAATTGGTTTCGACTCCTGGTCTATTGTTTTTCTATCTGGTGTTTCACCCTTTTTCCTGGACCTAGAGCATTTCGTTGACTCTTTTGATGGTGATGTTAATAATAGGTATAATTTAGTGAGTATTTAGTATGTCTTAGGTACCTTCTATCACTTAATGATTTTGTGATATTGGCATTAACACTACATTTTGTGGAAGAGGAGTTAGAGGTTCAAAGGAGCCAAGGAATTTGTCTATAGCTACACATTTATTGGGTAGTGAAGCCAAGATTTGAACTCAGGTCTCTCTGGTGATCAAATCCTCTTTAAGAGTCACACAATGGCAGAGACAGGGCCAACCACTTGTCTTTTTTTTTCATTTCAGCATATTATGGGGGTACAAATATTACAGTTATGTATATTGCCCATGCCCCTCTCCCCACTCGAGGCAGAGCCTCAAGCATGACCATCCCCCAAACGTTGCACATCTCACTCATTATGTTTGTATATACCCATCCCCTCCTCCCCCCTCCCACCTGCCCAACACCCGACAAATGTTATTCCTATATGTCCACTTAGGTGTTGATCTGTTAATACCAATTTGCTGGTGAGTACATGTGGTGCTTTTTTCCCCATTCTTGAGATACTTCACCTAGTAGAATGGGTTCCGGCTGTATCCAGGAATATACAAGAGGTGCTATATCACCATTGTTTCTTAAAGCTGAATAGTACTCCATGGTATACATATACCACATTTTGTTAATCCACTTATGTATTGATGGGCACCTGGTTTTTTTCCACAACTTTGCAATTGTGAACTGTGCTGCTATAAACATTCGAGTGCAAGTGTCTTTTTCATAGAGTGACTTTTGTTCTTTCAACCACTTGTCTTATTAAGTAACATTGATATGTTAATTTTGGAGGGATTATTTTTCACCTGAAATAGATGCTCATTTTGCATGGTCTAAAGTGTGAGAACCCCTCTGAATACAGAAATCATCAAATATGATGCTCCTAGCAATGTGCTTGCTGAGGAGGAGCGGGAGCCCTCCAGAGGGGTCAGGGGTTATCATTGTTATGAGACAGGAGGCTCCAGCTGTCAGACTGGATATGGGGATGTAGTAATATTGCTCCCAATGTCAGGCAGAGGTGAAGGAATAGCCTCGCTGCGCATCAGTCTCAGTCCCGAGGCTGGGCTCCCCGTGCAGTTTGACTCAGCGATCTCCTGTGGGGTCGGACTGTCTGGGCCCGGCGTAGCATCACACGTTCATAGGATCTCAGGCTGGAAGACACCGTAGAGGTCATTTGTACCCATTGTCATGTGGGTCTTTTCTGTGAACCCCCCAATAGGCAGTTTCTGCCTTACATTTGAAGATTTCTGGTGATGGCAAACTGAAACTCTATAAAGCAGCAATCATTTCCATATTTGCTTGAGATTTCTTTATATCAGGGTCAAATATACGGCATGTTTCATCATCTCTTCATCGTGTTGTCTGTTGGAGCAACATGGAATGTCTCTTCTTTTCTGCGTCTGTCAACCCTTCACGTTGTATTGTGCTAAATGTGTTCTACTGGGTTGTTACTCGTTGGTCCTGAATATACACATTTGCCTAAACTGTCCTGCATAGAAGAGTTTCCAGATTCTTTACTATCTGTGTTGGTTATTCTCTATTTTCCCCTCCTCTTTCACGCTCACTTCTACTCTTTTCTGTCCTGTTTCCTACACTGGGAGATTGATCCCTCTCGGCGATTTCACCTGGGCTCCTTTGCGTGTTGGCTCCATGGTGTGTTAGGCCAGTGGGAAATAGAGGAAGGCAACTGGAAGGCAGGAGGAGAGAGACGACTGGGTAGCTCCCCCACTCCTTCCCTGCAGGCATGACTCTCTGGTAGTGACTGCATCTCTCCATCTCTGTAGCTCCTGCTGGGAGGACCCTCTTGCATGAGTCTGGCTCTCATAGAATCTGATAACACTATTCTTGAGATTATTGTCCCTTAAACTTCAGGGTGTTAATGGGTTTCCCTGGCTGCCAGTCTCCAAATGACTTAGCATCCTCTGTCTGCCCTTTAACCCTATCTGTACTTCTGTCTATAGCCCCTTCATTGAAGTCTCTTCATTTGCACCATTGTGGGGAATTCTGTTTTCTGCTGTGACTTTGAACTGATGCATTATCTTCATTGCCCACTGCTAAATTAGCTCATGTGTGCCCTGTGTTTTTTGTTGTTGTTTATTTACCAAATTATCAGGCCTAGCACCGTTGCCAAGATCATTGCATTTGCTGTTAGCCACTGGCACACATTGTTGGCCACTCTGAGCTTGTGGTTAACTGACATTGTTAGGTCTTTTTTATGAAATCAGATGTCAAACCTGTTATGTCTTTGGAGCAAGGTTACCTGGGTTTAAATACTAATTTCATATTAAATAATACATATGAGCAAGTTACTCCCTCTCTGTGTCTCAGTTTCCTCCTCTGTAAAATGTGATGACACTACTCTTCGTTTCAAAAGAGTTGTTGTGAGGATTAAGTGAATTAACACACATTAAGCACCTAGAACAGTGCCTGACACATGGTAAGCCTTCAATAAATTTTGCCATCATCATCAGGATAATCGTCTTTTACATACACAATTGAATGTTTTAATCTAAATGCATAATTTTTCCTTTTTGCTTCTTTTTTTTAACTTCCTTTACCAGTATGTAATTCTGAATGCCATTGGTAGTATAATCTTGACACTGTCCCTTAAAGCCTTGCTGCTTGAATGTGAGCCACAGGCCAGGAGCACGAGCATCATAGGAGAGTTTGTTAGAAATTTGGAAGCCCAGACCCTTCTCTAGACCTGCTGAGACAAAATCTCTTTGGTACCAAGGTCCCAGGTGATTTTTGTGGACATTAAAGTTTGAAAATCCCTGTTCTACTACATCTATAGATTCCAAATCATTGCTCCCAGCAGGGATGGAGAACATGTCCCACCTCTGACAGGGGAGATACCCATTGCTCACGTTCTAGGGCACCATTTATACTCGTGCCGTAGCTCTGCCGAGCCAAGTGATACTTCCAGGAGTTAAACTGTCCTGGGAAGAGAATTTAGAGCAGTGCTTTTCACCGCTAGGATTTGGAGTCAGATCAACCAGGTTTTGAATCTTCTCTGCTACTTTATATATATGTGTGTGTTTGCGTGTACACATGCATATACACATGCATAAATATGTATGTAACAACCAAACTTACTGTGAAGGCTTGCTGTGAGCATTACACGAGATAACCATATAAAGCGTTTGGTGCATAGCCTATCACACAAAATATTTGCATCTTTTCCCCTTTCCACAGTCACGTGACTCATACCCAAATGGGGAACCCATATCTTGATGGAAAAACTCTATTTGACATAATAGGAAAATTTGCTTCAAACAGATTGGGAAGATTAGATTCATTTGAAAGCTGCAGCAGAGACGTGAATGCCACTGCTCGTGTTTCTGGCCATGTGTTTCTGAATATAGGTTATATTTAACTAGATCGCTGCAAATGCAAGTGTGGTGTAATTAAGAAACAAAAAAAAGATTACCGCTATACAAATTTGAATTAGACACCATTGGCATATATTGTATACATGTAAGTGTTTGTAATGTGGCCAATGTCTAAAAAAAGGATAATTTCGGGGTTGCTGATTAATCTCGACACTAATCAAAATGCACCAATTATAGAGGAAATGAGGTGGCTTTCTGTGATCAATAACTGAAAAATGTTAATCTTAGGCTTCTCTTAAGGCGGCTCAGTGGACACTGTGAAGCCGGCCTTTCTTTTCCCCAGTCGTGTACGGCTCTGAAGTCAAATGGTCTGGGATCTAATACCAGCTTTGCCAATTACTACTGTGACTCTGTGTAGGTTACCCCACATTTCGTCAATGCAGTTTCCTCAACTACAAAATGTAGAAGATAATTTTATCAGAGGGATGCATTCCTGAAGACCATACATGCTTCAGAACTCACAGATTTCAAAGTCAAATTTCTCATAGGGCCAACAAAGGAACGGGAAGAGAATTTCTGTGTTAGAGCTAAAATGGTATCGCTGACGTGTTAAGATTTATGAGCATAAACATGATCTGTAAATCCCTCAGTTCCTTAAAATTATGTGATATTTGACCAATATGGCAGAGAATGGGAACCAACATATTACAGCTTGTGCAAAAAGTGAGATTTTTATCTTTTTATCACGGTATTTGAAATTTGTATTAAATTTGACTGTCTTATATGAAACCCATAGGGTTGTGAGAAGTCAGTGGATCATGCATGTGCACCACACTTTGCATGGTTTCTTACTCATAATGTCAGCAACTATTTATTTACTGTTTATTAAGTGCCAGACACTAAATGCTTCACATATATTATCACCTTTACTTTTCACAACAACCTAATGAGGTAGATGTATTGGTTATTTGTTGCTATGTAACAAATTACTCTACAACTTGGAAGCTTAAACCAACAAACTTTTATTATTTCTCATTGTTTCTGAGGTTCAGGGAACCAGGAAGACTTAGCACAGTGGTTCTGGCTTAGGGTCTCTCATGAGGTTGTTGTCAAGCTGGTAGCCAGAACTGTGGTCATCTCAAGGCTCAAATGGGGCTGGAGAATCTACTTGCAAACTTGTTGCTGTGGTTTCTGAAAGACCCCCATCCTCATTATTGACAGGAGGCTTCCGTTTCTCACCACGTAGGCCTCTCCCTGTGGCTGTTCACAGCATGGCAGCTGGCTTCCTTCAGAGCAGGAGATCTGCGTGGGTGTCCAGGGTGGGAGCCACATCTTTTGTAACCTTGTCTCCAAGTGACATCCCATCATTTCTGTTGTATGTTACTGGTCTCCCAGATCAACGCTGGACCAGCGTGTTGAGGGGACTATGCAAGAGTATCAATACCAGGGGGCAGGTGTTAGGGGCCACCTTGGAGCCTGGCTTCCACAGGTGGATACCGCTATTGTCTCCTTCACATGACAAAATTGAGGCGTAGAGAGTTTATGCAAGTAATCCAAGGTTGCACATTAATAAGTTAAACAAACAAACCAGGTATCAAATTTAGGCAGTTCAGTGGCATCTCCTCCATTCTTAATGATCACGCTATTTTGCACAGAGTAAGTAGCATATCAACATTAGCTACGTTTGCTTTGTTTCACTCCCAACAAGCAATTTACAAGTGTATAATTTTAGGCTTGGACCACACTTGACATTACTCCCTCTGCTTAAAGACAACAAGGGTTCTACAGTGAGCTTCTCCCTCAGCCTGATGGTCTGCGTGTATACAAAGAATCAGGACTCTTGCCTATACAACATCCAGTCTTGCTGGGGTGACAAGACCAGCAGAAATTTCTGGACTCTGAATTACTATACTTGTTGCCTTTCCTTTCCTTTTTTTTTTTTTTTTT